>NKCK01000067.1:0-187130 GCA_003946995.1 Fusarium oligoseptatum | reverse complement strand
TAAAAGGTATTAGGTATAATAGCTTTATTATATTAAAAACTATATATCTCTTACTGGGTTGCCTTAATCTACCTTTGGGTATGCTATGAGGTTAAATATCTTAATCTGGTGGCAGTCTCCCTAACAGGTCCAAATAGTCATAACACCAACATCTCCCGCTATTCACAAACACTACAACCCTTACGCCTCTGGAATCTCATCACGGGTAATAACCCAAAGCTTCTTGGAAAACGGCCCCTTTGAAGTCCAAGTAATGTGCATCCCAGAAGTCAGTCCGATGGCATCTCCCGCCTTGAAACTATGCTTGGCACCTGTCGCCGTCTCGACGACATCCACCTCTCCTTCAAGAAGCAAGATGGTCTCATCACCAAGAACACCAGTGTAAGGAGTTATGAGCGTGCCGTCTTCGGTAACGTCAGATCCTGCGATACCCTTGCCTGAACGCCAGACACCGCTCAGCATGGTACCAGTAGAACCACCGCTCTTGATAAAGTACAGCTCTCCAGCCACGAGGTCTCCCTCCTTTGGCTCCTTGAAGTGGTAGTCTGTCCACTCGGCTGGGTTATCGCTGACATGGTTGATCTGGAGGGAAGTTGGCGGGTTGGGTGTATCTTTGGTGCCGTTCCAGATGCACCAGTACTTCTTGAAGAAAGGAGCATCAATCTCCCACTGAACCTCAAGTCCCTTGGGAGAGCTGACGACAGTACCAGGTCCAATATGATGCTTCTCCCCAGTGGAGACGACGGTAAGGGTAGCAGAACCATCAATCACACAAGCAGTCTCATCTCCCAGGGGCGACGAGTAAATGAGCTTGTGAGAGCCGTCAGAGCTCGCACCTGGAGAGGTGGGACCGGTTCTCCAGAAGCCAGAAGATAGGTTTCCAGAGGTGCCAAAAGCACGGGCGATGGTCACTTCGCCGTGGATTTGTTTGCCCAGCTTGGGCTCTTCCCACTCAAAGGGGGTCCATTTGTCGGCGGGGGGGACTTGCTTGCCGCCGTGGACGATGTGAGTGGTAGGTTGGGCCATGATGTTCAAGTTGTGGTGTTCGAGAAGAATTGAAGGTTTGTTCAGTGTTTCTTGGAGGAATTAAAGTTCAAGTGTTGCTGTGCTGTCTGATAAAAATTACAATCCATCAAGAACATCCATGATATTATATACTTCATCAACACACGTCGTGAGCTTGTCACCACCCGCTCAGACCTCTCCCCTTCCCGACCAACAAAACAACCCGTCGTAAAAATGAAGCCTCATGGCGATGATGTCCTAGAAAGCGTCTTAATAAGTAAAAGTCGCCTATTGGTCAGACTCCCGACGAGCCTCACGTCGGAAAGGATTTGGGGTTGTCGTGGCTGTTAACGTTAACGAATTCAACCCCGCTTCCCCGGATTTTTGCAGAGGACCAATGATGAGAGGGGGTTTGTCGATTACTTTCCTATCACGACGGCAATAATTGCCTGGTTTGTGTTTATTCACAAGAGGGGGATATAATGGGGGTACACGGTAGAGTCTTGATAAGACATGTAGTAGACGTATAAAAGAGAGACAGATCTTGTACTTACTGTCTCTTCATCTCACTTCTCACCTTTGAATACATCTCCATCTACACACTCTTCAAACAACTTCAACTTCACTTTCAAAATGCCCATCTACCTCAGCATGCAACGCGTCCGCTTCTCAAGCCCAGACGCCTACGAAAAGTTCAAAGTCCTCTTCGCCGACACACGCCGCCACCTCATGACACTCCCCGGTTTCCTTCACCTAACCTGGTGGGAGCACCCGGATGACAGGAGCTGGTACAACGAGTGCAGCTTCTGGACGAGCAGAGGCGCCCTGTACGACTGGCACAAGAACACGTACCACAAGTACTGCAAGACGTGGGCTGCCAATGGCGCCATCATGGAGGATATCATTACAAACTTTGAGCTCGTCGGGACGAGGCTTTTGAGAGTTTGTCCTGTTTGTAGCCATACGCAGGATAAGAAGTATAACCTTGCGGAAGAACAGGCTGTTCTGCATGAGCAGTGTCCTGAATGCGGGTTCCACTTCCCCGTCCTTGAGGAGACGCCTTCAAGCTTTGCCGTCTTTAAGGATGTACCGGGATTAACAGGGACTGAGAAGTCTATTGGGGTCAAGGTTGAAGGGAAGGAGGGAGAAGAACAGAAGGAAAAGAGTTCTCTGTGATATTGTCATGTATCTAGCTATGTGGAGTTGGTGAGAGAGGCAAGTCAGGGGCGTTGTGGAGCTGTAGATGTATAAATGAGAACAACTATATTTGAACGCAAACTGTCCCCTCAACGAAGTGACTGTTAGTAATCTCTCTTAATGTATTGAACCGGAAGATTATCGTGATTGACCCGATTTTGTGACTTGAGCTGAGCCTTGCGTCTCATACCTTGAATAACTGCCGTAATGTTGAGTAAGACTTGCCACCTGTGCCTGAGACATTTACATGAAAACAAAACCCCGAGATCCCGAACAATGATCATTTTAGTTCACTTACATGAACATGAATGTACTTCAATCAACCTACTAACATGGAAAAAGACAGTAGTATAATTTAGGGAGGTAACCCGGCTGTCGGAAACCTCGCGTGCCGGAAATCTGACCAATAGCGTGACGAGGGGTTTGGGATAATTGATATCCGGAGTGATAGCTCACACGCAACGTTAGTAGATCTCCCCCCGCGTAGATAGGCAGAAATTACCTGGATTGGGATATTGAAATTATCCAAAAGGAGTTGCTTTGGGAAATCACTCGGATCAGCTCTCACGATGTAATTGTCGCAATGATAAGATAGGAGGATTCCTTGGTGCTTGTCTATCAAGAACATCCTCTATCAACCATAGAAGCCTGATAGTAGACTTGAGCCTCAACTACAGCTCTACGTACTCGGTAGTGACAGAGTTACATCAAGCTGGCCAGCACTTCACAAGGCTGATCCGGCAGTCCGGAACCTTTGAGGCGTCTTACACTTCAGTAGCATTCAACGGACTCAAGAGCTGTGATGAATCAGTTATCAGCACCCAAAGCTAGAGCATGATCGCCTCGAGGAAACCTCGATCATCCTTAGAATGGCGTGACAATGCGTATTGCGGGGTGGTTAGAGTTCATTAGCCTCGAGACATGGCGATAACTCAGGCGAATCATGCTTCAACCCTCATCGTAACCTGGATGAGAAAGGGATAGCCTCGCTTCTGGCACTTTCTCGGCAGTTTGTTATCTTCACCGAGGCCAAGCTAGCCACTCAGATCCGTCCCCTGAACCCCAGATTCTTGACCTCACCTCACCGTAGATCCCACGCATCGTGGCGCCCGTTGGGTTCTGGACCCCTGCTGCCTTCAATCTCCCCGCTGTCCAAGGGAGCTGGAGTAGACACGTGCATGTAGCTCCCCATCTCTCTTCGCTTAATCTCATGGCCTCTCTTGTCCCTTGTGATGATCCTGTGTGGTTAGGTGGCCAACGTCGCTGCTCATCAACGCTTTGCTGTCTCTACAGCTCCTCACTTTCTGCATTTTGGCATCTGAGTCTCCTTGAAACACCTCATCATGCCTGATCGCAGTACTTCAAAGGCAACTCCTCCACGACGGGGTCGAGGGGCTGCCAGATCACGACTTGGCTGCGTCACTTGCAAAGGACGCCATGTTCGATGCGATGAGGCGTATCCTGTATGCAGTCACTGCTCTCGACTTCAACTCGAATGCCGCTATCTACGGCGACCACGAGGAAATCAAAATGCGGGGAGGCCACCTCCTGCGGACTTGCAGCCAAAACCACAAAGGAAGCTTCTGCCGTTACCAAGCTCCTCAGTTCCTCCTCCTATGCCGATGGATAGCCCCTCTCCGATGACTTCTTCGAATACCAACAATGAAGATCAAGGCCCATTCACGCTCACTGAGGACCACATGGCGCAATTCATGTCTTTGCCTTGGTTGGACGACTCGATGGCCGTGTTTGGACACGGAGGTCGTGAAGTTCCTGATCTTGGCCCAACCTGGACTGGAGAATTTGGAGGCTTCCTGGAACCTACAACTTCGGCGTCTCTCGATGGCGAAAGTCAGGAGAGGCTGAGCTCGTTGCCTTGTATCGAGTTGGAACGCGGCCCTGGAGACCTCCCAACGCCAATCCCATCAACCATCAGAACCTTCCCTCACTCCCATTCTGATGCCGAACCGACGACAGATGCCCCTGTGCTATCCAAAGAAGCCCCCACGAGAACCGATCAAAAACACCATGGCAACTCTTGGCAGAGTACGAAGAATGTCTCTCAGGATTCTCCTTCCCACCAAAGCCAACGCTCGGAAGACCTAGCCATGTTCGAGAATATCAGACAACCACCAGCTGCCATGCTAATGGGTGGTATCAGGCGATGGCGATACCTCCAGAGATATCTTCTTAGCCTGGGCTCGAAGAATAATGCCGTCATGAATGCTCTCCTGTGCCTTGAAGAAGTCTTGGCTCGCGATGACTCCGACGTCTGCGACCAGGGTTCAGATTTTTGACGACAGCGCCAACCGAATTGCCGAACGCTATGAAGCGGCAACGAGACAGGTTATCGAGCAAACCTCAGGGAGGCATCATATTGAGGAACAAGAAATGAATGAACTCCTCGCAGCCGTCTTCCTTTTAGCCTGGATCCAGGTCATACGTGACCGAGGCACCGAGCGAAGCGACTCCACGTTTCCTTGTGACCAAGCCGACTTCATCATCAGTAGCTGCTGCAACTGGAACTGGTACTCTCGACAGTTGCTCTCCTGGTTCAATTCACTTGACAGCAAGGCCACACATCTTGGAGGGAGCCCACTCCTTTCACCCAAGGCACTCAGCATCGTCTCCCGCTATCCTATACAGATCGTCAGCTGCAACTATGAGGAGTCCAAAGAAAGGCAAAATTCCCTAGGAGGCCAAGAGGATTTCCAAACCATGTCAGCCGGGTCTGTGACAGACGTTTCAGAGCATGGGGATAGCGCAACAGTGGTCCCTGCGTTGACAACGGTTGATGTCAAGGAGATTGTGCTTCGTGCCATTCTCCAGCCGGCCGCAGAGTGGTACCTACAGACACAGGCCTATTTCCGGCACATAGGATCCCTTGATAAGCATCATCGTTCAAGATTCACACCAGACGATGAGCTCGAGGTTGCGCTAGTAGCAAAGCAGTTTCAGGCTGAACTGTGGGATCTCTGGGCCCAGCGGCCATCCGCTATATCACTTACTGCTGACGACCTTGCAAAGACCGTGGCACCAGACATGGCAACTCGTCTTGAAGAGGTCTTCAGCGTGTACCTCGCCAGTTTCTGGATCCTCTTCGTCTATCTCCATCGCGTAAGCTGGTGGCATCTAGCTCATACCTCAACAGTAGAGGGAGCATTGAACGAAACATGGGAGTTCATGCAACGGTCATACGGAGAGCGAGATGATTGTGGTCAGTACAAGACTGTTCACCCTGCCCTCATGTGGCCCGTCTTTGTATTTGGTGCAGAATGTCCAGACAAATCAAGAAGACAGTGGGCGATTGAGCAGCTCAGAGGGTTGGCAAAGCCCAGGCCAGTGCTGGAGGTAGAAGACGGCAAGCTCGATACGCTTCCGGCATTCCGGATGAGTCATGGCGCAACAAAGAATGCCAAGAGGGCAGCTCTACTGCTCGAGTCTCTGATCGAGAAGCAAGGGGAGATCCGTGGTCGAGTTGATGATAGGGATCTTGCTATGGAGATGTTCGGATGTCATTTTTCGATAGTATAGCCACCCCTAGCTCAGATACGTGGCAACTTGAGCAGCTTCCATGTCATGTACAGCATCAAAACCGTGCCCCGAGCATATACTGTAAGTAAATGAGGCATTATCTGCCTATCCATGCGAAATTCAGGTACGTGATCTTGTTTGAGCCTGATTCATCGTGTAATCGAGGTATGTAGTGTCGTGTCTTTCGGGGGCACGCCTATTCCAGGGCTTCCGCCGGATTTGTGATGCCGATTTGCCGATCGCTGCAGCGAATTCCCTTAATGCTCATTGACGAAGAATGAAAGATGACAGACAGTAGTTTGTCATTTTCGAACAGGGTTAACGACCGTTGATTGTTGCTGGAGGTAAGCGAGGAGTCAAGATGAGACAGGCAGGAGGATGAGCTGCATTCCCCTAGTGTTCGGAGACCATGCCTCAAGATGGCTGGAGAGGATACCCATCAACTGATGTGCGTAGTCTAGAAGGCTTCGGAACATCATCTTCTCGCGCAATAGGCCCGCACTCCTGTTGATGCTGGCAGCACATCAGCAGGGGCCATACCCCTCCGATTATTTGTGAGTCGAGGCATGCATCCCAATATCCCAAACGTTCCTGAAGCCGTGGAACCTTTGTCTCTTTCGCGTCAATTTCGAGGATGGCGTAGGTTGCAATGGCGGTTTTGCGGCATTGACAAAGAGAGCGAGCTTATCGCGACATCGCTACCGTGCTTGAAGCCGGCGCCAGTATAGGAAGGAGCTAGGAATTTCCAATGTTGTAAGGACTTTTGCAGCTCGGGACTCTGGACTTGACTCTCTTGCAATGGCGACTGAGGCTAGTGCCTAATTTGAGAATAGCCGTTGATGCGAAAGAAGGCAAGGGTCTTCGGGGCATCGCGAGCTAGGCCGTCCCATTGTTGATCATGCCCGTTTCAGATGTCTTGATTCCCTGGTCATGGACTCGTGCTGTCACCTCCCTGGCTGCATCTAGGATGAGTTCGACTCCCCACAGTCAGTGCTCCTCAAGTTGGAAGACTGCCTGTCGTTCATGGCAGATCGTCTAACTGGCAATCAATCCTTGCAGCAGATTGCATGAGCCACCTATCCACAAAATTGGTGATGACTTCATTGTCCAAGATCAACCAGATGGACAGTCAACTCCAGCCCACGGCACTGTCAAGTCTCTCTCGGATGAGACAGGTAGCGATCCCGCTATGGAGATCATAAGGATTCGAGCGGGCCGAGGCAACTTTGCGGCGCAGTTTCGGGAGACTGCCGGGCCAAACGAAGGTCGAAGGATGGAAAGAGCGGAAGCAAGGGGTGGAGGATGACAACCAATGACGGAGTTGAGCACAATGTCGTGGATGGCCAAGACAGAATGACGGCCCAACCGTTGAGATCTCCTGACCAAGACAACGCAGAAGGTCTCTGATGAATGGTTGTGTGTTGTCGTGGGGGCTGCCTATTCTTCCGAGGATGACTTCAAAGGCGGGGGTGGAGCCTTGTTTGATGTTGATGCAAGGCCTGGACCCGATAAGCCAAGGTGACGGTGCAAAAGAAACTGTCAAACGACAAGCAATCCCCTGTGAACTTTTGTAACATCTGAACGGAGGTTGTTGATAGCGATTGCATGAACCATCCTTGTAAAAAGGCGTGGCGTGTTGGAAGAAACAGGGATGGATGGAGGAGGAGGAAAGTTGGCCGGCACGGATCGGTGAAGATTGAAAAGGAGGGGAGACGGAATGGAAGGTAGAAGGAACCTAACCACAGTCCACTGGAGCTTAGTGGAATTTGTCCTCGACGTCAGTGAATGTGCCCTTAATTTTCAGCAGGTGTTGGCCCTAACACCGCTGAGTCTTGTCTTGAACAGCCCGCTGAATCGTGGCTTCCATTTCCATTTCCATTGAAGACAGGAGGTCTGGGCGTTGGTGATGATCGATCCTTCCTCGTCTTGGCGGGCGATCTCCTCCACTTCTTCCGTCCCATCTCCAGCTCATCTCCACTTTTTATCTTCCTCCAACATCTTCATCTCAACACCACGACTATGATCACAACAGGCTCAAGGAGCTAGGGTGTCAAGTCTTCTAGACGCCAGGTGCGTGAAGGATGCACATCAGAATCCTATGGTAGCACCGAATCTAGTTGTGGTTGGCCAAAGGCTATCCTCGGCCAACGCCTCCCCTCGATATCACGCCGCCCTTTAGACCTGGCAAGGCTTCCTGGCCAAGATCAACTTCCATCAGCTTAGCCTCATCCTCCAGCCAAGACGAATGCCCAAATATCTCCGTCCTTGGCAACTCCCGAGGAGGCCTGCCGTGGTATTGATGCGCACCAACACGGCTCAAATACCCTAAACAGGAAGTTGACTTGGTTATCGACCTTGGCTATGTGGCCCGGGGCTAAGGTGTGCAGCCCTTCCTAGCCGGCTCTTGGCCCTGGTAGGGCTAGTCAATCAAGGGGTTTCCCGTGCCGGCCTTGAGCGTGTTCAACTTGTGGAGAGAGAACTACCCGGTTGGGTAGGCCTTTGGGCGCTTGGCTAAGAGCCTCCTAGTGAGAATCATAACGACAACCTTCGGTTTATGCATCATTTACGGACCGATCCTCGATTCCGAGTGGCCATGTTCCTGTTCACGCCTCCCAATCAACAGCTCTAAGACACCCGCCTTCCCTTCCGAGCTATGTCTCAAACAACTCGGACAGTTCTCTGCACTAAGTCATTGCCGTGACGGGAATCTCGCAACCGGAACAATATCGGTCATGTGGCTATTCTAGTCTCTAATTGTTTATTTATGTCGATCTTGAACGGGACAGGGGGGTTCTTTCGACATGGCTACGACATATCACCTTCGCGGGGACAGTGCCCCAGCCTGTCATCCTCACTTTACGGCTTGCCGATGTCTCTGAATTCATTCCATCAATCGGTCGATTCACACCCTCCCGGGGGTTCAATCCAACCCCAGTTCCGGGATCCTGGCCAAATTATCAGGGTATCGTCATTGTAAAGAGGCCGATGGATCCTCTTGAGCCTCTGACGTTTGGCTGCAGGCTTGATGTTTGCATTTCTCAAGAACTTTTTGAGCTCCTGCCACCGTGAATGGCCTCTGGTCCCTCACTCTATCACATCTCTCCTTCCTCTTTGCGACTGGCACTGTCGACTACAGTGAGATGACAGCGTGTGAGGCATCTCCTCTTCTCCGGAAGAGGAAGTTGACGACAATCCTCCCCTCTATCATGCAGCTGAGGAAGCTCCATGTCTGAGAACGACTGCAGGATGACCATGGGTCTACTCTTTGACAGCAATGGTTAGAGAACCATGATGCCATGGACGGGCATGGAAGTATCCTTTCAACGGCTATATAAGTCGGCTTGCCTCCTATCAATGGATATGTCTTCTCATCATCACACTCCAGCATCAACAATCCCTTCTCTGCCCCTTTCTCTCAAACATCTTTGCAATGGTCAACTTCAAGAACCTCGCTATCGCTGCGACTACCCTCTTTGGGCTCGCCCTGGGTGCTCCTGTGGCTCAGGATGAGAGCGGCAAGGTCGTTCCTGGCAGCTACATCGTCACTCTGAAGTCTGATGCTAAGACCTCAGAGCTCACCAGCCACCTCAAGTGGGTCGATGATGTTCACAAGCGCAGCCTTACCAAGCGTGATACCGACAACGGCGTCGAGAGGACCTACGATGGCAAGTATGGCTTCAAGGGCTATGCTGGCACTTTCGATAAGGAGACTATCGAAGAAATTAAGGACAACCCTCTTGTAAGAAGAACACATCTTCACCACTTTGACCATGACACTAATAAGAATGACAGGTTGAACTTGTTGAACAAGATCGTGTCTGGACGCTCGACTGGATCACGGAAGAGCAGGATGAGGCTCATGTCCAGAAGAGGGCCCTGACCACACAGACAAGCGCCACCTGGGGCCTTGGAACTGTCTCGCACCGCTCCCGAGGCTCTACTAGCTACATCTACGATACCAATGCTGGTCAGGGCACTTATGCCTATGTCGTTGATACGGGTATTCGAGCTACCCACAACGAGTTTGAGGGTCGTGCTACTGCGGCTTGGTCTGCCTTTAGCGGTGACAACGCTGACACCTTTGGACACGGCACCCATGTTGCTGGCACCATCGCCGGAAAGACATACGGCGTTGCTAAGAAGGCCAACATTATTGCTGCCAAGGTCTTCCAGGGTCGGGAGTCAACCACTGCTATTATCCTGTCTGGTTTCAACTGGGCTGTCAATGATATCATCAGCAAGGGCCGCACCACCAAGTCAGTCATCAACATGTCCCTGGGTGGCGAGTACTCGGCTACTTTCAACAACGCTGTCGAGTCTGCTGCCAGCTCTGGTGTTCTCTCCATCATTGCTGCTGGAAACGAGGCGCAGAATGCCGGCAACACCTCTCCTGCCTCGGCTCCTAGTGCTGTGACTGTCGGTGCCATCGATAGCACCTGGGCCATTGCCGACTACTCCAACTACGGCAGCGTCCTCGACATCTTTGGCCCCGGCTCCAACGTCCTCTCTGCGTGGTACACTAGCAACTCGGCCACCAACACCATCAGCGGAACTTCCATGGCTACTCCCCACATTGCTGGCCTTGCTCTGTATGGCATCTCGGTTCAGGGCGTTTCTGGAGTTAGCGGCGTCACCAACTGGCTCAAGACGACAGCCACCTCTGGCAAGATCACTGGCAGCCTCCGCAGCTCCCCTAACCTCATCGGAAACAACGGCAACTCGCTTCAGTAAATTCCCGCACAACACGTGAGGGATGAGGGTCAACTCATAAGCGATATGCGGGGGGATGGGATGAGAGACGGGGAAAGAGAAGAGACAGATGAGTAAGCAGGATGTAAGGATATAGGAGACGCTCTTTTGTTGGATCTGTCTACTGGATATCGGATATACGAAGGTGAATTTCCTTGTGCAAGTTGTCGAGGGCGATTTCAGCTTTATGTTGGTTCATGGATTGGTATATAACATTGTCGGAAGGATCTGTATACATCGTTGAAGCTGCAGTATCATACATACTCAATCCAAGACAATGGATGACATGACTCTTGTGCTTGACTCTTGTGCTTGTGTAGCCGCTTGTTGACTGGCAAGCATATCCCAAGCCGGAGCCCCTGTCTTGTACCATGCAGAGACGCCACAGTCGCGTTCAGCTGGGCTACTCTGACGAGATACACCAGCAGCCTTATGCGAACGGGCTAGTTAGGCATGGGAACGGCTGTGGCGTCCTCTTCATTTCGGCTTCTAGAACCTGACGCCGCGCACCACGTGGTGCTCACGATCTCTACTTATTCCCGGCGATCTCAGACCCGAATAGGCACTCTGAAGCGCAGCAGCCTTTTCGGTCCGGATAGCGACTCTACCCATCCATCTCGCTTTTCTCCCCCGCAGGATCTCTGTCCCTCATTTTTGAAGTTGGGGGAGGAATATCTGGGGATGACAAGTTTATCTATCAACATTGGGGTGCATCTGCTGTAAATGGACGTCTTGGGAGTGATTGTTGACGATTTTGAAGGCATCGCCAAACTAGGCATTTCTAAACTCCCATGCGGATCCGATCTTCTGGGACGCAATAAAACAGCCCAGTACCTTGGTTAGTGACTACCGTAACGCTATGGTCCGAGTCTGCGGCTGAAGGGTGATGGACATGGTAAAGACATGATGAACCAACAGCACAAAACCCATCGATGCCTGACGATGGGCATTTGTCAAACAACCCTCGGGAACAAAAGCCGGATCCTTGTTTGTTTGATCCTCCAATACTCGACTCGGAAATGCTTCTGCCTGGCGAACCCTTGTCCACGATCACGGAATAGGATACTAAGTTGAGAGAGCCTCACGGACAGCCGCAGATCAAACATCGTCTTTATCAATCTTTACGAAAGAGGCTCCACGAGAGTCGGGTGTGATCGGGATGTCAAACAAAGACTAGAAAGGAGAGAAATCGACCCAGGTGGAATTTCAAGTGTGGAAAACATGAGCCTTGGCCTCCTCTTGTGAGAAAAATGTTTGACTCCATTCCCACAATCTTTATGATCCCCACTCTCTCTTTCTTTATTGCCCCCCCTTGTCCCGCAGTTTTGCGGGTTTGGGGGTTGGTTGTTTTTTTTGGGGTCTCCTGATGCTGGGGGTAAGGTTAGCCATGTAACGATGATCCCCTTTTGGTGGAGAAGGATGGGTTTCAGTGCGTCGTAAAAAGGCCTGTTTTGACCAACTGCCGTGCTAGTCTGATGGAGAGTGAGAAAGGAAAAAAAAAAATAGAGATGGCGCGTGATGGTGTCAGTGCTTTTCTAGAGTTTTGTTAGTGCGTGTTTTGTAAGAGATTTCAAGCGTATAAGTCGAGGATCATCAACTATCGACTTTTTTCCAGAACATGGAATTCAGGTAACGAGATGAACTATTAGTCAGTTAAACGCGTATTCATATAAATCATGACTACAAACTGTGCCCATTGAGGATCCCTCCCTCACCGGCTCGTTACATTGACGTTACATCCATGACACTCGGATACGCCCGTCCAAACATGAGATCAGTTGACGTCCGCCATTTCCACTGCACATCTCAGTGGTTCTGGCAAGGTGAGACAGACGTCAACATGTCCGTAAGATGCTCAGAAAGGCAGTCCCAAGCCCTACAGCACACGTCCCAAGTATACAGGGAATCGAGTAGCATCCATATGACCGGGGCCTAGTGGTAGACATTGCCTATTCAAGCGCTGATCTCCGAATCAGGGCATTCCACCCACCGAGCCGCCGGAGTCTCACCGAGTTGGTCCCCCCGGGGGTGTAAGGACAAGGAATTCCTTCCCAACCCCTGGAAGGGCCTGCTCGCCTGTCTCCGGGTCTGGGGTCCCCGGATTGGCAAATAGCCTCCCTTCCCGCCTTGTGGTTTCACTGGGAGAGGTGCCCAATATGTCTCCATCTCGGGGACCATCAGATGCAATCCTGCGGGGAGTCATGCGAACTGAGAGAAGGTAGCAATAAGCTGTCACCGTGGAGGTGGATGATCGGATGGCATGCCGTTTTAATAGTCCCATATAAGAGAGAGCCTCATCCCCCCTTCTGAGGCTAACTCTTGGTCTAGGTCATCGAGACGGGGCTAGTGACTGGGCCTATATACCTCCATCTATTTAATCTATTTTTTTCTTCTGCGCTGCCTTTTTGTACTGCTTCAGCGTCAGTAAATCCTTCCATCATGGAGTCGACAGTCGAAGAGCGAACAAAGCTCGCCTACCAGAATCGGTGGAGGACTCTCTCCAAGAACCCCAAGCTCATCGTCATCGCCCTCTTTGCCTCGTCCGTCCTCCCAAACAATATTCCTTTCAAATGCTAACATTCTATAGATTTGGTGGTTTCGAGTATGGCTACCAGCAGGGTGTTCTCGGCCAGTCCCTGGTCATGACTCGTTTCAAGGATAACTTCCCCTCTGTCGTCGAGTCATCCAGCGCCACTGGTTGGCTCACGTCTATCCTGCAGCTGGGCGGTATCCTCGGCTCGCTGTCCGCCGGTGTCCTCGGTGAGGTCATCTCGAGAAAGTATACCATGTTCTCAGCTTGCTGCTGGGTCATTTTTGGGTAGTTACCTCTATGTCGGCGCCACATACCACAACCCCTCCATGCTCTACGCTGGCCGATTCTTCACTGGTATCGGTGTCGGAACTTTCTCTGGTGTCGGGTGAGTATATGTTGAGTTGTGCTCCAGTGTTGGACTAACCCCAAAACAGCCCCCTATACAACGCTGAGCTCTCCTCTCCCGAACTGAGAGGTTTCCTCGTCTCCTTCTACCAATTCTGCACCATTCTCGGTATCATGCTTTCGTTCTGGATCGGATACGGCAGCAACTATATTGGTGGTCACGGCGATGGCCAGAGCAACCTTGCATGGATGCTTCCCTCTATCATCCAGGGAATCCCCGCCGTCCTTCTTGCCATGGGTATCTGGTGGCTTCCCTTCTCTCCTCGATGGCTCGTCAAGAAGGGCCGTGACGAGGAGGCTATCAAGACTCTATCGTACCTCCGCAACCTGCCTATCGAGCACCCACTCATTCAGGTCGAATACAAGGAAATCAAGGCCGAGTCTTTGTTTGAGCAGCGGGCCTTTGCCAAGCAGTTTCCCAACCTGGCGGCTAAGGAACAGGGTAACATGTGGGTCAGGGAGTTCGCACAATATTACAACATTGTCCGGACTTGGGACAACTTTAAGCGTGTTGCTACAGCCTGGCTGGTCATGTTCTGGCAACAGTGGAGGTAAGAACTAGTTTCTACGAGGGAAGGAGCCAACTTACTAACGGGAAAACAGCGGTATCGACGCCATCATCTACTACGCCAGCCAAGTGTTTGAGAGACTCGGTCTCACAGGCGGAACTCAAGCCCTGCTTGCCACAGGCGTTACTGGTGTCGTTTTCTTCGTGTCGACCCTTCCTGCCATGGCTATCATCGATAAGGTGGGCCGTAAGCCCATGTTGTACGTCGGATCGGTCGTGATGTGGATTTCGATGGTGATCGCCGGAATCATCGTCGCCAAGTTCCAACACGACTGGGAATCTCACGCGGCAGCTGGCTGGGTAGCAGTTGCCTTTATATGGGTTTACGTTGGAGCATTCGGAGCTACTTGGGGACCAGTTTCGTGGACTTTGGTTGCTGAAATCTTTCCTCTATCTATTCGATCGAAGGGGTCGAGTATTGGCGCGTCCAGCAATTGGGTATGTTTCCGCACCTCCCTAATCGGAAAAGAACTAAGACTAACCTAAAATTTAAGCTTAACAACTTTGCGGTTGCCTTCTACGTTCCCCCGATGTTCGAGACCCTTGAATGGGGAACTTACATCTTTTTCGCCGGATTCCTCGCCGCTAGTATCGTCTGGCTGTACTTCTGCCTCCCCGAGACCAAGGGCGCTACGCTTGAGGACATGGACCGTATCTTTGGAAGCCGAACTGGCGAGGAGGATGCCAAAATGCTGGACGAGGCCCGCCGTGACGTTGGTCTGGGTCCTGAGTTTGAGATTGATGCTCTCAAGGCGGAGAAGATGCTTATGGAGGGCGAGGAAGCCGATGCTAGACCTACTTCTCACCATGAGAACGCCTAGGTGGAGTGATGGTACAATATGTATGAGATTGGTTTCTGAATGAGTAGCTTGCTCATCAGACCGAGAAGAATACGATATTTGGTTTATCCAAGATGGTGCCAACTTGTCGAACGAGTCAATGTGAATTTCATAAAGAACTGCAATCTACACAGCCTCAAAACTCCTTAATTCATGCCCAAACCCACGCAATACGCCCAACAAGAAGAGTTCCGACATCCCATATTGAGACATGAAGTCCATTCATGACTAACACCGCGGTGGGGGCAAAACAATGTTTAGAAGAGACTTGACCGTTTTATCATCCTAAAGATGCTATCTTTGGGAACTTCCGACTTTTAAGTAACCTTAAAGAGATCTAAACGGTTCTATTAAAAAGACAATCATAAATCCTTGCAAGAAGCATCTGGAGAAGAAGTATAGCTCCTGCCTGGTCGTCAAACCGTTGCTGGCCCGCCAACGGTCGGCTACCTAGTGGGGCCACCTTAGCCTTATCCTTATCACCACCAAAAATCTGCCGCAGAGAATTTTCCTCTGAACAAACATCACCATGGATTCAAACAACGGCAGCAACAAGCATACTTCCACGGGTCTGGACGACCCAGCTATGGGATAATCATTCTTGTTTGCTTCCAAAAGCGTAGGTGCATTCCTTTTTATCTCTCTCGTATCCGCAGCGTTCTCCCTTTCAGTCACTCCTCTCCTCTCACGAGTCTTCCTCGCGAAGGTCTTCTACGGACGGCACGTTTTGTGTTATCCGCCTGAAGTAGGCTGAAGGGTGATTTAACAGCGAAAAGGGGGTCTTCTCCTTCGGGCGTCGTATCCTTTACTGCTGTAGCTGCCAGAAGAAAAAGGGCCATCATAGTCCGCGCCTGTTGCTGTCGCCCCATTTCGGTGGGATTGACTTTTTTCTACACAGGCGAGGCTCCAGGAGCTCCGACATTGCTGTGACTTGTTGGTTGTGTCACGCTTTGACACGTGCGAGATTATTTGGTGTTTATCATTGGAGGAAGAGGTTCTTCAATCAAGGTTCTGTCAAGTGGAAACTATGTATTTTCTATGCTCGACTACGTCATTGAGCTTGACTGCAGGCTTATCCTCAGATCATTTGTTCAATTCAATTTCATTTCATGCACAGGAAGCACCTCCCACGTTTGAGACCGCCTCTTTATTCTCGCAGCATCTATAGAGCAACTTGCCCAAAATCACACCCTCCAACATGGCTGAAGACTCCAAGTTTGGAAATCTTCCCCTTAGCACCAAGGGCCCTATCAACTGCGCTCTTACCGGTGCATCCCTCCTCAACACGCCGTATCTCAACAAGGGCTCTGCTTTTCCAACAGAGGAGCGTCGCAAATTCAACCTCACCGGGTTGCTTCCCCAGGGCGTTCAGACGCTTGAGCAACAGTGCAAGCGTGCATACGAACAGTACTCAACCCGGCCAAATGACCTAGCCAAGAACACCTTTCTCACCTCGCTCAAGGACCAAAATGAGGTGCTCTACTACAAGGTGGGAAACATCTTGGGTGGTGTGAGGGACTATACTGACTATCACAAGTTGATTCAACTCCATTTGGATGAGATGATGAGCGTTGTCTACACTCCAACCGAAGGCGATGCTATCCAGAACTACTCTCGACTGTTTCGACGTCCAGAAGGCTGTTATCTTAATATTCATGAGCAGGATCAAGTCCACGATAACTTGGCCCAGTGGGGAAATGCAGAGGATATCGACTACATCGTAGTGACTGGTCAGTTACCCCTCGGCCACAAGGAACTACTCACTCACAAGTATCATAGATGGCGAGGAGATCCTCGGTATCGGTGACCAAGGCGTTGGGGGCATTCTGATCTCGGTTGCCAAACTGGTCCTCACCACTCTCTGCGGAGGCGTTCACCCAAACCGCACCCTCCCCGTCATCCTTGACTGTGGCACTGACAATGAGGAGCTTCTCAACGACGAGCTGTATCTAGGCCTCAGGGAGAAGCGTGTCCGGGGTGAAAAAGTACGGCAAGTTCGTCGACACATTTGTCCAGTCGGCAAGGAAGCTTTACCCAAAAAGCATATATCCACTTTGAGGATTTTGGTCTCAGCAACGGTCAGTATCTTTGCTATGGCAAGCTCAATACATCCTAACGGGCATGCAGCGAGACGTCTCCTAGACCGCTACCGCCCAGACTTTGCCTGCTTCAATGATGACGTTCAGGGCACTGGCTGTGTGACTCTGGCAGCCATCATGGCTGGCCTCCACGTCAGCAAGCAAAAGTTCAAGGACCTCCGCATGGTTGTCTTTGGAGCCGGAAGTGCCGGCCTCGGCATCGCGGATCAGGTGCGAGATGCCATCGCCACAGAAGGGGACATTAGCCATGAGGAGGCATCGAAGCAGATCTGGTATGTTTGCTGTTAACTTATGTCTACAATTAACATATGTTTATGATAAACTTATGGTTACTATTAACCTAAGTTTACGATAAACTTATAGTTAATCTTAACTTAAGTTTACTATAACTTTGACAATACTTTGCTAACACTCTGAAGGTTAATTGACAAGCCTGGTCTTCTCACGAGCGAGATTGAGGTTTCCGACGCACAAAAGAGCTTCGTTAAGGCCGCTTCCGATTGGAAAGATAAGAAAACCGACCTTCTCTCCGTCATCAAAGCCGTCCGTCCCAACGTCCTCGTCGGCACATCCACCGTTCCCGGAGCCTTCACCCAGGACGTCATCAAGGCGATGGCCGAGCATCACGAGCGCCCTATAATCCTCCCTCTTTCCAACCCTACAAGGCTCCACGAGGCTAAGCCTGAGGATATTCTCAACTGGACCAACGGCAAGGCTCTCGTAGCTACGGGTTCTCCTTTCCCACCTGTCAAGGGTCCATGGGGTGAGTCCGGCTCTGAAGTTACGATAGACATCGCAGAGTGCAACAACTCAGTTGTCTTCCCGGGTATCGGCCTAGCTTGCGTGCTCTCTCGCGCGGAGCACCTGACGGACCGCATGCTCGTTGCCGCAGTGGAGGCTGCGGCCTCGCTGAGCCCTGCACTCAAAGATCCAACCGCCCCTCTACTGCCAGATGTCAACTCGGTGCGAGATGTCAGTGTTCGCATCGCTCGACATGTGATCCAGGTGGCCCTCAATGATGACGAGGCGACGCAAGAGGGTATCCCCGAGGAGGATGAGGAGTTGGAGGAGTGGATCAGGGAGCAGATGTGGAATCCAGCGTACCGGCCGTTGCAGTTTGTCGAGATGGAGACTGCAACCAGAGAGGCAAGGGGAGAGCTGAAGAGGGCTGGAACTGTCCATCGAACCGGTCATTTATAAGGGGCAGGACGGGATGTAGATAAGGTGCGCATCTAGACGTCAGATAGAATAGTCAACCGGTTTATTTAGAGACTCGAGATACTATTAATACCATCCCAGCGAAACTTGACTCCAACACTGCCAAACAGGAAACACCAATATCCAATCAGTCTCCCAGGCTAATCAGGAAGCTCTGGGAATAGTTACACTTGAGTCGCCAACCCCAACGCCCGACCTACCTTGCGATACAGCGCTTCTAGCGTCTATGACACTGGCAAGGGCAATCAGATAACGCCAGCCCGAGCTGCCTCACCAGCATTGTCCTGAACCAAGTCTTCCATCCTCCTCTTGCCCTTGCCCAGGCCACCCTCACCAACGCCCATGCGGCGAGCAACGTACCTCTGGGCAACAATGCCAACCGAGAGGTTCAGAAGCTCCTCAAGCCACTCAGCAACCCACTCTCGAGGGTCGACACCGCCGCTCTCAATGATATCTCTAATCTCCTCGGGAACGTTGATTTCCGACATATCACCCTCCTCACCGGAGCGAGGGGTGAGGGGACCAGCAGAATCAAGCCACTGAACCCATCGAGCAGGGACAGTCTGGCTGACCGTGTAAAACTCAATGTCATGGACAGGGTCCAGGATAAAGACGGCGAAGCAAATGAGCTCCTCGTTCTCCTCCTGGTTCTCGACTGCGGAGGAGTCCTTCTCCTTCTCGGCGGAGGCGGTACGAGCAAACAAAGTCTTATCATCATCCACAGTGATGGCCTGAACGGCCAAGAACAAGTCCGAGGTTCGAACAGGGTTGCTCTCGCTCACATCTTCGGTGGCCTTGAGCTTGGCTCCCTCCAGTCCGCCGCTGGCAGCAAAGTATTCGTTCGCATACGATTCGGCGCTGGCGCGGCACAGCTTGGTTCCCTCGGCTAGACCCTTAATCAAGCCAAGCTCACGGGGAGAATCAGCTTGCCTCCACCAAGGACCATCGTGCCATCCAGCAGCGTTGTCGGTGCTGCGTCGCGAGTGGCTCTCCTGACCACGCTGGACGACGAGAAGATCGCCGCCTTCGACCTGCGACATGACATGACCAAAGACATTGTGGATGAGAGGGTCAAGAGACGGGTAGCCGACAAGATCGTGGGTGATGTGAATGAGGAGTCGCTCATGGGAGCTGATAGGGGGCGCGAGAGTGTGGAGGATGTTGGTAAAGGTGGGAAGAGCTCGGTGTCGCAGTTCATCACCTGGAGCTTCGATCAGCTTCGTCATAAGGGCAGATGTCTAGGATTGCACATACCATAGGTTCGGAGGGTGGTGACATCAAGTCCCCTGATGCCCTTAACCTGATCCGCCCACTTCTTGGCCTCCTCGTTCTGCTGGATTTGCGTGACGGCAGCCTCTGCCGTCTTCATGGCAGCGCTGGCGGTGGACAGAATACCACCCCACCATCCTCCGCCAGATTGCTGAGGGGCGGGCTGCGCAGGCTCGGGTGCAGGAGCGGGCTTCTTCTCGGTTTCATGAAGCTCAGAGCTGGTGGCACTTGGGGTGAAGCTGGCCCTCAGGCTGCGTGCGCTATCGGTGGACTTGCGAGGGTCGCCAGCGGGAGGTGTCGCAGTAGATCGGCGGGCGGCATCCTTAAGTCTGGGTGTATGAGGTCGCGACGGCTGCTCAGCGGCCAGTTCGGACTCAAGGTCGGCGAGAATGTCCTGGTCGGCAATGGCCTTGGAGGCGGCGGATGTAGGCTTGGCCTTTGTGGTCTTTTTGGGCTTGGTGTCAATGCCTGAGAAGAGGTCGTCGAGGTTGTCGTCGTCGGCGGCCTTTGTCTTCTTGGGCGCCATGGTGGTTGATGGCTAGTTGAAACGTCACTCGAAAGGAATGCGGTGCCGTAGAGGTCGCTTGCTAGTTAGATGGGTCGAAGTTGTGTGGTGATGGTTGAAAGATGAAGGCGGGGGGTTCGATATGATATGTATGTGTACTCGTAAGAAGGTTGTTTGGCGCGGAAACGGAAACGGCAAGGGATGGTTGGAGCTTGGGAAGGTACGAGGCAGCAAGGGTCCAATGGGCCTGGCCTGGGAGGAGATGGAGACGATAAAAGAGAGCGCAACAGGGGATGTTACAACGTTGAACGGTTTTTGGATAGATAGATAGTAAGAGGCTAGAATCTGAGTGCCGTTTCAGTTTCGAATTAATACATGATTTTTAATTTCGGAGCAATTCTACAGTTGACAACCTCAAGAGTCGAGGTGTAATTGTGTCGAGAATATACCTGACGGTTACAAACGAGAGATCTAGCCGCAATGGCGTCTAAGCGGGAATCAGGAACTTGACCCAGGTACTCCCCGCGTACTGGGGCGACTTACAACAGGAGAGCAGCCACTAACACGCATCGATTTGCAGCAGGCGACACAGTCACGCTCCTCATCAACACCAATCCCGGGCGGGACTAGCGCGGCTTGTCTTCAAAGATGCGGCCCCTGATTCGCCTGATGCATCCCGAGCGGAGGAACCCCGGGGGAGGTACCTTCATGGCCAGGGGGTTCTCTGGCTCTGAGCCTTGTCCGGTGTTAGAGGGCGAGGCTTCACTGGCTGGGTTGGCACTAACAGCGGGCGGGTCCTTGGCCCAGCACCAGCCAAGGTTGTTGGCTTATTCGGACGGACCACGACACCTCGAGAAAATCAACCTACGGAATCAAAGCCTGGCCAAAAGGAGACGAGACCGTCTTCATCACCCGCGTCTCTTGACGTATATTGCAATCACTCGACGACGCCGCCAGGTACGGCTTGTTCTTGACGGCTATTGTATCTCTCTTGTTGCCTTTGTCTTGTCCTTGTTGCTTCGCTACCTACGCTCTGCTCTTTTTTTTTTTGCATTGCTTTGCAAGTCAAGTCAAGTCAAGTCGCCGCCGATTCCCTGTACTTCAAAATTCTTTCTCTGCCCTGGCTCGCTCCTCTTACTCCAACACGCTCATCCCATCCCGGGTCTCATTCTATTTCATATCCCGCCCACCCTCACTCAGCCTCGTCATAATACGCTGCGTGTCTATTCATCTTGGCTTGGGAGTAGGCCGTCTTTATTTACACGGCGCGCCCGCTACGCTCCGTGTTCTCGCATGACGCCTCTCGCGGGCCCGGCTGGCCGCTACACGTCCTTGCTGTAACATCCATCCCAGCCTCATCCCCATCCAGCTCAGCCTGTCCTGGCTGACCATGGATCGCTCGCGACGGACAACTCATCGCCGTCGTCCCTTGGGAGCGTCAGCCTCTCCCACTTCAGCTTCGGAGGCTTCCTTTGACTTCAATTCATCCACAAGCCCCGTTGTTGCCCACACTAATACAAATACCACTCCTCAGAGTGCCAGTGCTGGTGCTGGCCCTGGCGGTCGCCGTCCAAGCAAGCCGCTGCAGCACGCATTCACCTTCTCCCCCCCAAGCAGTAGTCGCGGCCTCAACCCGAGGAAGCGTTCTACAACCATGGACAACTATCCCATGGCCGACGAGGACGATCATGGCCCTAGAAAGGGCGGTCACAGTCTTCGTAAGCGTGCCCGCGTGGATTACACGTTTGAGCATATCGACGACGATGTCATCGTCCCCAACTCAACCTCGTCTGCCCGCGGTAGGAAACGCAGGTCCGAGGTGACTTATGAGGTGGATGACTTCTACGGCACCGACTCAAAGAGGCGAGGCGCCTCGATGGGTGCCGATACGCCGTCGACTCGCCGGAGGAACCCGTCACGCAAGTCAAGTGAGATGAAGGCGTATCATGAAGCCACCCTCGAAGACGACGACAATGACGTACAGGACACGATAGAAGTCGGCGCCTACTACTCAGACGCTGATGAATCAGAGTTCCGTGAGCCCAGTGGTTCAAATCACTCATCCCCTCAAGCCAACAAGATATCGCCAAAAACTGACCCGTCGGCACTGCCAGCCGGTGATGCCCCTTCAAATAACCCCAAAATGGAACACGCAATACCCGCTCCTCCTGTAGAGCAAAAGCCCTCAGGAGTGCCTCCTGCGGTGAAACCTATTGATCAAATATTACCTCAAACGGCAGAGCCTCAACCCGATCAACTTCCCAAAGTGGAACCTGAACCGGAGGCTTCAGATGCACCACAAACGCCCGCGCCGGTTGACCCTGTTGACAGTGCAGCCGTTGACACTGTCGACGTTGCACCTGTCAATAGTCCACCCGTCGATGCTGCATTGTCTTTACCATTGACAGTGCCAGCTAACCCAGATCGGAAAATTTCACCTGCTCATTCACCGGCACCCAAAGAGGTAGCAAACGGTGTACTTGAGGCACCTGTCAATGATATTGTTCCTGATCCGGTTGTTCCTCAAGATATTCCCACATCTCTCTCCTCCGACAACACCGACACCGACCCAACCTCCTCTTCCAACATCATCAAGGAAGAAGCAATTCATCAACCACTCCAGCAAGTTCCCCAATCACCAGACCAGAAACCCCCGTCACCAATGCCTCAAGAGGACAAGATGGATATCGACCCGGTCGAGAAGCCTACTTCCCCTCCCCCTCCCCCTCAAGACGCTCAAGACGCTCAAGACATCGAGATGGCCGAATCTACGCCTCTCGTTCAAGAGCCCGCACCCACAGCATCGCCAGCGCCCATCGAGCAAGCGCCTGAGGATGTTGCCGAGCCTGTCAAGACTGACACTGACATCGCTACCCCCGCACCCGTCCAGGTGAATGGCGATTCGACTGATGCTGAGCCCAAGGCTGAGCTGCCAAAGGAGGAACTTCCAACGGAGCTCCCAACAGAGCTCCCAACAGAGCTTCCAGAGGAGCCTCCCAAGGAGCCGCCAAAGGAAGATCCTCAAGTCGAGGACCCTCAAATTGAAGAACCTCAAAAGGATGAGCCAGCAGACGTGGTTGCCACTGCCACTGCTACCGCTACTGCTACCACCAACGACACTCCAATCTCAGATTCACCTCAGATTACTGCCGCCAAGGATGAGCCTGTTTCTGCTCCCAGTCCCCCCGAAATCAAGGCCTCAACTCCTCCTCCCCCCACCGAAACGATTGAGACGCCAGCATCTTCGGCAACTTCAGACACAAAACCCAGCCCTCAGAAGCCCATAGCTACTCGACCCGCGACGGTGTTTAAGCCACAGCCAGTGCCAGTCGGGCGATGGGCCCACCTCACGCCTTACATCGATGGCGAGTACGTCTTGTACCCTGAGAAGAAGGGCCGTTCCGAAGAGGATGGCGCAACCGATGAGCCAACACCCGAAGGCAAGGACACCGATCGAGAAGGCATTGACATGGAGCCCATGGTGGAAGACAACGATGACAATGCAGATGCCGCTGCTCCTGAAGCACCTACACCTGCACTCAACACTCCCACCCGCGGTTCGCCTGTTCCTGATTCGACAGATCTCACTGCCTTCAACTCGCCTGCTCCCGGTGGAGACGACGGTGATGATGTGGATGTCGGCGATTCTCAAGAACCTAATGACCGTCGCTACTACAAGTATCGGAAGCTCAGAGACCCTGCCGAGTATCTCAGTGCGATTGAGGATCACGAAAACATGACGACCGAGGAACTGTTCGAGGTTCTCACTGCCATCAACGTCTCCATGGTTCAATGGCAACAGGAGTGGACCAGCCTGGGCAAGGTTGTCGACGACTACGAAAACTCACTTCGCCGACGAGCAGCTGATGCCAAGTACGAAGCTCGCACCCGCAACCTTCACCAACATGGAGTCAACTATGAGGAGCCTGACTTTGCCGTCAAGGGCTACAAGTCCCGCGAAAAGGAGAGTATGAACGAGACACGCTATCTCCAAGGCCAGGATCGCATTATGGCTGCTTCCTACGGCTTCGAGTACGACCCTCATCCTTCCAAGATTGGCAAGCAGAACCCCGAGACTCAGCAAGTCGGGATAATGACCCGCGGTCGATCTCTTCGAAACCAACCTCGACAAACTGCCAAGGCCACAGAGACTGAAGAAGTCACTGGTAAGCGACAGCGCAAGCCGGTCCAACTCTTTGACCCCGCCACACAGGATATCAGCCGAAGCTCCACGCCTGTGCCGACCCGCGGTGGTCGCCGTCGCAAAGGCGCCAATGGTGATGAGGAGACGCAGACCAACCTCTCTGTCAGCTTCACCAACGAAGTGCCCTCAGACTCTGAGACCGCTCCCAAGATGAGACGCAAGCGTGGCCCTCGTGGCAAGGGTGCCGTGCCAAACATTGTCGAAGACCTTGCGCCTACGCCTGACGCAGAGGATACCACACCGCAGCAATCGCCTGCCAAGCCTACTCGTCGTGGTCGCGGCAAGCCTGCTGTCAAGTATGAGGAAGCAGACCCCAACGAGTTTGTTGACGAGGAGCCCCAGGAGGAGAAACCACCCGTCCGCCGACATCTCCTCACCCTCAAGATCCCCAAGGGAGGCAGCAAGCACTTCAGCGAGCCCGCTTCAGCCATCACCGACAATGGCGAGTCCCGTCCGACCACAGCCTCATCAGAGGAGTCCTCGCACACTGCCGAATCGTCCTACTCGTTCCGGCCTAAGCGACAGAAGCGTTTCCGCGACGACCCCGATGAGGCTGAAGAGTCTTCACAGGCACCCCCCAAGAAGCGAGGCAAGCGAGCCAGTGCCGCCGCGGTTGCCAGCGAAGTTCCTTCTTCCGCCCCTGCCCCTCTGCCCCCAGTCGAGTCGGTGCAGACCCCCAACAGCCGCAAGGTTCAGAAGATCAAGGTTGTTCGGTCTGGCCTAGACACCAAGAATGGAGCACCCGCTGCCCCTACTCCTGCCCCTGTCGAGGAGGGTGAGGAAGCTCCGAAGGATTACAAGTCCATGACCAAGTCGGAGAAGATGTCAGCCTCTATGAAGAGTGAGTTGCTTAGGTGGATTATGTATGCTCACCACAAACTAACACGTCACAGACCGTTGGGCAAATGGCAACATGGCCGGTGCCGTCGAGAAGCGCAAGGCTACTCTTGCCGCCAAGAAGGCCGCTCAAGCCGCCGCCGAGCAGAGACTAGGAGTCGTGGCCCCCAAGCCCAAGGGCAAGGCCGCAGCCAAGCGGGAGGCTGCCATCAAGTTGCAGATGCAGCAGCAGCAGCAGATGCAAGAGCAGCAGCAGCAACAGGCACAGCAGCAGATGATGCAGCAGCAGCCACAGATGCACCCTCATCAACACCAGCATCCGCCGCATGGACATCCCCAGCACCCACTTCATCTCCAGCAGCAGCCTCAACTTCACCAGCCGCACCCTCAGCATGCTCCTCCTCCTCCTCCCCCTCCTCCCCATCAGCCTGGCAACCCGCCCTTCATGCATGGTCACGCCCACAACCACAGCCACAGTCACGGTCACAGTCACAGTCACAGTCACAGTCACAGTCATGGCCACAGCATGCCTGGCATGGGATACCCTTACCAGCAGATGTGAGGAGGCACAAGTTCATGACGCACCCGAGTCTCTGGACATGCTCGACATGAAACCTCAGACGCAAGCATCATGCATCAAAAAGCAAACAAAACAAAAACAAAAAAGCCACAAAAAAATTCATCCCTCGAGCACCCGAGGATCATTCATCCAATCGCTCGATGTAACATGTTCACAAAGCATCACCGGGACTTTGCATCAAGGTCCCTTTCCCAAGGTACATACAGCCAATCACTCTGTATACTATGAAAGGACTCTCGGAGGGAGGGGTTTTTCTGTTTTGGATGCTCTCGTTTCGCATTTTTCCTCATCACTTCTAGTCTCTGTACACTAGACTCATAGTTGTCTCTTTTTTCCCCGCGTTTTTCCTTTGCTCTTTTTCTACTTTCTTTTTTCTAGTCTATCTGTTCTCTAAGCTGCATGGTATTGGGCTTTGCATAATGATTCGGCAACAACACGCGAAGGGGGGAGAGAGGGGAGGGCCGAACATGAGAAATGGAGGGTGGATGTTATAAATGTGATAGCAAGCGCGATACAAAAAATCTTCAACGTCGACTATTCGACAATTTTTAGTGTTTTGCTTCGTGAAATGAGTGCCTTTGATCGAACTTTGATGGTGGTAGTCCGTGATGTAGAGCCAAGGAAGTGAGTGAGTGAGTGAGCTAGAACACCGACTGGTTGTCATGATAATCTTTGGCGATTCTCATCAATGTCTCTTCAGTTTCTTTATAATGGCAATATTAGAGTAGGACAAGTCTAAGGGATATTGTTTGCTCCCTCCTTCTATTGTGATGTGTGAAAAAATTACCTGAGGTGGGGTTTTTAAGCATGAACCATTTATTGCGTGAATGAGACCAAACAGCCTGAACAAAATTGATACCTCTGTAGGACCTAGTGATAGTGTTACACCAGACAATGAGAACACTGAGCGAGCCAGTAGATGATATAGATAGTAATCAGTTCCACGTATTTTTCTCGCTATGGATGACAGAGATGGCGCCCTTGATTTTACTACAATGCCATAGGGTAGTGTAGACATTGGTTAAGAAAATGCTTGACACGCTGACTTAACAACCTAAATGCCCATTCATCCTCATATCTCATCGTAAGAACTGACTAAATAAACAAGGTCCTCATCAAATCCTTCTAGAAATAATGGATGAATAAAGAGCCATTGGTGAGGATTTACGATGGTGGCCCCGGTAGGATGCGCAGTTCGCTGTATGCCAACTTTTCACTCCCTGCGAGTTGCGTACAACGGGCTTCTCTTGAACTCACCCACCCTACAATAGAACGTGCAGGATCATCCAATGAGCTCATATGCAATACCATCCCTTGCAAAGAACAGTATCAACTGTCATGATGTCTGATTCTCTGTCACCATAGCTACAGAAAGCAAACATGTTCGCAAGCACACAATCACAGCATCGGGTCTCGTTCAAAAGAAATGCAAAACCCAAGAGCGAAAAAAAACACCCCGCCAGGAAAACCAGTTTTTGAAGTGACTTTTTGTTTTGTCCCTGATGTGATGCCTGGTAATGTGAATCATTCCTTACACGCCGCAACCGAAATGCAAGAGCCTGCCAAATCCAGCGACCTTTGGACCTCTTTCTTCCCCGTTGTGTCTCTCTCCCCCCAGCCCCTTTTCTCCGGTGATGTATTATTCACAGGGAGATGAAAGAAGAAGGGGGAGGGGCGAACTTTTCTAAATTCGCGCTCTAGCTTGATCGCATTTCAGGACAGAACCACACGCCCCTTTTGTCTTTCCTTGACCCCCAAGCAAGCACTTTACATGACAACACCAGAGTTGCTGGCAATACGCTGAGATGGGAGTTAGCATTGAAACTGTGGACAGAGTGAGGATGTAACTTACGGGCCACAGCTCAGCAGCCTCCTTACCGACGGGGCCGGTGATGGCAGAGCCCTTCATCTCACCCTTGGGGTTGACGATCTACAAGTCATTGTTAACCAACCACATTCTTAATTTTGTAACAAATTGTCCAAAAACATACCACACCAGCGTTGTCCTCAAAGTACAGGAAAACACCGTCGAATCGCTTCCAGGGCTTGGACTGTCGGACGATGACGGCGGGGTGGACCTTCTTTCGGAGCTCGGGCTTTCCCTTCTTGACGGTGGCCATGACCATGTCACCGACACCACCGGCGGGCAATCGGTTCAGGCGAGCACCGATACCCTTGACGGAGATGATGTAGAGGTTTCGGGCACCGGAGTTGTCGGCGCAGTTCATGACGGCACCGCTGTTTGGACCTTTGTTAGTGCTTCGGTCGTCGAGAGAGAGAAGTTGCTTCGGAGGTGGACGTACACAGGGAGACCCAGGGTCATCTTGAGCTTGCCACCAGGGGCACCACGCCTGTAGAGAGCATCGTCAGTCTGGTGTCTTGGATATCATTGTTGCGTCTCGCTTCGGTTTTTCTCTGCCAAATTTCTGCCACGGGCGCCCTCGAGTTGGAGTTCGTCATTGTCGTCGAATGGTCGAGCTGGAATTTTTCAGACCGCAGGTATGCTCGTGAATGATACCGTCGCCATCAGAAGGTCGAGTCGACGATGCCATGCCGAGCTCGAATATTTCGTCGTTTTTCGTGTGCGCAGGCGCACCGTCGATTTCCCTCCCACCCCGCCATGAAATATATCCAACTCCCTCTTGCGCGCGCTTCAAGTCCGGTGGCAGAAAATTTGGCAGAGAAATTTGTCGAGAACGGAACCCATCAAGAAGAACAACTTACGAGATCTTGGCCATTGTGTCTGAAGGGGGGGGGTTAGTGTGGCGTTACTTCGTAAAGAGTCGTGCCGGGTCTCGAGATGCCGTCGTGAACAAGAGCTTTTTCAGGCGAAATTTTCCCAAACAATATGAGATAGATGTGTGGGGTGAGAAACCCTATGGGAAGCGAATGGGTCTCGTGCACGTGATTTGGGAGGTGGTCTTGAGAGATGGCTCCGGGTGGCCAATCAGGGTCCACCTTGAAGAACCACGGTATCTCCCTTGGTGAAGAGAGTTGCTCGATGCTGTCAGCCATGACGATGACGAATTTGGTCTGTTGGAGAGGGGATTGATTAATTTGAATTGTCTATCCTATCTCACATGTCTTTCTCTCTTATTCATGATCTTTCACCACGCTCTTTCCACAATCTTACACCACAGCCAAACACTCAAGCACATCAACGCGGCGCTACTCACAACTTGACTCCACCCAAACCGCAGCCCCCATCGCACCACCAATCCATCACACAACCAACCAGAACCCATTCCTCCCAAGCCCTGATTCCCGCCGCACATTCCTCCCGGCTCATAAATCGATTTATCGGACGCCGACCTCAACGTCAAACGGGCCAGATGCCCGGGCGAAGCACGCCCGGTTAGCTCTCTCGGTAGAGCGTGAGACTCTTACGAGTTCACCATCTCAAGGTTGCGGGTTCGACCCCCGCATCGGGCTGTTCCTATAACACTATAATCATGATTGAGAAGTGCTTTCTTTTTTTTTTGCCGTTTTTTCGGTAGTGATACTTAGATATTTGTGTGTGACCGACGGAGCGACAACTTTTTTATTAGAGATAGACATACCATTGCAAATTTGACAAATACCTATAAGTCTAGAAATCAATACGAGCAACAGGATCTTCTTAATACTCTGATGTTAAATAACCGTCAAGAAAGAGCCCTGTCAGAACTTGAGTGTTAGCCAACACCCTACCCTAAAACACTACATTGTGCTGGACTTTCCGACTCATATGAGAGACGGGCGCTTGTTTCTATTCCTCACTCGTCTTCTACATTAATGAGCCGTTTTGCCGCTTTATCTTGAACAACATCTTGGTGAATACTGTGTGCTGTAAACTTGAGAGAAGGCTCGGATGGCGGTTATTGATAGCCGATTAACGCCGTTGTGGAGGAAAAACCACCGGAAGATGATATCCTGTCTCCAATTCTCGATCTAAGTTTTGATAAAAGTACCATTGCTCTAAACAATAAAAGCCCATCCATCGATCAACAGGATACTCAATTCTCTTGTAAGCACACCTTTCATAAAACCACAGCTCCCTCACCACCGGCCGAACCGGCCCCGTCTCCGCCGCTTATTCTCGGCCGCAACCCCCGCCTCCGCCGATCTTTCGGAGCCGACAACACCATTTCAGGAGCGGACCTCGGCACGACGTCACTTCCCCCAGCCCAGCCCGCGCTTCAAGACCTCACATGCTCACCTCCCCCCTCGAACCCCCTTCACAACCGAACAGCCGCTGCCCAATAATCCATGCCTCCCTCGCTTAATTCCATTGGGCGACCGCTCTCACAGTTGCTCCTCCGCGGCGGTTCTAGATGTAGCTTTGTTGTTCCCCGGACTGCGCAGCGTGTTGCTCCTTCGATATTCATCATGGCTTCAAAGACTCAGAAACGACCGTCTTCTTCTTCCGCGGGCAAGCGTCCGCTGTCTGAGCCGCGACCTAGCTCTTCAGTCCTCCTCGTCTCACCCGTCAACGACGTGTTGCTCCTACACCGCGTCCATACTTCAACATCCTTTGCCTCGGCGCATGTCTTTCCCGGCGGAAACCTGGACCCTTACCACGACGGTGTGATTCCCTCCGTGGACTCTCCAGAGAGGCATCAAGATGGACTGGCGTATAGGATCGGCGCTATCAGAGAGACGTTTGAGGAGACGGGCATCTTGCTAGCCAAGCAGGACGGCGCGTTGATAAACCTGAGCATCGAGGAGCGGGACGCAGCGAGGAAGCAGATCCACGGAAACCAGGTCAAGTTTCTCGAGTGGTTGAAATCTGTAGGCGCCGAGCCAGACCTGGGTTCGTGTTTGGGGTTGCATTGAACTGAAAAGAGAGAGAGAGAGCTGATGGTTTGTGATAGATGGCCTTATACCCTTTACACGATGGATCACTCCCACCATAAACGCAAAGCGCTTCACAACACAGATGTATCTTTACATGCTTCCTCTAACACGCAGCGACATGCCGTCTGAGATGCTCATCCCAACTCCTGACAACGGTGTCGAGCATACAGCCGCGTCCTTTGCTCCAGCCAAGACCTTCCTCTCACGAGCCGCCGACAACTCCATCATCCTATTTCCCCCACAGGCCTATCTCCTCACCCTCATCTCTGACATATTCACCAGCCGGTCTGGATCTCTGGAAGAAGGACCCCTGCAACTTGCTACCCAGCGAAAGAAGCTGCTCTCCTTTCTCAAGAGGACACCAACTGCGGAGACAGAAAAGGGCAAGGAGCACAAGACGGCAGCAATCCCGTGGGGCGACAAGGTCATGAGCCCTCACAACCTCTTTATTAGAAAAGAGGACAAGAGAGTCGTTTTGGGACTGGACAAGCCTGGGCCAGAGCTTAAGGGGTCTGAGAGGGGAGGAGATTGGGAACGCGTGGTTCTCGTCAACTTTGGCAAAGGCGGACCGACCAATGTTGAAGTCCGGAGAAGAGAGGACGTCTTGGAAGAGGAGAAGAAGAGCCAAGCAAGTAGCGAGAAGCTATAGATTTTAGAAGCTATACATGCTCCTTATTCGAACAACCAATTTGGCTGTATGCAGAGTGGAAGTTTGTCTAAATCCATGTAGATCGCACCATCTAAACTCCACCGGGTATCATACAGGCGCAGTCAAATCCAACATAACCATTTTTGCCATCCAATGTTTACAATGCTATTTTGCATCACCATCCTTTCTGCCCCTGTGTGCTCTCCATCTCCAAGCCACGAATACTTTGACTCCAATCCTGCCAGTTAAAGTCGTCGCCTAGCATGTCGACATCATCGCCTCCTGTGTTGTCAAAGTTCTCCTCAATGGTTGGATATGGATCAGGCCAGAGGTATGGGGGTGGGTTGTCATCCTTGGGCAGCTGTAGTGGCTGCTGGGAAAATGGTTGACCCAGTCCCCCAAGCTGCGTCTGTTGCTGCTGGGGTAGTTGAGCAGCCGTCATGCCTGGTGTACTCATTGAACCTGTTGATGCGGCGGCTCTCATCTCAGCCGATCCAATCTCGTTCAATGGATAGAATGTGGTCATGGGGAAATTCGCTGTTTGTGACATGAGTTCGTTCATGAGTCCCACAGCGGCCTCCGAGAGGTTGATATTTGATGGAACCTCGTTCGCTGCGGGCGTTCGAGGTCGTGATTGTGATGTTGGTGGTCCTGGCTGAAGCATCGCTGGAGGTGCCGTAGGACTCAGCTCAGCCGGTGTAGATATGGGCACGTTGCTTCCGTCTGATCGCACCAGAGACCTCCACCTCTCTCTCATCTCCTCCATCTTGTTCTCGCCGGCCGGTATCAATACAAATGACGTTTGAGCTGGGTTCATCCGCTCTTCAAACTCCACACGACGAGCCTCTTCGGGGTTGCCGCGGAGACGGGCAATCTCTGTGGCTCGGTGCTTGCCAGCCCTAAAGTAAAGTTTCCGTATGGGCAGGATAACAGACGTATAATCGGCGGAGCGGACATACTCGGCTGGGTGTCCCTCATAGCCGTTGAGCGCCTGCCACCCACGCTCCACGAGAGGAGTCCACGGACGGCGACAGCTCTCGATGAGGAAATATGCCATGGCGTGCCAGTTTGTGTATGTCTTGAACAGCCACCTGTACTGCTTGCATCTCCCATCCGTGTTGAGAATGTGGTTGTACTCGATAATCTCGATCGCTGCCACGTAGACGCGCTGTCTGGCTTCGGCCGAAAGCTCACCGTCTGAACCGGGGAATAGCATGGGCTGATAAATAACGAGACACATCTTGGCCATGATGATGCGGGCAATCATGCCTGCCATCCAGTACAAGGGGTCCGCATCATCCATCACATGCTTAAAGAACCTGCTCTCGACTCTTTGATATACCTCGATGAGCAGCTGCTCTCGTTCTGCGAGCCCGAGATCAGCGAGTGGTGCTCCCTTGGGGCAAAACGAAGCTGATGCTGATGCAGCTCGGAGAAGGCGTCTTGAGAGACTGCAGATTTCATAGCGAACCAGAGCCACCGCACAGTCAGAGCGGCCCTCCCTCGGCTCGGGGAATTCTGTAGTCTCCGGGCCGATATCAGCGTCGTTGATGTTACTGGGCATCTGAGTGTCGTAGAATAGATCCCCAATGATGAGGTCAGTGCCGAGTTCATCTGCGGACCGTAGATCTAGTACGAGCAATGCCCACCAGAGACGTCTCCGCATTTCCGTCTCAAAGGGGCTCAGCCCAAAGTGTGATCCGTCTCGATGAAGACCCATGCCCTGGGCGAGGTGAACCACCAACCCCGTCAGGGACCAACAAAAGCGGCTTTCATCTTGACGCCTGACTACGACGAGGAATATGACAAAGGCTTGGATTATAGAAGTGTCGGATGAGTTGAGGAAATTTGCCTTTGCGAGGGATTGCTCGATAGCAAAACGATATTGCGTAAGGACGTCTTCTTTGTTGACGCCAAGATTAGCTCGAACCTGCATTGTCTGGTTAGTTTAGTTTCCATATTTCTCATCTCTCTGAACTTGCCTCCTCGGGTTCTAGTGAAGTGATAGCAGCGTAATAGATCGCCCACACCAGAGCTTCGTTTCCAGGAGAGAGCTGCTCATGGTTCTTCCTCGCGTCACGGAATATTGGTTCCATTGACGGAATATGTAACACCTTGATGAGTGGCTCTACGTTCTCCTGGTAGACAGACCACAAGAACGGAATGTGGGAGGGTAGAGGTCGACATTTCTCGAGGTTGACATCTGCTGAGCGGTATCCAAAGATGAAGGAGTGGTGATCTGCCGGGACCACCAATGAGGGAGAACTATCCGGAGTTTCCTCATAATCTGAGTCGTCGAAGTCTTCGTCGGTAAGTTTTTGCGTCTCTTCTCGAATAGAGTCGAGCTAGGAACAGTTAGCAATCTTTAGCCCGTATTAGAATATGAAAATCTAACCTCATCGTTGAGCTTTGCCCAGAAACCGTTGCTGACATATCTTCGGCTCCCACTTTGGTCATTCAACACCAACCGCCCAAACTTCTGGTGTAGTTGCTTTCGGGTCGCCTCGCTCTGATCGCTCGCAGCATCACTACCTCTCGGGCTCCCACTAGACTGACCCAGAACACCAGGGTGAGAAGATGCGCTGGATGAATGCCTCTGGGGAAAGGTTGCTGATCGGTCAACGTTTGAGGCCTGCGCTGTATGCGCAGCTTCAGGCGAATTGGCCGACGAGGGACCCTTGCCCCCGGACTCGACCTCGATCTGGCCGCTCAGCTCCTCGACGATTCCCTCGAGCTTCCTCAGGCGCTTCATCAGCTCAATCTCGCGCTGGCTCGAGTTCTTTGGGGGCGCATTGGGGTCTCTTGGGCGCGGCTGCCGCGGTGCCCGACCGGGGGCGGGGAAGACGCATGGGATCTGGGCTCGACGGCAATTGGAGCAGGGCATCTGCTTGTCGCAACGGACTTTGCGACGGCGGCAGGTGACGCATGATCGAGGGTTCAGGGCTGGAGTGCTGCTCCCGGGTGCCTGGATCGGGCTGGTGTGGGCGTCGGGGCCCGTGGTCTGATAGACGGTGACGTTGCCTTGCGATGATGGTCGATGCTGGCTGCCGATGCTGCTGCGATGCGAGGTCTGATGAGGATTGTTGGACGGCGGGGATGTTGTGGACTGCTGTGCGGCGTCGGGAAGTCCCTCGGATACATTGTTGTTGAAGCTGTATCCGAGGGTCAAGCCGTCCATGTAGGACATGTTGGTCTGGTGTCACGTCGGTCAAGGGACGGCGATATCTGCTAGTTTGAATGGGTAGATGGACGGGACGTGGGGTCGATCGTGTCGTGTCGTGTAGTGTGTCGGGCAGAGACGGACGGACTATCGGCGGGCTTGGAATGGACAGACAGGACAGGGTCTTGGTGAGGCCATCAACGAGCTGCGATGCGGTGAGTCAGTTGCATGCGAAGAGCTGTCGTGAAGCCAGCGAGAGCCAAGAGGCTGAAGAGGCTGCTGTCGAGGGTGGAACATGGAATGAAAAAGAGAGGTCCAGTTTTGCGATGATTCTTTGTGAGTGGGGGTTTGGCCGGCGATCTGTTGGAGCCTGCTCCTCTTGGCACCACTCGGCGAACGGAGACAGGCGATGTTTTACAGCGCCGGGGGCCGCCCCAAGACGCCCTAATACTCCGGGGAGAAAGATCTCGTTTTAGGTGTAGGGCTAGTCCAGCTGCCGAGGACAGGGAATAAGCAACCCTTGAACCTAACAAAATGCTGGGCATCAAGATATGATTCTTTGACGTTTGAGCTGCTTCAAGAGCATTTCTTTCTCTCATGTTTCGAGTCAGCACTAACCCCATATTCACCATTTACACGATCCAACGAGCTATCGACCCTTTGGTCTCTGTCGTCATCACTCAATCACATTTGGCCCTAGCATCGGAGAGCGGCACGATTTTACCACCGCACTCTCTCTCTCCTCTTTTTGCCTCCTCTCGATTGCATCCCTGGGATGGATCCATCCATCCAATCCCACCTTTGCAGAGACTGACAAAGGTTACACATAACCATAAAATAGCCATGCTGTCAGGTTAGCTCATGTCACAAGATCAAACCAGACCACACCTAGAATCAATCGAAACCTCCCTTTCCAAGTTGTTATTTTTTCGGACTTCCGAGCCTCTGCGAAAGCCGATCGGTAATTTGTCATCCTTTCGTCGGCGCAGTTTGTCGCCGGCCGTCCGGACTCCGGAGGGTCGGACCTTTCCTTGCTGGCCGGGACCTGGAAACTCAAAATGCGATGACTCAGGGGGGGTAATTGAGTCATCTGGACAAAAATGAAACAAAGAATATCAAATCGATGTTATAGAAGCGGAATCCGACCTCATGTCCGAGGCGTTCGTTGAACTCAGCCTGGAGATTCCTTTGTTCTTGAATGCCCACCGACCTTCACATGTCAAGGGCTCCAGCCGGCTGTGACGCTGATAGTTTGCACTTCAACACACCAGAACCCTTCTTGCTTTAGCCAAGCCTTCTCCCCACAAACTAACGACTTGTCTCGATGCCTCATCTCTGCCGATAACGGTGTCACGCGCCTCTCAGCTCAGCTCAGCTCGTTGCACATTGCACATCGGTTCCCATGCAGGTCAAGGAGAGAACGAGACAACAAGATAACATCCATCATCTCTCAGCCTTAGCCTACCCTCCCTCCCCTAAACGAAGACAATAACAATGAAGCGAGACAGATCTGAAGTAATCCTTCATTATGATAGATCTTTATCATTTTAGGATAGCTCATGTCAAGATACTCATAATTTTTGAGTCGAGCTAGACCCTTTGTTGGTCCAGTGTCGTCTCGCGTTGTTCCCTATCTAGAATCCTTCTCGAAAGCAAACTTTCCCCCGTAGTGCGTGCATGAAGCCGTTTCCGATGCATCACAAGGCCAACTCCCCCCAACTCCCACATGTGCAGCTGCCAGCCCCGGACGTCGTCTTCCGATGGTCAAGGCCTGCAGCCTCAACGTCATGGCTTCGGAACCGAGAGTCGCGACGACCAAGTAGCCGGAATCACTTGATGCTTTCACTTTACGCTGTCAGATACTAACACAGCGGGTTGCAACGTCAATTCAGAACTGTAATTGGTACTACGGAAAGGCCGAGAATATGCGCCTGGATTCTGCGCAGCCGAGTGAAACGGTTCCCCAGAGCCGTGAGGCCCGTTCCTTGGCTTGGAGATACCAGGCACGATCGTCCAGTTTGTGCTTGTGCACATCTGTTGATCAACGTCGTCGGTGCACATCGGAGTTGGTTTGAATGAGGTCCATCTCAATGCAATAAAACACAACTCGCCATCGGTTATACAACTGAAATTGAGGCCTGGTTCATGTGCATCTACAAGAGCCATGTCGGAGCCCGCCGGGATTTGCGGCATCTGCTTCCGATATCCCGCCGGCGCGGCCCCACACTTCCGCTCCGGGCTAAAGGGCCTCCCTCCTCCCTCACAAGGCTCTTATCACAGCCGAGCCACTCATCACCAATAACAAAGAACCTGTTGAAACCGGTCAACTTTACGCAGAAAGTGGCTACCGTTATACTTTGACCTCTTCTGCTGGCGCCGCCATACTGGCCCGTCCCATGGTCGCCGTCAGGCCGCTTTAGCCCTCGAGGCTAACTCGGCTAGGGAATCATCGCCGGCTCAAGGCACGGCTCCGAGCATCGATACCCCTCAGGCTTGGCTTCTGTAATCTTGCTTTTGAATCAAGCACTCAGCAAGATAGCTCAATGCGACAGGGAGGAGCTTGCAAAGCTACCCCGACTTAACCCGGCCAGTGAGGGGTCGACAAGTATGAGCTGTATGGTGCGCGTATCGCGAGCGGCGGTTGGGATACGGGATTCGGCCCATGAGGCCTTTGACCAGCCTTGGGGGGAGAATTGCTCTTATAAAGCAGAGCCTCATCTCCCAAGTAGTGGCAAGACAATCACTCACCGGGAGACCGATGTGCGCGGCCTTGCCTCTGAGATGGCAACAGGTGATTGGGCCGTCATTGCTCGGCTTGGGTGAGGGATGTCGTCAGTTGGCCAGAAGATGCATAAAACTGAAGCCCTCTGCAGCTTGCATATGGGATGGGGGGATCGGCCCATTGGGCGGGGTGCTCGATGTGACGAGACAAGTGCTGCCCACATATCTGATGAACATGAAGGCATGACCCGGGCTGCATTGCAGCAGCATGTCCGAATGCTCTGAAAGTGATAAACGTCCCTCTAGGTTGTGCATTTGAGACCATCTCTGGCAAATAGGAGTCGTATCGCGTAACAAGGGCTTACGGGCTCAAGCAGCTCCGTCCTAGACCCCAGACAGCGAATATCTCCGGATGCAGCATTGATGAGCTGTCATGATCTGCTCGAGGTCGTGAATCAAAGGTCTCAGCTGACCATGTATGATGGCTGGCAACCACAGGCCAGTGTGAGGGTCACGGGAAGTTAGCCATCAAGCCCAACACGCCCTCCTCCCCGACACCCCTGTTCCCATAATCCAGCTCTCCAGGGAATCGACACGTGTGTCTGAGACTGGCCCGCTTGACGGCGCGAGAGTATCCGGGGCCGTCACTGGTGCGTCATCTACCCTGTCCCAGATGAACTGGGGAAGACGTTCCATTGCATTTGCGATAGTCAAGACGGAATGTAACAACTCTCCGGATGGTGGTGTGCTCAAGAAACGGCGGCCAGCGATTCGTTGAGCAGAGCCGCATCGAGAAAAATGTGGTGTCATATCATTGGAGAATGGCTTTTGATCGAGTTGTCTTTGATAGATCCCAGGAGATAATGTTTCGCAGTACGCTAGGGACATCTCGCTCGATCGGAAGGGTAGTCGGCATCGTCGAAGTATAAAGTAGCCAGCATCCACGCCTTCGACCAACATCAAGAAGCATCTCAATCACACACCACAACCTCCATGACTCTAGCCATATCTTCTGGCAAGGACTCTGCAAACATTAAACCCTCACACAAAGACCAAGAACGGAAGACTCACATTCACATCATGTCTGATGCCACTGTGTAGGTGTTCCAGCACTTCTGGCTGTGACTGTAGAGACTCTAACGTGAAAAGCCCTCCGGCCATGGGCACCTGGTTGGGTGAGCCCGACGGAATCAACGTCATTATTTCCAACGCTGGCCCAACAGCAACTGCAACACCCGCAAGCACTTCGGGCTGAGATTGAACAGGCTGGGGTGATGAGAGATGGACCTGATACCCGCGCCGGCGCACCTAGGAACCAGAACGTACATAGGTGGAATGATGCTTTTTTGTCAACCAGGTTGTTACTCGAGCATTTCCTATTAATGTCAACAACGTAAACAACGAACTTTAATTTTGTCTGAGGCCCGTGAATATTTCACCTAAGCTCCAAGAGAGGACTAAAAAAGTGATTGGGATTGACCACGTCCATGATAGGTCGTTGCGAGGATGGGTGGAGGCAATTGTGTGCAAGATGAAAATGTATCATTGAGCATGTCGATTGTCATGCTAGTATAGAAGGCTCCAAATATGTCGAAGCCGAGAATGTAGACCAATGCTCGTAAAAACGCCGATATAATCCAGGAATGCTGTGATGGAAACGACTCCGTCAAACGCCGCGCTTGCCAATGTCTGGTCAAAACCTCTTCCGTTCTTTGCCACGTAAATTTACTCGCCATAAACAGCAAATACTCTGAGACTCGCACCACTTCTTGACGTCGTTAGGATTGACTTCTTTATCATAACCCACGCGGCTGAGCTCGCCTGTGTTGAGCCATGCTGTGAGGTCTTCGAGGACGATTGGATCGTAGAGTAAGATTTTCTCATGCCATGAAGGTTCCGTCGGATCAGTAGTGCGAGGAGCGGATCTGATAGCTTTGGCGATGTACTCGAACAAGACAATTTCTTGGTCATTTTGAGATGCTGTGAGGGAGAGCTCGGTATCGTCGCCGGTTGAAAGGGACAGGTCAAGTGGAGGCGGCGAGAACATTTCATCCATAGGGGAGTCTGGTGATGAAGCGAGGTCACTTCCAAAGTCTGAATTGGAGTCAGGAATCTCGATCACAGGTTTGGAAGCTCCCTTCTTTCGCTTTGAGGACTTGGGGGCTAAAGCCGACTTCTTTGGTGATGTGGCAGCTTTTGCTTTCCTAGGGGAGGGTGTGCCCAACGATGATGCGAGACTGTCCTTCCTTGGTCGACCACGAGGTCTCTTGGGAGTTTCTGGTGGTTGGGCGGAAGGGGGTGGTTCCTGGGGTTCCGAAGCACTAGGACTGTTTTTCCGTGGTCGGCCTCGAGGCCTCTTAACCTCAGTTCCGGCAGAAACAGAGGCTCCAGTCTTTGTGGCCTTTGAGGGCGAAGAGGTTCGCTTGGTACTTGTGTGGACACTTGCCTGACCCATACGCGCCTTACTTTGCCAACATTGGTCGAGAAGGGCAATCATGGCACTTCTTCTCTTGATCGGCTTAAAGCCAAAGGTCCTGATTTCTTTAGCAAGCTGAACGTCTGTGTAACCTTCAAAATTGGGACGAGGCGGTTGGTCAGGGGTATCTGCTTCTCTGCTAGGAGGATTTGGCGCTGGGGTAAGGTTTTCTTGCTCGATTTGTGTTTGCGCAGCTGCGGGCCGCTGTAGTTCAATACCGATAGAGATATCACTGTCGGAAAAGAACGGTGATCCTTCGGCATCTCCTTGTCTTCGATTTCTGGTAGGTGAAGGCATAAGGTCCGACAAGTTCGCGAATGAAACATGATCATCAGGGAGAGGATTCTCAGGCACACTATCCACAGCGTTGGTCCGATTGCCACCCCTGAAATACCCAAATGGGTTTGCATCATGTGTCTCTTCCAGTAAACGTGGGGAGTCTTCTGTGAGATTAATCACCTCGACATCGAACAGGTCACCCTCGGTATCTCGAGCAGCTGCATCCCAAAGGCTGGTTCGTTGTTCAGGCAGATCAACAGAATCGCTGTTGATGGGCGTAGCGAAGTCTATATCATCAACCTGATTCGACTGCATCAAAGCGGATTGAAGGTCCCTTAGGACAGTTGGCGACTCTTCTCTGGCTAGTTGGCTGGAGGTGCCGAACACGAAATCCTGGTTTGCGACTTGGGCGAGTGCCGCGCCTGGAGACAGCAGGATAGGTTTTGGTGGCGCCGCTTTCTTCTTTGAAACCTTCGAGACTCTCTTGCGTGTGTTTGCTTTGCCTTTAGCCTTCTTTGTTTGCTCAGTAGCCGACGTGTTGGCATTGCCTGCGGCCTGAAAATGATCCAATATGGAGGCTGTTGGTTGATCAGGATCAGGTTGGGTAGGCACTTTGTATGCAGCGGTAGCAAGCTCTGTGATTGTCCGAGCCTTCTTCTTCGGTGCCTTTTTCTTGGGTGACTTTTCAGGAATAGAAGCTGATGGGTTGGCCTCCTTCGTGGTTACGAGCTCGATGAGTTTCCGCTTTTTAAGGAAACTCGAGTCTTCATCTGATGCAAAGGTCAGTGCTTGGGGTGTTGTGTCAAGACAAGCATAGCCCTCAACAAGATTCTTGAAAGCTGGTATTGGCTGGCCAGTCTCCGAAGAGGCAAGTTGCTTGAATGCGGATGAATCCGAATCGATGTTTATGACAGTCTTTTTGAGCTGGCGGGGTCCAATCTAGCCTTCGGGCGGGTGCTTGTTCAAGATGGAGAGGCTCATTGACATCATTCTTTTTCGATTGCTCAGGCAGATCGGGCTCAGCAACTGGTGGAAAGTGGTTACTCATAGTACCCGTCTGTTTCTTTCTTGGCTTCGCTGCCTTAGGCTTCGTTACGCCTTCATCACCTTTCTTGCTGACCTTTGAGGCCTTTGAGGCCTTCTTGCCCTTCCCACCATTTTTGAGACTCAGTGTCTGCGGCACTTTGTGTTGGCTCCTCATTCTTTTTGGCAGTGGCCTTGGGAGCCCTTGGCTTTCGCGGCTTCCTGGAAGACTTTCCAGAGATTTGCACAATTACAATATCGTCGTCCTGTGGTGGAACAGAAACGGGGGTGTCGTTTGCAATGAAACCTGCTCCTTCGGGTTCTGTAGACGGCTGATTCCCCTTCGTCAAAGACTCCGAAACTGCTTCCTGAACTGCTTCCGTCGATGTCAAAAAGATGACGAGCCGAGATAAAAATTTGATGGAGCATGGTCTGGAATGGGGACGGCTTTGCTGCCACTTCGGATCGGGGGACGGCTTGACCTCTGCGAGAGGAGATCTTGAAGTGGCGGGAGGGCGGGGGACGAGGATTCGATCTGGACTCGTTCGCGTCGTGCTTCTCGAAGTGGTGATGATTGAAAGGCGTCAGGGGATGCCATGACGGTCAGGGCAGAAAACTGAGTGCGCAAAGCGCATCTCAGGCCCTTTGTACGCAGCAGAATGGTGCCCAAGTTCAGGTCAGGCGAAAAGGCAGGAAAGGCGGAATCATCGCCTCAAAATGCCACCTTGTCTGCCTTGTCTCGACAGGTGGTTCGCCATCAAGGCAGACTGGAGGGGCAGGGGGAGCCTCGCGCGAGTCTTCCGCGTCATCACGTGTCGCATTACATGACCCACAGCAAGGGCTCATGCCCCACGAGGCGAGGGGAAATTTGGCAACCACGCCAAAAATTGACGGGAGCTTTTTTCACTAAGTGTTTGCGACGACCTCATCCCACGCCGAAACAACCAGCCAAATCACCCCCGAACAACCTCTTCCTTAAAACCGCAAAAATGGAGAACGACCGTGGCGAGATCGTGGACCTGTAAGATTCCAACTCAAGACGCCGTCCGCGCGGACGGCCGCATCGGCGAACAATCCCCATACTGATGTCGCATCACCAGTTACGTCCCCCGCAAGTGCAGCGCCACCAACCGCATCATCAAGGCCAAGGATCACGGCTCCGTCCAGATCTCTATTGCCAAGGTCGACGAGAACGGCCGTGCCGTCCAGGGCGAGAACCACGTCTACGCCCTCTGCGGTTTCGTCCGAGCGATGGGCGAGAGCGACGACTCCCTCAACCGATTGGCCCAGCGAGACGGCCTCCTCAAGAACGTCTGGAGCGCTCAGCGATAAAGCAAGAAAACTCGGAAAAGGTACTTGGCAATCTGGTCCTGGGCACCCTCGGAATGGGATTCTGACATGAATTGGCCTTAGGGTTATGGTTCGGGCAAAGAAGGCATGGGTGAAAGAAACTAGGGTTGGCTGCATCTAGCAAATCCAATTCGAGGCGTTCGGCTCGATTTTGAGACAACACTACGATATCCCGACTCCCATGCTCGACAATGTGACAAAGTGGTGATCGTGCACCCATCCCCTCCCGGCTGGCAAAGTCTCCTCGGACAGACCTCACGGTTCACCTCACTCCGGGGATTCTGGGGCTACCTCGATAGCCTCCGTGCCGCAGATTGAACAGGCTCTGAAAAAGCCGTGGCGTTCAAGTCGTTTGCTATGGTACAGATACGGGTCTAACATGCGTTATTGAAGTTTTTGTGAAAATCCTCGCCCTCTGTTTGTTGATGTGATCGATGTCAGCCTGAGCTGCCTGGGCTTGGGCTTCCTGAGCCGCTTCTCTGCTTGCGTGACTCAATGTTTAATGCTATGTGATGTACTGACTTGGAGGACGGCCGTTTTCGCTGCGCAGACTGGAGCCTATGATCGTATGTCTTGCAATCAATCCATACGGTCGTTTCCACTTGATCGCAGATAACCTCAATGGATGTTTCCTTGCCTCATCATACATTTCATAGCAGAAGTTGTGATACTCGAGGCGCTCAGCGCTTCTTCACCTTAGGTAATAATAATAGCAGACTTATGATCTACTTTATTTACTATTTCATTCATTCTTCAATGATTTATTGACTACCTATCTTTCGTGGAGTCTTTGGTCATGCTCTTGTCCTCTTCGTTTCTCCCTTTGCTTGCGTATCCGGCTGGCACCTAGGTACCACCCTCATTCGTACCTTCCATCGCGTTTCCTGTTGCTTCTTGCCTCAACCATCAACTTCTGCTTCCCGGCCTCACTTTTTGCTCTTCCTTGACTTCCACATCTCTCTTCCCTTTGAGGCCGAGTGTCTGCCCCAGCTGAGTCTATGTGTTCCGACGACTTCGATGATGTCAGTCAGCCTGCTGCAAATGTAGTTGAATAGCGTTCAACCGAAGGTTTGTCCACCCCTAGGTCGTTGAATAGAGCCACATTGCTAATGGCACGCAGTTTTAAAAAGTACCAACGGCTTGCGGCCCTGGACCTCTCCGCCTCATCCTTAATTCGACTTGTATCAGTATTTGGAGAGGATCTTGATAAACTGGTTGTATTCGTCAGAGTTCTCCAGCATGTCGTACTCCGAGGAGAGGCTTGGACGTTTAATCGCCGATCATGAGATGTGCCCTTCAAACGATGGTCGAATTGCCCAGGACTGTGGAAGTTCAGGGCCTTGCGCAGCCAGAATGTCGTTCTTTTCATTCTCCATTGACAAAAGACTTCATTACCTCAATTCCACCGATCTCTGCTCTTCTTGCCCTAGAGATGCATTTGTCTCGGCCATTGCGGACTGTGCTTTCCCAGCTATCAACTAGACAAGATTTGCTTATTTTGAATCAACCCAGATCTTGGCGCGTTTTGCATTGGATGTCGGGCTCTACAGTTTCGAAAGGATTGTCGAAGAGATGCAACAGATACCCGCTGCCCAGGACTTAACGAGCAAGATCGTCCGATTTGCGGCTTAGCAACAATTGGGGAACTCTATGCTGGGTTGAAAGTTTCCAGCGTCAAGATACTAGTCACAGTCGGAATCTCCAGCAACGCTTGACGAGGATTGCAGCTGGTTGAGGCATGGGACGGAAGCATCTCTCTCGGAGAGGCAGAAATGTGAACCACCTGGTGGACTTCTGGGATGCTATCTCCTATTTCCGCATGATCTCACCACTCCCATTGCTGGCCTCAGAGTCCACCACTGTGCCGGGTCGTTATGGTTGTGCTACAATATTGACAAGAGTTGATCCGGTGAGCGTCACCGGGGAGGGTGAGCTCCAACAATGCTTGGAGCAACTGCGTAAGAATCAAGCCTAGATCGTGAAGTTTGGTAGGATTCAAGACTGTTGTTCTTGTGTGGAATGCAGATTGCCACACTGTTTTAGATGGAAGTCACTGAATTTGGCTGGATCCCACCAAGTTGACTTGAACGGTTTCTGCTCTGGTAATGGAGAGAATAGAAATTAATGACGATTCTGATTTCCTTTGTATTTCATTTGGCTCTAAGACCAAGTCTACGGAAAACCCCCGATTCATGCCCATTCCGGCACCAAACTAGGACCTCTCGTGTCTTTCCCACCCAAATCATCACTTATCCTCCATCTTCACCCATGACAAATCCTGATGATTTTAATAATTTCCAAATGATCAATACTCCTCGTCGATAACTGCCAAGAAGTTGTCGATATCGCTGGAAACTTTCTTGTGCGCTGCCAGAGACCGAGCCAATTCCTCCTCCGCTGCTGAAGGACTCGCAAACTGAGGCGGGAGCTTGGCCTTTTCCACAATCTCCTTGCTGAAATCGAACAGATCGAAGTAGTTGAAGGCGACCTTGAAGAGCTCCCTGGCCATTTCCAGGCGAGGTCTTCCTGGAAGGTCATTGGCCAACATGAAGTTGGTTGAGAAAGACAGCTTTCTCGTCTCGTACTTGCTGTAGAGAGCACGCATCGGCTTGCGGAAAGCTTCCATCATCTCTTCTGTCATTTCTGCCATGAAGCTATCATGAAGCATCTTGGCTGCATTCAACAGCTCCACGAGGGAACCTGCAGTCTGCTTGCGCATCTCCTAGATGCACTGAACGAGGTTTGCTGGGGTTACCTCTTGGCCATTGAGAAGATCCTTCAATGGGAGTAGAGAAGGGTGTCCTTGTACCCAGAAACCACCCTTGGACAGGATGTTTCTCGCCTTGGCAGTTAGTTCGGCAGTCTCCTTTTCCCCGTTCTCGACCTCTTCCAAGTAGGATCTGAAACCATCCGAGATTGCTGCTTTCTTCAGACCAAATTCGGTGAGGCCAAGGGTGCCGCTGGGACCAGTGCTGAAGTGCCGGAAGTTGAGAAGACCTGCCTTTGCAGCGACGCGAAGAACTTCATTGTTGATGTTGCCAACAAGCTCGCATGCCTCAGCAGGGCGGAATCCTTCCAAGTTCAGGTAGGTCTCCTCTGCCAACCTCATCTTCTTGACATCTGGAGTCCCATGACGATACAAACACTCGACTGCCTTTCGCTTCAACGTGGTATGGGAAGGTTCAGCAGGCTCAAATCCGCATGCGTCATCCTCTTCGTTGAGTCTTGCGATGTGAGCGTTGAGACCGTCAATGTCTTGATGAGCCGCTCTCAGATCCATGGCCATCCCTTCTTGGTTCTGCATGTGGTTGTTGGCCAGCTCAAACTGACACTTGTAGAACCTGGCCTCCAAGCTGGATCCAACCGCATTGCCCAGCTTTTCCAACTCCTTCTTGTCCTCTTCCATCTGCTTCTTAACAGAGTCACGCTCCTGCTTTAAGGTGCTGATTTCCTCAGCGATGGATCTGGTAGCTTCACGCTGGGCGTTGAGTCTCTCCACTTCCTGTCGCAGAGCTTTGATTTGAGCTTGACGCTCAAGATCCTGGACTTCAGCGTTTCTCAGCTTCTCGCGCATCTCTGAGATTTCTAGTGCTTCCACTGTTGCCGACCTCTCTCTTGTCGAGTCCTGCAGAGAGTTGGTTGTGACTTGAGCGGTACCATCAACATGAGAGGATCTAGATGGCTGACGGTCGATTCTGATAGTCGTACCATCGATCCGAAAGCGAATCATGATTGAAGGACGGAGCTGTGTGGGAGCGGAGCCGGAATCGACGTGACGGGGGTTGGATTCCTCCATTGTGCGATGTTGGGGATCAGGAGTCTAACATCGGTCAGTTTAAATACCAGAAACACGACCGAGTCTGAAATGGGAGCGTACAGGCTGAGGTGATTTGAGGTGAGCTGCCACAAAAGAGAGAGCAAGGGGTGAGATGTAATGGAAAACGAATAAAGGGGCTTCTCGGGTGAGCTTTGAGGATCGCGAGTCAACGGCGGGTGAAGTCAACGGCGGGTGAAGTCAACGGCGGGTGAAGTCAACGGCGGGTGAATATGTGGTAACGGCGGATGAAGGCGCGGTAACAGCGGGCTGGGGCGGGGGGAGAGAAAAAGAAAAAGAAGTGAAATGTGGATGAGAAGAGAAGAAAGAAGGAGGATGATTTCAGGAGAGAGGAGGGGATTATATACCCGAAAGGGGGACCGACAGTGATTCAATGACGCTGGATCACCAGTCGAGGCCAGGGCAGCGAGGAAACCAAAATAGGAAATATTTATCTCTCGAGGTAAACGGAGCTACGATGTGGGATTTTGAACCAGACAGTGCCCGCCAGTGCCCGCCGGTTTGAAGTTGCTCCTCCATCTCAACGCAACGGAACGATTGAATCAAGGCATTCGCTAAAGACAGGCGACTTTCCTCCCCTCTTTCCTGGTACCTAGCATCCAGCTCTTTAATTCCTCTAGAAAACCTGTTATCATTCTCGTTTCTGGTCTAGTCTCTTTAATTGGCGTGCCTCTTTCTCCTCTGGTGACATCTTCTTTTCCCGTTCCCGTTCCAGCTTCAGTTCTTTTTCGTCACTCGCTGCGCCTCTTCTTCTCCTCTGGTGTCAAGTTTCGGGCCCTCTCTCGCACCTTTGCATTGCGCTTCTCGCGCTTCTCGCGCTCCTCTGCTGACTGTTTCTGGAGCCGCGCTTTCTCGTTCGCACTCCGTTGTTTCCTTTGCTCATCCGTCAAATTCTTCCTCTCCTGTGCAGCTACCTCACGTCCCTTTGCAAGGCGCTTCTCCCTCTCCTCTGGTGACTGGTTCTTGAGTGGCTCTCTCTTTGGCATTCCGCGCCGTTCGCTGAGCGGCCGTTGTCTTGCTGTACGCTTCTCGCTTTTTGGCCTTATGCTTCTCATAGTCTTCCGGGGACAGATTCTTGAGTCGAGTTCGTTTTTGTTCTTGTTGCTTGTTGCTTGTCATTGTACCGCTTTCTCTCCTCCGGGGACATGTTCTGAAGTTTTTGTCGCATGTATTCCCTCTGCTTCGCGTTATACTCATCGCGTTTTTCTGGCGACATCTCTGCCAGTCGTTTTAGCTTTCGGTCTCGCTTCACGACCTTGAACCTGCGTCGCTGCTCTGGAGACATCTTGCTGAACCATTGCCGCCTTTGTTCACGCTGCTTAGCTTTATGCCTCGCTCGCTCCTCCGGGGACATGCTCTTAAGCCGCTCACGTTCTTCAGCATGGCGCCTTTCCCGCCAGTGTGGAGACGTCTCTCTTTATAGGCGTCTAGCTCTGCGCTTCTGTCGTTGCTCCGGAGTGTACTTCATCTTCAGCTGTGACCAGCATGCATCGAAGAGTTCAGCCGCAGTTGCCATTTGCTGCTGGAGCCAGTCTCTGACGTCCTGTGAGACCAGATTGACCAGAGAATCCATAAAGACGTCGATCTTTTGGAGGCGATGAGAACGGAAGACAGGTCAGGTAAGGTCAGATGGGGTCTTTGACATCGCCTAGCTAAGGTGTGTGGTAATATCCACTGTACTGGAAGGAGAATCTGCCAAGGGACCAAGATTACCGATTGAAAATGAACTTGCAGGGAACGATTTCTTGTTGCGGTGAAAGGTGACATACGCCGAGGTTTGCTGGAGAGAGCTCCTGACAAGATCAAACTCGGCATCCGGCATCGATTCTCTCGAGGGCCTATGATTAGAGCGAAAGACGACAGAGGTTGAGGTTTGCTGGGGAAGGGCCCTGGTGATCCGATAAACCTTGGTCTGAAACAGAGCCGTATGAACTGCTGTCTTTAAGGCCAAGCTTCTCCAAGGAGTGAGTGTCGAGGACGTATCTTCAAAGACAAGTACATCGGCAAATGCTGATCGAACAGAAGGCAGTTTCGATGATCGGTAAGAAATGACAAGATGGTCAAGATAGTTGGAATATGACCCCACGGTGTAGGCTAGATGCCAGTCGGAGACCACAGTGGAAATGATAGGGGCGACATGCTCCTAAGCTGAACCCGGGTTTCAAATCAAGTCCCAGTCGGCGACAATGGTAAATGGCTTGGGTAACATTTCCCTGTAGAAATGGAATCGCCTGGGGAGTCAGGTTTGACAAGCTTGCTGGGTGCCATGGAACTCGGTATATATGCCCCAGTAAAGCCGTGTCAATCTTGGACGAGGTTGACGCACCCGGTTTGGCCTCCCACTGACATGCTGAATGTAAAGGTGCTTTGGACGTTGATACCGCACACGTTTCTTGCAATCAGCAGCTCTGCCATAGTAGCAAGAGCAAGAACAGATTGTTCCTGGCCGCCTGCAATTGGTGGGCATCGCGTGTCTCGGTGGTTTCTGCGGCACTGTTTTCGGATATCGAGGCTGAGTACGGCGATGCCCTGGGAGTTGAAACCTGTAATCTAGATTAGAAGTATGGCGGAATTCAGGCATTGTACTGACATCTTGCAAGCCTCGTCACAAACTCCCCTGTAAAGATCGGGCTCTTCTTGTTCACCAAGTGCTTTTGTCGACTTGGGCACGTAGCGCAAGCAAAACAATGTTTCCCCTGTGGGACTTTCTGAAAAACGGCAAGAGCGGCCAAGTCCATTGGCACTCGGGAGGGAAACGGCTTCGAGAAATTGTTGAGTTCCGCTTTCCCATCGGCAGACGCGCAAGCATTTGACGAGTCGGAATCAGCTCAACGGGGTGAGGGGGATGGGCGAAGATATTTAGCACAACATGACGATTACAACAAACCGCGATGTTGACTGTGTGTGACGATGAAAGGTGACAGATGATTGCCATTGACCGGCCTTTCTATTGAGGTTATCAGTACGAAAGTTTTACTTTCGGCAGGTACGACATTATCAGTCCCACCTGCCCAGGTATAACAACAACCTTGACCACTTCACATACCACTTAGGATAGCTAAGGTCTTCTTCTTTATAAAATTTCACTAAAGCATTATTATATTTTCTATATTTATTACCTAAACTATAGTATACTATTATCTAAGACGTAATAACATATAACTATATTTTAGTAAACTTATAATTATTTTCTATAACACTTATATATCCCTTAAGCAAACACATTCTAAGTTATCTAGCGGCTATGTATTATCCTAGGACTGGATATAAATATACTTACGCGTTGTGAACCTGAGCTAGTCCCCTATATACTGGGTTACTGCCATTGAGATGATTGAATTCTTCGCCGAGAATTATGGGATGCGACCACTTCTCACGCGGATTCCATAGCTCTATTAAAGAGGTATTTGTAGATGAAATATAAGGAACTTAGGGGGGCTTTGTTGTCAACGAGGGGAAACCGGATACTGTCTGTGGTTGGAAAGAAGAGGCCTAGGGAAGTCATTTGATCGTAAGTCTGATTGTTCAGGTGCAGTGTTCTGTTGAAGGCCATGTCGGTCCAAGATTAGGGCACTAACATGCATGGAGCATAGAGTGAACCAGGAGGTAAGGCGATCGCGTTGCGGGAGTGATGATTACCTGGCCATACGTGGATACGGAAGAAGTACCAGAAGGCAACCAAAACATTGGCAGCGCCCCAACTGATGTAGTCAATGTATTCGCAACAAGCATAAGTGTGGTACATTCTCTAATAATTCCGAATTTCTTTAGGTATCTTATCTTCATATGGCCATATGTTCTGGTGCCGTGATGACACTACCACCGATATCGTGGCAACTCCACCATTACCACTGCAGCATTACTCCCAGAGCTTACCCAGCTGTCAAACAAGCTCATTTAAAAGAAATGGGTACATTAAGCCGCTGTCGACGAAGATGGCGGTGTCGGCCCTGCAGTTGCTGCTATCGTCACCACCAACTCTAACCATCCCCCTTATGCCCCTATTCACACGCGTATCCACTACGATACCGCAACGCCTTCATCCGCCAATCATTGAGATCCTCCATCTAGTTAAAACGAATCATTTGCCATGTGCCTAGCTTCGATTGCAAAGAGTCTCTTCAGAGCATGTGGATTGAAATCTCTAATGACGCTGCAGATGAGGGGACCTGGGTTGGTGGTAACGACGACACATCAACATAGACTGACCACAAGTTCCCTACTTAGGCAAGACAGTGACTCGCCGCATTCATAGCGGAGGCGGGGGCCTTGGACACGAGGACGAGGCCATTCAGCCTGCGCAGCAAAGACGGGACGTGGCGTTGGGCTCTTAAGGTTCTTGAGAAGTTCGCGTTCTAATTCACTCGGCCAGAGGAGGGTATTTGCTAAGGCACCATGCAACTTGTCATTGCTGTCAGCATCTTCCAGCTCTGGTTAGCTCCTTGGCACCCCGATAATTTTTCCAGGATCAAACAAATCAGCAGAGGAGGCTGGAGAAGGAGAGGGAGCACCAGGGGGGATGAACCGTTACCACTGGCGTGGGAAACAGCCTTTTGCTCGCGTTTGTTAAGTGAGGAGACGGCCCCCTTAGTTGTGTCTGGTGGGAAGGTTCTAAGAATGAACTTCCACTGCCATTCATTTTCCGATTCTTCTGACTATAGGCATGGTAGGATCAATGACATCTCACATACAACGGAAACATGCCGAAGTCAAATGGGGATGGACCAAAGCCTTCTTTCAGTTTTCAGCAAATCCTTGCCGAAAGCAACGTCCATTACTAGTTCTCAGTTCCAATATCGCCATCGTTAACGTCGTTATTGGCTCCGGTCTAAAATCTCTCGTCTTCGCAGGCATTTTATCTTTTTCAACCTAGTCCGCATCGCATCCTGCCATGGCCATCATCCATGTATGAAAATAAACCCCCAAATCCACTGGTATGTTCCGAAACTCCACGCTTCTGGTATCCTCAATCCCAAACCTGTATCCATCCATGCCACATCTCCTCATGCAAGTCGGCCCTTCTTGTTCTCGCTGAACAGGTCGGTGTAGTCGTCGGTGGCGTATCCAGCACCAGAGGGTTCAAAGCGGCGCTTCTTTGCGTTGTTGCGCACGAGCGGCTTGAGATACTCGAGATCGGCCTGGTGGTTCTTGGTCAAGACGTCGAGTTCCAACAGTTTCTCGTCAAGTTCCTTCACTTTCGCAACTGCCTGGTCGCGCACCAGCACAAGGTGCCCTTCCAGACCTTCAATCCTCTGTAGAATAGATGGAACCTGGGAAGCGACGCTGGCGGCATCATTGCCGTTGTTTCTGGCCATGACCGAGTCGTTTCCGACTTCCTTGCCATTAATGGATAGCATCCATCCACGGCCCATGGTTGCAAGCGAGCCTGCGATGGCTCCGTCCATATCATCGTGGGGATCAATGAAACGGGGGAGCATCATTTCAGCTTGATCAGGGAGGAGTTTGCTCCAGTACTTTCCGTTGATTCCGTATCCGTTGGTGTGGAAAGCATTGCGGGCGTGCTGGACTTGATCCTTCGTCTCGCCAACCATGTTGGACTCTCCCTCACGGTCAAGCTCGTCATAGTACTTGTTGACGAGGCCATGGATTCGCGCGTACAGGTGAAACTGGGGGTGGTCGGGTCCGACATGAATACCGTTGGAGCTGTGGGAATTTTCTTCAGGCTCGCAGTTCGGGTGGTGCAGCCAGAATTCGAGGTCAAGCCTGTCAATTGCATCCTCACGACTCCAGGGCTTGGCAAAGCCATCGTCGTTGTCGTCAGGCTCATGATTGCCAGACTCCTCACCATCGGCCGCTTCATTGTCAGAGTAGTCGGCACCAAGGAGAGTCATGTCGAGGTCGGTCAATGTAGAGCTCGGGTCGGTCAGTGGGGAGTCTGATCCTGCCGACAGCGGAGTTCCAGCGGCGGACATTATGACCTGATGGCGGTGTGTTAGTAAATCAGTCAGTTAGAGGAGAAGAAGGGCATTGGACCCAAAAGAGGCCAAATGGACATACCAGTTGAGCTGCACAAAGTCGATGTGCTAGAGGCAGGAAGAAGGGAGAGAGGCTCTCTTGGGCCTTGAAGATCGAGTGACTAAGTTTTATCAGTTGAGAGTACCAAGTGGTAGTAAAGACTATGAACACATACCAGTTGAGTTGAGTTGATATGTTGGAGGAAGGTAAGAAAGAAAGGAGCCTCAGGGTTGAGGTGAGGCTCAACTGGGAAGAGAGGACAGAAGAGGATGTGAGGATGAGAAGGGAAGAAAAAAAAAAAGAGGATGAGCTCGGGGGAGAAGACGGGATTATATACCCGCGAGGGGAGGGTTTGCTGTGATTCACTGACGCTCAGTTGCCAGTAGAGATCGACTTTACCTTACTCTTTGATGCTTCACGTTGAGCCAGGAGAGTGGTACTTGAGATTATGAGTGCCTGCCTGCAAACCACAAGTACATTACACACTTCCTAAGGTGGAGAGAAGAATGAGAGCAAAGATCCTCACTTCTGAAGGCAAACGGGTCACATGGCTAGGAACTGCGGTACTGGAGTCGGAAGCAAAGCACCCAGCGGCGCCCGCCTGTGCCCGCCAATGCCCGCCGCTGGCAGTAATTACGATTGCTCGTCCATCTCGGTGCCCAGCCTAACGGCGGCGAGCCAGCAGCGGGAGCACGGCGGCAAGCCAACGGCGGGAGCACGGCGGGAACTATCACTACCTACTTATAAATCCGTTCATTCTCTTTATAATCAAGGGGAAGCTACGATGACAACATCACGACTCTTTCAACTACAAAATCCCCCGCTGACAGGACGTGCCACTCGTTCAATGTTCTCGAGAACGTTGTTTTGATAAACCATTGGTAATTTGTTTCAGTCTCTCGGAGGTGCAAGCACTGAACTATTTTCTCTCCTGTTGACTACCTTGATGGAATATCGAGGAACCGAGCGCCGAGGAGTGGCTCAGATGTGTTTGTCGGAGAGGCTGTGAATCACACTCCACCAACCCTCTTGATTTCGACTCTCAGCATTCACCATTATAAAAAGATCTGCCTCTTTCCGTCTTCGAGTTTACAACTCATCCTTTTACATAACACACGCCAGTATCCAGAGCCCGCGCCTGCAGACCCAAAAACGCCGCCGTTGGTGTCAACAAGAAGTCGCCGCCTCCTGATCCCGCGTTTGAGGCTCCTTCTCTCAAACATTCAGCTCCGGTTCAGCTGGTACGCTACAATTTACCGTCAGTCACCTTGCTGGCTTTTGAACTAACTAATAATAGCGGTCTTATCCTTACCTAAAGTCCACCAGAAAACCACCCACCGCCCACTTATCCTTCCTCATCCTTTCACCCTTTGCTCTCTCCTCCGCGACAGCTCGCCTCACCTCTCCTCAACCGGCAAGCTTTCATTTTACTCCTCTTTTGGCTATTCTTGATTATCTTCAAACTGACTAATATTACTCACCTAGTTCTTAAGATCCGAAAGTAGATTCCTCGTCAGTCTCCAGCGATGGAGGAACCAGCGGCGCACAACGTCGCTGATGTTTGCATGGGCGCACAATGCCCATCCTACCAAAAGACCAAGCACATGATTGCCGCCCCATTCCTCCAACGTGGATGTTCCAGAGCCCTCTTAAGTCCCCCAAAGAAGCTACGACACCATCGGCTTTTGGTGGGCTTTACCTCAGAGGGGTCCCCCTGTGTTGCCCGCATCGACCCAAGCCTGAGGGAGTTGAGAACTGATGGCACCTCCATACGCTCTTTTTCGCGACAGATTTTGATCTCACGTTGGGATGATTCATCTCTTTCGTTTCAAATTGCCCCTCTGAGTGCACTGTTCACGGCTAAGCGGCTGAAGGACTCAACGGTGGCTTTATGGGCTAGCTGGAAGGGTATCACCAGGACCAACATCGACAGCGCGGCGGAGCAGAAGTCTGAGCAGGACGCCCTAGAGAGACTTGGACGGCACGGTCTTGATTTGAGTGAGAAGAATTACCATCCTTTGGACTCGATCGTTGCATTCAGAGATCAAAGCTTCCGTCAACCTCGTTCCAGTCGAGTCGTGTCCTGCGATACACAGGCGGACTTCTCCAACGGCGATAGCCCCGATTCTTTGCAGCAGTCATTCTTCACTTACCCAGCCTTTGGGCTCACTGGCAAGTCTCTCGATGATTCCGTCTAGCAAGCGGCACGCGAGTTTCAGGATGCCAACCCGACCACCTTTATCTCAAGGGTCCAACTCATTCATGCAGCTCTTGTCTACTTCTGGGTCAAGAGCAGTAAGAATCTTCGGAGAGAAGCCGCTCGCACAGACAACCCCCAGCTCAAAGGCTACTTTGTCCCTGACTTAGCAATGGGCGTCTTTCTCGCCTACTTCCCGACTTGGCTCAAATTTCACGAGCTCTTCAGACTCGGCGCCTATATCCACCCATTTCACTTCATTTCGAGCGTCTACTCCAACGACCTGAAAGCCTCAGATCAGTACTTGGTGCGTGGAGACAACTGGGAGGCTAAATTTGGGGACTTGAAGGACTTTGAAGATCCCTTTGCACTCCTGACCCCTGCCATGCAAGAGGGCTCTGCACTCGGTGGGCCATTTCTTCCTCTGGAGTGCACTCTGAGTGAAGTTCATCACCGCATGGGTTTGGGCTCGATCTAGACAATCGGCTTGCCCTTGATGCCTGCATCCATTGAAGAGGATGGAAAGAAGTCTTGCTACAGACTGTATGCCTTTCCCGAGCATTGGCAGACCGAGCTACAAGCCAAGTCCGCCTACCTGACGCTACGCCCTGGAGCTCCCTTGGCGACCATGACCAGCGTCACCGTTCGCCTCACCAAAGAAAACATCTTAAAGAAATGGCGGAGCATATCTCCTGAGATTGACTATCGCCATGGTAGAGTCGCTTACCACATTGGCATCAAACTCGGAACGCCAACAGGCAAGATGCATCCTGGTTGGACCACTCATCTTCCTGGCAAAGACGGCCTTCTCTGCGAGAGATATGGCTGCCATGATCTCACAAAAACCCAATTTGGGTCTAGAGTGACTGAGCCAGCGTTGCAGGATGACACACCCGGGAAAATCAACAGCTCTCGTCTACAAAATCTCCCGCCAAGCCAGCCTCTCACCTCAACCCGGCCACAAGTGCGATTTGGCAGTCCCATCAACCTTGCTGAAGTTGATTCGGCAGATGTGGTCCGCTGGAGTTCAGTAGACATCATGCCTAATTCTTTCCAAGCCCGGATTTTCCCAGGTGTACCTGTGGAAGTTCACGATCCGCCAGTCTCTAAGCAACCTTCCCAAATCCTTCCGACTACATTGAAGCGAAGGGCAACTAATGATCTATATCATCCTGGAACCCCCAAGAAGATGAAAACAGCCGCAAACACCCACTTGAACTTGGAAGGACTCGATGCCAACGACACATGCAAGCTCATGGGCCATGCTCACGAGGAAGTTCTTGGTGTTGCCGCAATGGCAGGTCTTCTCAACCCCGCGCATTTTGAAGTTAGTCCCAGCGGCACTATTGGGCTCACGGAATTCGGGTCTATGATGGCTGCAAGCCCAGAGACTACTAAAGCCGATCCCGAAACCTTTCGGAACTTGGAAACCAGAAGGTGGGCCCTGATGGCTACTGAGATCCGTTATTTCATGAATCAGGGAGGCTTCTGGGGGGATGGGCATGCATCTTTGGCCCTATTGAGGGCTATCCTGGATGGGAAATATGAGGTTTCGCCAGAGGGTCTCTTGGACTATGTCTTGGGGGTGTATAAGAGTGTCGCGGACCCGCTTGCAGACCTTCTGGATACTGCACAGACTCTCAAGAGTCAACGACATGAGCCCATGACGGAGGAGATGAAAACAGCTATTATGGGGGCCCTCAATGTACTCTATAGCCAGCATAAGGGCAAGCAGCTTTCTCCGGCTACCCGTTCGAAGGTGGCCAATACCCACCCTGGGAGACCTCGGTTGGAAATGGCGCAGTATCTTGTTGGTATCGCCAAAAGCTACCTCGACATGTTTGTCTTCAGCGATGCGGCTCTGAAGCACACTAAGCCTCTCCCTGTCGAGTACGCACAGCAGTTGGCTCGATCTCTGGCGCAGCAGAAGCAGCTGTCAACCGACATCAAAAGTTTGCTGGACACTCATGGCGACGAGTCTTGACCATCCTCAGGGAGGACGGGCTTAGGATGAAAACACAGGGGTTAACTGGAACCCCAGGATTGATTTGGACTGGGCAAAGATGAAATGAGCACGCATTGGTAGCAAGGGCTTACCACAATGGGAGGAAAGGCCTGACATAAGATCAGGTAAATATTTGAACTGAGATTAGGTGAAGGCTTGACAGGAGGTCAGGTAAAGATTTGACCTTGATCCCCAAGAAGGGGCGGCTGGGGACAGACGTGGGACAACATTTCGGCCTACCCAGGTACTGATGCCGAGGTGGATTTAGCAGTACAAAGTAGTCATGTCTTGCTTTGCCCAGGACAGAATTAAAGTTTGTTGATTTTAATTAGTATATGGTTGCTAATCCAGTGCCGCGTTTCGAATGTCATGGACAAGATGTGGATAGGCAGCCGAATCTAAAGCTACAAACGATAGAGACCACTAACTGGAAGATAAGGAAATCGTCTTATGAATATGGGACAGAAAGAGCCACATTTCGAATGTAATTGGTTCATTAAACAAAGTTGACCGTTGAGACTGATGTTGAATACCTATTCAGTTGCACTTGAGAATCAAAACATTACATATCTCCAACGTGAATCCCCTCCTTGTATGCCTCCAACGCCCTCTCTCGGCAATCCTTGTGCTCAACAATGGCCTTTGGATATCCATTCTTCTCCGCCTTAGGACCTGCACCCCGGTTATAGGGGTCATGAATCTCCTTTTTGTTGCAACCCTTGAGCTCAGGTACCCATTTACGGATGTAGTCGCCATCAGGGTCAAACTTTTCACTCTGGAGTAGAGGGTTGAAGATCCTAAAGTATGGTTGAGGATCTACTCCAACGCTCGCCGAGAACCCCTGTTTTGAAAGCTAGTTAATATTTTGTCCCAGAGTCAAAAATTAGGTCCACATACCCAGCCGCCGTTGTTGCTGGCAAAGTCGCCGTCAATCAAGGTTTCCATAAAGAAACGTTCTCCTTTCCGCCAATCGATCAAGAGATCCTTGGCAAGGAAACAAGCCACAATCATGCGGCATCGGTTGTGCATGTAGCCTAGATGCTTCATCTGGCGCATGGCTGCGTCGACGATGGGGAAACCTGTTCGACCTTCACACCAGGCAGCAAAGTGTTCTTCATCATAGGACCAAGAAATGTTGGAATACTCGGGCTTGAAGGGCTTATTCATGCTGATCATGGTTAGACGGGTAGCTGACCTGGGAGACATAAACACTTACCAAACATATGGCCAGTTTACAAGAACATGCTTGTAAAAGTCTCGCCAAGCAACTTCACTGATCCAAGTCTGGATGCCCTCACTGCCCCCGTTGAGCTTCTTAGTCTTGTTCCTGTCGCGGGCAGTCCGCACACACGTCCTAGCACTGATTGTTCCAGAGGCCAGGTGAACCGACAGACATGATGTACCCAGATCCGAGGGAATGTTTCGCTTCTTGTGGTAGTTGCCGATCATCTCCTCGCAAAACTTGTCCAGACGCTTCTTCGCCTCGTGCTCTCCACATGGCCACAGCGAACGCAAGCGCTTCTTTTCCTCGTTGTCCAACTGCTTGTTTTTGGGCGCATCTGGGATCTGAGAATCAAACAGCTTCTTGAAACTTTTTGCGAGTGCTGGCCGGGTTCTTCTCTGGTGGGTCGTATAGTTCAAGGAGGTCGGGGTTCTCGTGGACATGGGCAACCCATGCACGATACCACGGCGTGTAGACTGCGTACTGCTTCCCAGCACCAGTTTGTAACTGCCCTGGAGGAACGACGCAGGTGTCGTGGACAACTTCGAAAGCCTTGCCGTTTTCTGCAAAATCCCGGATCATGGCAGCTTCCCGTCGAAGCTCATCGACCTCATACTCCATGTTGGCATACATATGGCTTGCGCCCCATTCGTCCATGAGCTCCAGGATACGGTCCGGGATATTTCTTCGTTTTTCGACTGTCTCTACGTAGAGAGGAATGTCAAGCTTGGCCAGATCTTCTTTGAGTACGGCAAGCGTCCGTAGCATGAAATCGACTCGGACAGGTGCCCTCAAATGCGCCTCGTAATCTTGGGGACTGACGATAAACATGGTAATCAGAGGGACCCCAGCCTGCTTTGCCTTATCACTAGCGAGTGCCAGTGCCTTGTTGTCTGAAATGCGCAAGTCCATCTTGAACCAGTGTACAACAGCATTCTTGACATCGACTCGGTGTCGCTCATTCGCCGTGTCCTCGAGGGCGCCAATAAGTGTCTCGATCGGTCGTGGAATCTCATTGCTGTTGTATGCGCGAGCGCGCGCATTGCTCATCTCAGGGGGATAAAAATTTCCGGATCACGATGTTATTCTCTTCGGCCTCCTGGGCCTTGTAATGGGGTTGGCGCAGGCCATCGGAGCTGGAGCCGTTGCCGTTGGCAGTCTTTGCCTTTTTCGCAGAACTTCCATTCTCAGTGGCCGCAGCTTTGCGCTTGGATTGCTTCGGAGGCATTGTTGTGAAATTCAGGTAAAGAAAAGGACTTCTTGGTGATGGTAGGAAAGTCGAGCGGAAAGACAATGGTGAGAGTGTAGATGAGATCACTCGTTTACAGGCCCTGAGAAGGAGCATGTGAATACTTGCTCAAGATCAAATCGTCCTTTGTTTGATGCAGGAAATAGAAACAAAATTCATCTGCACGAATCCCTATTTCTTTTTTGGCTGCCATGGTGATGGCATGGCTTGCGCTGGTTTCTAATAGGAGCTCCGATGTCAAGTACGTCATGAGTTCCTGGCGATCAAGCTTGCGCCAGAGATCTGAGATCTCCCCGGAGCCAGTGGGCGTCGAGATCGCAGCCCGTCCCGGGGCGTTTTTAGTGGCTTGAGACCTGAGGGTTCAGAAATTTGGTAATTACAAACCCGACATCCCGTCCATATTCCACCTGATAGAAAATTCTCTCTACCATTAACCGAGACTGAATTGACATATTTCTGGTGTTTCTTGAAGTCGTATTATTTGCTTCTGTCGCTCGTTGCAACTATTGGATGCCTGTCGTTCCTTCACCTTAACAAGCTTTAAGCTCTATGATTGGCCAGGCCCTTCCAGGCATCTCACGCCTAACAAGGACCTCACGCGTCACGCGTCAACTTCAGGCGTCATCTCACTTCTTCAAGTTGTTCTCTCTCGCTTCGAGAATAATCCGATTCCTTGCCTCGATATATGCAGTGAATCATTCCACAAGTTCATTTACCAGCGCTTCCATACAGTGATCGATTCGTCCTTGGCAAGAATCCGTTGGCAGATTTGCCCTCCGCAGTTCCGTTGAGCTGCTGTTATCAACACCCCCAAGGGGACCTTCCTCGACCTCGCATCCGCGATCCACATGGCTTGCACCACTTGTTATTCCCCAGATAACTTCTTTTGTGTCACTATTCTCGCAAATCGAGCTGTCTGAAACGAAGTTGCTACCCCAATCGGTATTCGTTCTTGACTTGGATATTCTCCGACTCCATTTGATCCAGTGAAGAGTCGAGCCTCAGGTGATCAACCACCATCTGTTGTGTCTCGTTCCCCAGGCCTCACATCACAACTCACACCCATTACACCTTCCTCTCCGAGGAACCGTTCGGCGCTATACGACCTACTACTCAGACACCAACCGGATTCATCTCACTCACCTTTCCCTTCCCCGTGTTTCATCATCTCCCCGGAAGGCAACGTTGCTGCCCGAGTCGTTGACTCTCCGCGAGCTACTCTTTTGGTGTTCGGGGCTTCTTCCCACCCCCGAGGCGCGGATATGTCCCCAACCAAGTCTTGGCGGCCGTTGCCGCTCCCCTCGTCATCCGATTTACCTCCCCTCCTGGTTTCACTGGATATCGCCACATCGGCGTACACAGTTCATATCACCGACATGGCCAACGTCTGGACCGAAAGCCTTGACAGGAAGTCCATCTGCATCAGAGGCTGGAGTGAGAACACCACCATTGACCCCAGTGACACCCCCGACAACATGGCCAAGTTCCTAGACAGCCTCAATACTGCACTAGACTCGACACAGCCAGGTCATTATCAGACTCATCTCCGCCTTGAGCCAGCTTCCAAATCCGACGCCGGCGATGGTGGTCTCACCTTGAAGATTACCTGTGAGATCCCCGGACTACAACCACTCCAATGGCCTATGCACCTGAAGAAGTTGCCCTCATCTGCCATCGCTACGGATCTTGTGCTTCCCCTGATCCAGGCCCACCACACCAGGAACCACGAGGTTGAGTCTTTGATTCGGACGCTAGGCCATAAGGACGTTGTCATTACGAAACTTCTGGACAAGCTGGAAGCTGTAGGCACCGGCCTAGAGCATGTATTCAACGCTCTTTCTGGAAAGAAACGAGTCTCTAGAGCTGTTGCCGCAGACAAAATCCCAGGCCTCGCCCCATTTGACCGTCGTCGCTGGAAGTCTGACCTTGTATACACGGATGATGGCCCAAGCAACACAGAGTCTTTGATAGAAGATGTCCTTGGGGAAGGAGGGTTGCAGTTTGAACCCACAATGGAGGTTGTCGAATCGCCGCTGTTGGATGACTGGTGGTCTAAGTTCGGTGGCGCATCTTCTGCAGGGCGCCCATCGCAGGAGAAGGCAATTCCTGCAAAAGAGACCACACCTCCACCCAAGGAGTCAGGGGTTGGTGATGATGATGACGACGATTTTCAAGTTCAGTCAACACCACCACATCTTACGGCCGCACGGAAGTCCATGGCATCAAGGGGCAAGCCTGTCCTTGACGACGCATCCACCGAGGGTGATCCCGAGTCTCCTGCTTCGGCCAAAGATGTCCCCGTTCCCCCCGAGACACGGAAGGATATCAGGCCGACTCGACGGCTAGGGGCACTCGGCCGAAAGAAGCAGTCAACTCCGCCCCGATCCCCCAGTCCCAGGAAACCTCCGCCAGCGAAGAAAGCACCGAGTCCGAATGTCGACGACTCCGAGACAGCGTCGGAGGCAGAGGACGACGGTGCAACGGCCTCGCTTCCAGACGATGATCCACCCCCAGCACCCTCACCCTCACCTCCACCCAAACCTGCTGCGAAGAAGGGCGGTCTCGGGCGCATCGGGGGAGCCAAGTCTAAGCAGCCCGTCAGAGAGACATCACCGCCCACGGAACCTGAAGTGACCGAGATTGCCAAGCCGGCCACCCAGAATCCCCCTAAAAAGACTGGGTGTAATTGGAAAGAAGAAGGTGGATACGAAGGAGCCGCCATCGGTTGTGGATGAGAGCAGAGGCCGGGCCCGATCAACGAAAGAGGATGCACCAAAGCCGAAACCAAGAGAGACTTCACAAGAAAGAGCTGATCGCAGACGAGAGGAGCTCAAGAGGGAGTTGGAGAAGAAGGCGGCGGCTGGCCCAGCCAAGAAGAAGCGGAAATTCTAATGTGTTCACTCCTTGATATTGTCACATCACTAACCTGTGCCCTCTCTCACCCTACATGAGGAGTATCATCGCACTATACGGCATCGAAGTATGGGAGCGGCTGAGAACTTCTCTGGGACACAATTGAACCCCCTGACTGCTTAGCACGGCGTTGATCAATTCAAGTGCGACCAAGTTCTCCGAGCCCCTGGAATAACGTCATCTATTCACCCTATCAACAGCTGTCGAAGGAAGTAAGATCTCTGGATCCATCCCTCAACCAACGTCAGTCTTCGTTGCGGTCAAGCTTCGTTTCAATCCAACCCGAGATATCAAATTCAATCTAACCTGTCGTTGCTGTCTTGTCCCTATCTTCTCTCGCCTTCGCTTTGAAGCGGGTCTTGATCAGCTCAAGATCTCTATGTCGGGCAGCTTTTCCGGGTCAGACACGCAGAGATGAAACTCCGCTGCAGCTATCCGACGATGCAGGCTCTCACTCTGCATTCAAGGTTATTACCTGCAGTTTCGTGTGTTCATGCTGTGCGCGCCGAGCAAGACCAGATTTGTGACACTATGCCGACCTGGCACTTTATGCGTGTCATTTGTATGTATATCTCGTCCCCCGTTCTCGCTGGCAATGGCCTCGGTCGGACTCGCGGGCGTGTGTACCGAGGTTCGATTCACCAGGCACACCCACAATTACCGCGGCCGGATTACGAGATGGCCTTCACTATCAAGGACCCGTTATCACAATCATCTCTTCGCCTGGGCCCCATGTGCTGGAGCAGGCACAAGTGCGTCGCGCTCTTCCCCGCCATCCATAGCTGGGTTCGCTCGGATACACCCTCATCAGTTGATTGTTCATGTGCCCTCTCTCGAAATAGCTCTTGGTCTTCATAAGTGCCTCCTTACTCTCGATCAGATGACTGAATAAAGTTGCGTCGCCCTGCCATGCTAAAGATAATCGGAGCAAGACGGGATGCACCAGATCAAACGCAGTGTCTGCCATGGCGCCTATCGGCAGCGGCGCCTAATGAGCCGGGATCTTCTCTCGATGGGAGCTGTCACATTCTGGCATGCTGCGAGAGACGGCGAATCAGTTGTGGCGGATTTCCCCAGAGCAAGGGGAACCCTGCTATCGAAGACTTTTTTGTCCATCACGGGCAGTCTCTGGAGAGACATGCAACACTTGGACACATCACAGAGCAAGACATCCTCTTCAAACGGAGCAAGCGTGAAATTGAGCGATAGGCCTACGGTTGGTCGCAGGATACCATCCACGACGCCCAGGTTGGCAACATCGTACGATTAGGGCTACAGGGCGTTTTGATGGCGTCTCGATGGCAGCGTTGCCGAAGACGCTCCCCCCACTCCCCCGACGCACTGCATTCTCGAGGACTGCCCGACTCGGTCATGCCCCGACGCTGATTCGCTCTCGGGAGAAGGCCGTGCTGCAGTCAAAGGGTGCCACCTTGCATGGTCGGCCTCTGGGGATGAACTGGCACTTGACTTCGAGGCCCCTGCTGGCTGGTCGCTATACATGGCGGTACAACAGGCGAGCGAGGCAAGTCACCGCAGGTACCCCGGGGGATGCTGTACTCGAGGACGGACTCATCTCACGCCGGATGACTAGCGCGGCTGCCAAGGAACGCGTCGATGAGTGCCTAAGGCGAGAACCAACGTGGATACACAGGTATGTCAGTGTGTGCCATTGCAAAATCTCCTGCAGCAAGGGTCTCTTTATTACAAGGGCCAAAGGCGTGCACCACCCCCTCCAACAGGCAACGGATCAAACGCTTTCGAGATGAAGGTGGCTGCCGGGAAAGGGGAGAACGGGAAGAGAAAGATGCTCTTTTTATGCTGGTTGCGTTCAAGATGGAAAAAACACGAGGGTGAGGGTTGCAGTCGGCGTCAGATCGTCGCTGCAAACTCGACGGCAGCCATGGGTGGTGAATCTGAGGGCCCGGGACCATGTCAGCCTACCAATACTGCTGGCTGTTGGGAACACGGTTGACGGTCGTGATATGAAGCTGGCCTTCTCATCTTGACCTGCTTCGAGTGCAGCGGCGCTTAAAATACCAGGGCTTGGCATTCGTGCTACCTTGAGCCAACAACGGATTCAAGGAGATCGACAACGGCGCTGGATGCGGAAACGACACAATCGTGACAGTCAAAGTCGACTTGATGCGGCATGGTTGCGGATCTCTCCTCCACTCTGAACATCCGTTTGAGAAGGTGGCGCATCTCCCCTCGGCCAATAGAGGGTACATGTGGTCTAATGAGATATGGTGCGGGTTGGCTGATCTCCATCAGCATTTCCAGAAACCCGGTTGTCGTTGCGATCTAGTCAAATCTGTTTAGATCGCGATATATCTCGATAGTGGATTGGGTGGCTGCCGATGCCTGTTGGATCGCACCAAGTACCGGGCTCCGGATGATGGAAGCCGGCCTCCCATGTTCGCCCTCCCTCAACAAGACTGGACGATAGTCTCCGGATTGGGGCATAGGGCAGGGATAGAGGATTCTCAGAGGGCTAGCTAAGCTGGTTGAGATGACGGTGTGGGCCAGCGCTGCACGTTACCTGTCTCTCTTGGACCAGGTTCCCCGGTTACGCCTGGACAGCAAGCTACAAGCGTGCTTTTGATGCGACCTTGGGAACTCCTGCGGGTCTCGTTCGTTCGTCTGCCCCAAGTCGTCATTTTTCACTGCTGCCGTAGAGGTGGTCCTTGTCAAGATACGGTGTAATCCGCGGCACATCGTTCGCACTCTGCAGCTCTGCTCGACCAGGGAGGTGAGAACACGGCGAGAGTGGGGCATGAATCGTCCAGATTGGAAGCCGTGCAGGTCGAGCTGCTCTGGGCTCAAGCGGCTGCCATGTACGTTGTTGGTGATGTTTGGGCTGCTTCGGCTGGCAGGCCCAATGGGGACCCCCAGAAGAAGGCGATCACCACCCTGTCCCTGACCACGAGACTCCAGGCCCGTTGGTGGAGGCCTGGGCCAGATGGAGTCTGGATGACTCTGCATCCCCCCTCGCGTTTGGATCAAGATCGAGGTTGAAATCAAGATCCAGGAGATCGGGGGCTCATGGCTGCCCCCCAAGGTTACATCTTGCGACGCTGGGGCTGCCTCTGCCTTTTTACTCTGGACAGGGGTGAGGTCTTTCTTGTCATTTTCTTTGTCGACCCGCTTTCCGATCGCATATGCGCAGACACACTCAGTCGGTACGGTGCGGTGCTGTGCTGTGCTGTGGATGGAGAAATGCGAACTCAATGGCCTGGTACTTGATCCTCGAACCTGGCGTCCGGGAGGAGAAGGGGAAGCAAGATCCAGGACCCAGCAGCAGCCAACGCGGCGTTTGGCTACACAGCGTTTCTCCCGCTCCGGACACGGAGAGGGCATGATGCAATCCATACTGTTCTGCAGTCGCTGATGGAGCCAGACGAACGAGCAAAATGAGGCCCGTGGCGGATGACGGCAAGGAGGGAAACCGTCAAACGTCAAACGTCAAACGGCCAGCGCACACAGACAAGCACACAGACAGACAGTCATTGGCAGGAAATAGGCTTCTATGCTCGCCCTGAATGTCCATCACAGTTTTGATGACAGCATATTGGGGTAGTGATTGGGGGCGACTGGCTCTGGACCTCAGCCTCCCCCTCACGGAAACGGGCAATATCATCTCGTGCTGCACGTTTCCTCGGCTTCTCATCCATCCCCTTGATCTGCAGGGAGTCCACGGACGTCGGTTGTACCGCCAAGGGTTCGCTGCCAGCCACGGTTGGTGCAGAACACCTTTCCTTGTTCACATTGTCTAGTGGCAGGCCTTGTAAACGGTGCAGCATATCGTCAAAGTCACACACACACCATCAGCGAGGCCCAACGCACCCCCCGCATGCAGGGGCGTTTTGCTTTTTCCTTGCCTCTTTGAGCCTCCTGCCATGTCGGGGCTGAGCTGTGTAAGAAACGCCAAGGCTAGAGCACTGCAAGCTGCTGCTGTGTGAAAGGCCGCAAGTCCACAACGTCTGTCGGCCGCGCAGGTTATCGCCGTCTAGTCTCTGCCACGAAGACCGACGAACATGACCGGGCCGTCCCTCGCTGGGGCAGTTATCTGTCAAAGTCTCAAAGGCGACCAGTTATGAAGGCGACAACTGAGTCGGCCGACCTGTTGTGCATGCTGTGCTGTGCTATGTACAGTAAACTCATGAGCACAACGACACACCGTCGTCATCCGTCCAATGACCGATACCCGGTGTGTACGCTGCGCGCCGATTCGCCATTCTGGCACCCCTGTCACTCACTGCCACTGCCATCTCTTTTCTCCGCATCAGGGCCTTTCTTGTTGCTCCCCCCATGTGGATGTAGATGTGGATGGATGCTATCCAATGCTCGCAAGTTACGTCGACCATATGTCATTGGACCGGCAGTGGCCGAGTGCCTGGAACCGTTGGCTGTCCACCACTTGCGCCTGAGAGATGAGCCCGGGACCAACACAACCCAGGACGCAGTCAATGAATAGGCTCCACACCACCCATAGGGGAATGATGAATGGTCTGGTCTGGTCTGGTCTGGGGATGAGTGTGTGACTCGTCTTTCTCATCCGTTTGCGACAATCGAACGAGATAGAAGACGATGAGAATTTCAGGGATGATCGACTGCAACCAGGCTGAAGAAAAAGAAAGTTGAAGAAGTCTAAGCCATGTGGGACAGAAGCTTCCTCACGACGGAACCCTTTTTTGTCTCAGCAAACGCCCAGCGACATTTCAGCCAGCCCACGTTGCGAGATCACGCCTACCTCTTGGACGTACGTGTGGCTGCGGTGCAAAGTCTTGGGTCCAACAACGGATTCTAATAATACACACATTCACAACGCAGCGTGCTTGAATGTTTACGACGGCCGCCGTTTACAGTCTGCAGATCTGCCTGCATTCCATTCTACAGTGTCGTCTAACCTCTTCATTCAGTGTGCCTGGACCTGGACCTGGACCTGGACATGGGAAGCCCGAGCAAGGCAACGGGCCGCGCTCAAAGAGAAGAGTCATGTTTGGAGGGGAAACCTTTGTTCACGGCCCGTCCGGCGCCAGGCCGAGGCTGAGATGCTCCCGTCTCATCTTGATAAGCTTCCTTGTCGAGTCTAATAACTAATTGCCCGGCGTTGAAGTCTCTCTTTTTACTGTGGAGAGAGGCTAACAGGATCTAGGAGAAACCCTCCGAGTCTATCTCTCTCGGCCTTTCCATTTTTGGAAATAAGCCTCGGGACATTTTTTGCTCCATGCGCCGATCTCGACCTGGGTCTCTCTCTCTCTCTCTGCGTGCGCGTAGGGCGACATGCGTAGCTTCTCTTCTCGTCCCCCTCCTTGATCTATCTCCTCCCTCAATGAGGATAGCGCGATGAGGCGTACCAGGCACGAGGTGGGCATCAGATGGAATTACTACACTGTAAGGTAAGAGGCAAAGCAGAGGATAAGAGGGAGGGAGGGCCACCGGATGACTTCCTGTTGGCTCTAGGCTCTGACCCGAGGGAAAGGAACCCAATTATGCTAGAGAGTAACCGAACAATGGGCTCATGAACCCTGTCCTGGTCTGTCCTGAGCTCTCTCGTATTTACAAAGCCAGAGCACAAAAGAGAAGGGGAGGGAAGAAAGCAAGGCTCGATTGGCAACAGAGTCTGGACGAACCATCCATTCTCAATGAGAAGTCGTCAAAGCTTCGAGGCTAGTGTCAGCGACAATAGAAAGATAATAGCCTCAACAATTACACGGTCAATATGATCGTCGAGCACTAATTTTTTGGAGGCGTCAGGTGGGTTTTTATTTTAATTCTTCTCTCGTAAGAAGGTCTACCGATGCTTGCTATGTACGAGGTGCCAGTGCTCTCGTGTCTCTCTCTTTTTTGCTCTCTCCTTCATTATAAACCAACCCTTCCTGCCAAGCTCTCTTGAGCGTGATCGCAAGTCGTTGCAGTAGGGATAATAGAAATGACGACAACGACGACATGTAGACAAGTACCCAGTATTTGATGCTGCAAAGTAAAAAGAAGAAGGAATAGGGCAGTAAAAAAAGAGGTAAATCGGGATTGTCGATACCATATGCAGTGACGTGGACCATGGTGTTTTCATGGGTGTCTGGCTGCGTTGCGCATGGGGGGTACAGTAAAAAAGAAAAGCGAGAAATTAAATAAAAACATGAACACACATACACACACCATAAAGGCAAAGTTAAAAAGGGAATAGAAGAAATAGAGAAAAAGAAAAAGAAGCAGAAAGAATAAAAAAGACAGACTCAAAACACGCTTCGAGGGAGGCGTCAATGCCGATGTCGATGTCGCCCAAACCGATAAACAGAATAATGGCTCTCGTCGTCCCCGGGGAGCGAAAAAAAGAAAAAAAGAGATAGAGCGCATCGTCTAGACAGATACAGATACTGTAGATGGGTATCCAGGCCTCCCAAATCCGATAAAAAAAAGATGATCAACAAGAAGAGAGATGAAAAAGCCAAGCCGTCTCTTGCTAAGCTCTTTTTCCGGTGAACGCCACTTGTATGGCCTTGAACCAACAACAAGAAAAAAAGATTCAAGAAAAAAAAGAGAGAGATGTCATGGTAGACAGACAGACAGACAGCCTATGTCTGGCTGACAAGACACACCAGATGATGATCTTCCCCTTGCTATGCCCCCCCTTTTTTTTTCTCCAAGAGGTGGCAGCAGCAAATCGTCGCTCAAGAGCAAAAACGCCGTGACATTGCTCCGCGACCCGGGAATCTGGAAATATGATATTTGGTCGTCGATAGAGCCAACAAGAATCGACGCCACAGGCCACTCTGAGTCGTGCCCTCTCGTTGTAGCCCCACCGGCAGAGAGTAGGCAGAGGTGCCGTGGTGGTTGTTGCTGGCACTGGAGGGAGTCATGGCCTGTGAGGGCATCAGGCTCGGCTCCGGGACCATCATACCAAATGGGTTGGGTGCATTCGCCTCGGGAGTCGGCGTCAGAGGACCGTAGTTCTGCTCCTGCTTGATTGACATCTGCTGCTGCGATCTCTGAACTCGCGGCACCATCAGTTCGTCATAGACATAGGGCTGCGGATGGTGATACATGGCCGGGAAGTTGGAGCGGCGAATGTTATGGGGATTGGCATGGGGATGAACGTGAGGATGCGGATGCGGATGTGGCATAATGCGGTGGGCATGCGATGTTGGTGGCATGGTGGCCGTCTCGTGTGTGTACTGACGGCCATGCAATTTCGACTTGCTTGTTGCGCAACCTCCTCTCCTTCCAGACATGGCTTTTGTGGAAATTGGGTTACCGTTCTGTTGGAATCCGTGACTATGGCCGTGGCCGTGGCCGTGGCCGTGGCCGTGGCCGTGGCCATGGAGGTTGTAGGGATGGTGCTGTTGCACTTTGGACCCCATTGCTCGGCGTGCCGAGTTGCCAGGGCGGTATCTCGTTGTGCTCTGCACTCCATCTCGGATGGCCCAGTCTACTAGCCTCCACTCTGTCGATCTCTTGGGGTCTCCGCCTGCCGTCGATTGTGTCGTGCTAGGCCCGGAGCCAGGCTCTTTCTTGGCTGGTTCTTTGGTGAAAGCCTGTAATCGAGATGCAACAGTCAGCTCAGCTCAGCCTTGGACACATTCAAACGCCATCCCCGATACACCTCCTCGATTTCATCCAGATTCATACATCATCCCCGGCTGCGTTGGCCCGTGTGCAGCACGATATACCCCGGTAGCTGCAGCTGAACAGGGCAGGCAGGGCAGCACAGGACAGGGCAATCCAAGCAGGGAAGAGTAGGGCAGGGCAGGGGTGTGGTGTGGTGTGTGGGCGGTGTTTAATCCAAACAGCCTTTTCTGAAACAGGAAAATCTGGAGACGCCAATCGCTCCTCCAAGCCAAACTAAACTCACTTCTCACGTACCTTGTTCATGCTCAGGTTGTGGCGGATGCTGTTCTGCCATCCTTCTGCATTCTTGCCGCTCTTCTTGCCCGTGTTTTTCGTTCTTGGACTCCTTGTCTGTGTTGTCGCGGAACCATTGATAGATCTCTTGCAGAGTCATGGCGTGCCCCGGTGCGCCCATCAGGGCTCGATAGATGAGCTGGGCGTAGGGTTCCTCAGGCTTAGCGCCAACAGCCGACGAGCCTTGAGATTCCCTAGTTTCCGGCTGCTTCTCTGGGCTCGCACGGTTCTCTGGTTCGCCCGCCGGCGACTCCTCCTTCTTGGCCGTCATGAAGGTAGGAGCATCCATCAACCCTTCACGAGGGGAGTTGGTGCCTGAGAGTACTCCGGCTGAAGATGTTGGAATCGTTGCGGGCGACTGACAGCTTGGAAGACCGTCCACTTCACCATCAAGGCCCTGGCTCATGCTCGCCGTGAAAGGCGTCAGCACCTGAGGGCCCCGGACGGGAAAGCTTTCTGTCGATGTTGGGGTACAGATCCGAAGACTCTTGAAAGAATCTTGCTGGTTCTGGTGGAGTGTTTCCGAAGCTTGTTGCAGAGGGTAGTCCGGAGAGGACCACGTCCTCGGCGAGACTGGTGAAGGGTTGTAGCAAGTGGTTGGGGCGCTGCCGCAGGTCGGCGAACTATGGTAGGAGTAGTTGTCCAAGTCATCGGGGCCTGGTGGAGGCGACGGCCAGGCTTGGTGATGGCTTCGAGGCGGGTAGTGAAGACCTGATTGCATGGAGGTGAAGGGAGTCGGATCATGGGTCGCATAAGAGCGTTCCTGGTGTTGTTGCTGTTGCTGCGGTTGTTGTGACAGGGTCGATGATGTGGGCAGAGAACAAGTCTCTGACAGATGTGGTGACTGATCCTCAGGACCCGACGAAAGGGAATAGTATGACCCCATATCGGTAAGCTCTGACACGCAGGATGATTGTTGCCCGTGACCGGCAAGAAGGGGATTCGTGTAGCTGGAGGCTTGCCCGCCGTGAGGGAACGGTGGATCCATAGTGGTCTGGGGAGAAGTCAAGGGCACGGCTTGGGAGGAAACACAATCGCTTCTCGTGGTGATTTGTTAATGGTGTTCTCGGGACGACGAGATATCAAGACTCTTGTACGGAGCAAAGAAGACGAGAACGAGGGAAGAGAGTTGGGAGAAGTATAAGATCAACAACGAAAGTAGACGACGGGAGATGGCAGCGTTACAATAGACACAATGGGACAAGGTCGGGGGGTGGAGGAGAAGGAAGAGTATGAGAGGAAGCGGCGATATTTGATAGCGATGGAAGCAAAGAAGGACGCTTGTGCCTCTTCCCGATCCGTTTGACGTAGGGGTTGGAGTAGCAAGAGCAGCAGCAACAAGGCTAGCTGTTGGAGAAGGACCTACTTTGGACGGCGATCCGTTGATAGACAGACAGCTGCCCGTTGGCAGATCCAGCTCTAGATCGCTCTGACAATGGTCGAAGCGGCAGCTACGGACAGACTCCAAGATCCAAACCAAGTAGAGCGCCCCCGAGGGTGTGAGCCAACGGCCAAGCCAAGCCCCAGTGAGCCATCAAGCTAAGGCCAGTGGCCCGTGGCATCCAGGGAAAACGGCCAGGGTCTTCCTTCAACACACCCCTCCGGGTGCCAACGACAACGGCAAGCATCCTAGCATGCTTTGTGTGTGTGTGTGCCTGTGCTTGTGTGCTATGGTGCGGCCATCGGCCATCAAGCCATCAGGTACAAGTCTGATGGACCCCCAGGGCGCGCAAACGGGTTCTCAGACATCCATCTCTAGTGGCTTCACTGCGCTTCAAGAGCATCGTGATGGGCTCGATAGGCACTGTTCCGGCCTCGCACGCCATCATGTACGGGCACCCCTGTACCCCGGTCTCAAAAACTGCCGCCAGATACTTCCAGTACTTTGGAGTAACAAAGCCAGGGTTACTACTGATGGGGGTTACGCCTCAGGATGGGGAAGAAGGCCCCAAGCAACGCACCTTGGGCCCGTTCGTTCGTACATTCGTTCGTTCGCTCCTCCGTTCGTTGCTCACGGGTGGAAGCACAACCTTGCAGCAGAAGACTCCAAGAAGAAATGTGCCGACACTGGTTGGACCGGTCCGCCAGGCCTTGTGTTGCATTCCCCCTTGACCCGTCGCCAAATCTTCCCTCTCCCCTCTGCCGGAGCGTCTCGGGCTCATCTGGCATGGATGTGTGGTATCGCGGCCGAGATGCATCACACCAACCCATGGTACATGTTGCCAAACCGACCTCAAGTCACTTGACGGTAGCTCAGCCGGTTTGTACGCTTGCCAACGGGGTTATCGCGGGACCCAGACGTCTCGAACGGCACCTTGCATCCCCACGATACCAATCGGGAGGCCAATCTGCACACCAATCAACTCATCAGCTGGTCGCCGTCCTGTTTGACCTCCCGTCTTCCCGCTGCTTCTGCTTCTCCTGCTGTGAGTCAATATGGAACCTCCGGAGCATTTGCCAGAAGCTTGTTGAAGCATAAAATCACCACTACATAGCGGTCCGATGCTCAAGACCAAGGCATGGAACAATCTGTCGAAACTTCACTGTCAGGTGCCTGACTGAGAACTGAGGCTTGAGGCATCTTGCTTCGAGCACCTTCTGCTGTTGCTGTCATGTTGCTTCTGCTGCTGCTGCGCCAATCCTCTTTTTGATTGCTGATGTCTCGTGTAGGATCCTCCCCCTTAACAAATAAACGCAAAGACGGGCGCGGTTCTGCACTGCCCGTTCCATGTCCGGCCCGTCGTCGCATACGAACGAGGTCCTTCCAGAAGCCTTCACCTGCAGGACGCTTGGTCATCCAAGTTTGACTGCCCTGAGCCAGTCCAAGGTGCTTGCGAAGAGCCCCATCCACTCCCGATGTGTGCTTGGACCTTCTCCGCGAGCGAGGATGCCATCATAATGCAGGACTGGCTAGTGCGATTTCATACCTGTTTTGATGCGACTGAGGTAGAAGGCCTCAGCAAGGTGATACAAGAACGAACCAACAGACATGATTAGCCGAAAGGGAAACATATGGGGAGAGCTATGAACAACCACAATGTTGCCGTGGCGGAGCCGATGGGATCGCCCTCCCGTTTCAAAAACCACTATTTCTGTCTTTCCCGGAATGCAAGAGACCCAAGTTCATGGGATGGTTACGGTCGAATGTCCTCCACCCTTCGCTTGTCAATGATCGATCCTATGTTGCTTCAACTAAGCGAGAAGCCGAGTGAACTGGTGGCCAGGCGGCAGAGATCCCAGGAGACCAGGTCCACGGTTTACTTCCTGTAGTAGATCTAAAAATGACACGTTAGTTTCATCCATCCGTTTGGCCAAGGCCGGTGTTTTCAGAACCATACCTTCTTGAACTGAAAGTGCAGCTGCAAGATGCCCTGTGATGTGTACAAAATTAGCTATTGTGGGTTCCTGGCACATAATGGGGGAGCTCAGACGCATGCGTCTTAACGTTGCCATCAACGTGGCGGGCTGGATCAAGGTTGCATAAAGCAATCCAACGGGACCTGCCACAGTATGAAGACCAGTGCGGTGATGCAGAAGTTGGGTTGCCACGTGGAGAGTAGTGCAGGAGTCAAGTGGACATACCTTATCAAAGGAGCTCTTGAAGCCTCGATCCCTTTTAGCACTATAATCCCACTCTCGGTCGACAATGCGAAACGCTATGTCCTCGTATGGAGGGCCTGCAATGAACCGGATGAGGCACGTGTCCTCCTCCCCGGCAGCAGCAAACGACTCTCCTCGTCTTCGACCGTGTTCTCGGATAATCTTGAACGTCGGTGCCTTTGTCTTGTCGATGAGCTCTGGGTAAAAAATGTTGAACTTGTAGCCCTGGACTACCTTTGGTGGTGGGTTATCGTGGTCATAGTGTGTTTGGTTATACTTGTTCCAATCGTATCCCATTTGCACCCGGTTGAAGTAACGAGGCTTTCGGGGCCTGTACTTGTCCGCCCACTGCGGCTTGGTGGTGGTGACAGCCTCCTCGCTGGTAAAGATCTCCTCGTTCTCGTCCACACCTCGAGCGACCTCGCGATCATACAAGGCTTTGGTGGCCTGAGAAAAGTCCTCGTTATCGGCCTGGGAGAAACGTTCGGTGCCTGGCGGAACGAATCCGTCCGCGCGGCTGGAGGATGAAACAGCTGTTTGCTTTGACGCTTCATCCTTGGAATTTGAGGCTGCAGGCCGTTGCGAGCCGGATGAGACATTGGTGGCGGCTGAAGTCGACTGGCCAACTGCATTCGCCTTGGCCGGATCGCGGTTCTTCAACTGGTCAAGGCGGTTCTTCTTGATTTCCTCGTATACCTGACCCAGCTTGGCACGGGCTTTCCAAACCCGAAGGCTTCGCAGCAACTGTTCCCAGTAATCCGTGTCGATGTCCTCGTTGGACTGTAGCTTTGCCTTGATCTGCTTCTCCAGAGCTTCCAGCTGGTCGTGCGTCTTCGGGGCGAGAATCCTGTCAATGTCGTCTGAGACACTACTGACTACTCTCTGATCATGACCGTGTGGGTTCAGCTTGGCCTTACGGTCCGCACAGAGCGTCTGCAGCGACTTCCAGTATTCGCGGTTCGTTGCATTGGTCTCGAGCACGTGATAAGATGCAATGTCGGAGTCCAGCTCGGCAATCTGCTCTGCATCAAGTGACGTGATGACATCTCCAGGTGCAGGAACGTCAATATCGATATCGGCGTCGTCGTCATCGAACACGTCGCGGTCGGAATCGATGTATCTCAGGTTGAACGCCAGGTAATCAATGGGCTTTGCGCGGCCCTCTCGAACTCGAATGTCGGCCTTCTTCTTTGACTGCTTCAACACAAACTTGTCCTCGTCGGCCACGAACTGCCGCGACTGCTCGTCTTGGGTCAAGTACCTGGGATTGATCTTGGAAGCGGTTGGTTTGGTTGATTTGCTGATGCGATTGCTCGGATCATGCCTGGGCGAAGTCACATCTCGTCGGGTAGGGGACTTTCGTCCCGAGATCATTGCTCTACGGCCCGGATCCATGGTTCTTGATGTTTGAAATGATGTAATGAGAGGAACAAGTCAGGTTGGAGAGGCGGTCATGAAGGCATCAACATGGATACTGGAGGAAAGAGCTTATCGGTGAAAAAATAGTGGGGCGTTGCCAGAAAATCCTTATCAGGCAACCGCGACTTCGGAGCGACTCACGTGACCATTCAGTTCACTTACACCGACCAGACCTCTGTTGACAAGCTACGGTGGCAGTGTTTCTTATGCATAGGGAAGGAAATCAATATTGCTGCAACCTAAAGCCCAGGTTCTGTGCAACCAATGATTTATGGTCTTCAATCAGCATTGCTGAGATTCCAGGCCCCTCCGGTGGCTTGATTTCAGTCCTGAACGGCCTTTTTTGAGCATGCGGTTGATTCCTTAGTAAGCTTACAGGCTAACTTTAAAACAAGTGTGTTTATGACGTTTTCCCAAGCCTAATTCGGTGAAGATGGAAGCGAGGTATCAATGAATGCCGAGGTGGCGGCGCTTAAGCTCAGTGGAGAAGTTCCTTGCCCAAAGACCCTGGAAAAAGAGGAATGAGAAGGGTCTTGACGGAGACCGAGGCCGATCCAGATGCAGAAATACGCCCGGACATAATGTTTTCTCGGATTACAAGAGGGAACATGTGGGGTTGCTCATCGACCAAAGCGCTGGGAGTAATCATGGGGGCGCATCTTTGGCACCAATTTCCATGGATCGTTAGGTATTTGATACATCTCCAAGGATAACAACATATCTAGGGCAATTTTTACCCACGTCTCATTCTCTTAGAGAGCAATAATAGCTTTGCCAACTATTTTCCCGATTTGGATTAAGTTATAGATGGTCTTCAACGTTCCTGGGCTAAGATTTTACACTGTCACTATCACCCTCTCAGGTTGGCAGGGAGGTGAATCCACCACCACCTACTTCCATGATCATTCAACACAAAACAGTCGACTAAATCAAGCTATGAATATATGATTGGCGTATCCTATAGAATAAAAGACTCACCTAATCCATCTCAACTGCAGAACTTGATATGTTAATGAAAGAGCGAAGAAAGGTATGTCACCATGTCATCCATCTACCCTGGATTATCCAAACTCGCAACCAAATTCTCATCTGTCGCCATTCACACTACTCACCCAGAGTCAGCTAAATGCCAAGAAATAGATAAGATCCATCTCGGCACAAAATACCAGAAGGAACGCGGTTGATTCTCCAAACAGGGATCAATGCGGCCATTTGAGCAAGTTTATATCATCTCAAACTCGCTCGGGCTTGCACCGGGCTGGGACCCACCCCCACATTAGCACCCGTCTGTGATGTTTGGCGGGTGACTCTCTGGAGACGTTGGACAACCAAATGATACAAAGGAAAATTGAGAAAAAGTCAAAGGAATTGATACGAAGTTGCAATGTACGGTCCCTAGAGTGTATAAATATGTGTTTCAAGTTGGAAAAGTTGAACCTGTCTCAACCGCTGCATGCCTACGGTATACCTGGCCGGCCACCCGTCAGCTCAAATTCACACCCGCCCCCGAACCTCCGGAGAAGGCACCGGACACCCTCCGCCGTCTGGCCCGCAGTGACACGGCAGAAAGTAGCAACGCCAGAGCTCCTTTGGCCTTGTTAAATTGACGCACGCTAGGTCATTATCAGTCTGGTTCTCATAAGCTACCGGCGAGTCAATTGACCAGGGAGGAGCTCAGCTGTCGAGAGCTCGGTTGCGCTCTGCAACGGTCAATGGGTGGCTGTTTATCTCATCTATAAAGCCGACTGACGCACCTGCTCTGGGACAAGATCTGCTGCTGCATCCTCTCATCTTCTCTCCACATCTTGCAGGACCCTTCTGGTTGACTTTGTCATCTTCATCTTTGCTCGAGAACAATTGCGCATCAGTATCTTCAAGATGATGGCCTTCAAGTCCCTCCTCGCTTTGGCTACTGTCCAAGCTGTCTCTGCTCACTTCGGTCTTGTCTTCCCCGCCTGGCGAGCTGATACTCTCTCCGAAGAGAACGAGGAGCGCTACAGCCAGTGGACCTACCCTTGTAAGTCTTGCCTGCTCCAGCAATAGGCATCACTACTGACACACCCAAGGCGCCGGCGTCGACTACAACGAGAAGAACGTCACCGACTGGCCCCTCGAGGGCGGCGCCCTGAAGCTCGACCTCCACCACCCCTGGACTTACATCTTTGTCAACCTCGGCCTCGGCGAGAACTCGACCAACTTCAATGTCTCCCTGACTCCCCAGTTCCTCAACGCCACCAGCCCTGGCCAGCTCTGCATCGACGAGCTCAAGCTACCCTCGGACGTCAAGGTCTCCGACGGCGACTTCGCCAGCATCCAGGTTGTCACTGTTGGCGACTCGGGCAGCGCCCTGTACAACTGTGCCGACATTCGCTTCAAGAAGGACGCCAAGGGTCCCAGCAACTGCACCTCCGAGGTTGAGTATGTTGCCATCGAGGATCAGACCGACGAGGAGGAGGAGGAGGAGGAGGAGCAAAGCAGCCAGGGAAACTCCTCCAACACTGATTCCAAGGAGAGCGGCAACGACAACGCTGCCGGTATTCTGGGTGCTAACATGGTGGCCTTGACCTCTGTTGCGGGTCTTGCTGCTGCATTTGTGATGGGAATTGGCCTGTAAATGGGACTGAGAGTGTACAAGATGATGTGATGACATAATGAAGGCATAATAAACCATCATGCGTTGAAAAGAAACCTTCTATGGTTCTATATAATACAATGCTCAATAAGTGCTCCGCTATGCGTATATAAACTGCTCATATGATGCAGCTCCTGTAATAATTCACTGGGTATCTTCCATCTGTCCTTCATTAGCACTCATCCCCTGTCATGGCGAGGACGACAACTTACCCTTCCGACCTCGTTGATTCCGCCCACCACACTGGCCGGCCATGAGAAAATTGATGTACTCCAACTTTAATAACAAGAAAAAGAAGCGGTCATCCAAAACATGCAAAGTGCATACAATTCATCGTTCAAACATTTATCCAACTTAGCCCCTCACTTCACTTGACAGGGGCGACAGTCTGTTCGGTAGTCAGCTCTTGCAACACCTTTGCCATCGTGATACGCTGGTTAGGGTTTGGATAGAGCATCTCTACGACTAGGCGCTCAAGGCGGTCCTTGGAGTTAAGGTTCTCCCTGGCCTCGAAAATCTCGGTAAGCCAGTCCCGCATCTGGGAGATAGCGGGCTGGCCATTGCCGTAGTTCTTGTGCGGCACGGCAGGGTTGTTGACGCCAGCGATCTGCCAGTATAGAGGTCGTGGGTGTTGTCGACGAGCGCGAGAGTCGGGGAATGCGATCTTGCGCAACACGTAGAGCATGGTGACACCCAGGGCCCAGACATCAGAGGCCGTTCCTCGTTGCTTGCGCCCGATGAACTCCGGAGGGACGTAGTACGGTGTTCCGCCCGTCGTCGGTGAATTAGCGGCCAGGGTCGACAGGCCAAAGTCGCAGAGGACAGCGCCTCGCTCTGGCGAGTAGAGGATGTTGGCAGGCTTGATGTCGTTGTGCACCAGCTTGCGACCGTGAATGTAGCTGAGGGCGCTGGCGATATCTCTGAGGATCCTGACAGCGTCATTCCTGTCACCCAAGAACTCGTCGTTGGCCTTGCTCCTCCACCGTGGTGCCGCCGTGAGATCCTTGGCGTCCACATGCTCCATGTAGAGGGACAAGAAACGCGCATCTCCGCCGTAGTAACGTACAATGGACTCGTGCTGCAAGTCCTCCTGACTCTTGCACTCACGGAGCCACATGTCGGCCTGGCGGATGACGTTCCGCTCGTGAACTAATGGCTTGTCGCTGGGGTTTGCGACACGCGTCTTGAGCACCTTGACTGTGACAATATTGTCGGGCACGTGGGAGTGAGTCGCGGTGTAGACAGCCGACAGAGACGTTGATGCGATGGGCTCCCGCTTGGTGAGCTGGTACTCGTCCAGTTCGCAAACACCCGGGACTGCAATTGTGTCGCCCTTTTCGGCGTCTAGCAAAGCGTGGCAATTCACAGTCGAGAGCTCCTTACTCTCACGACCGTTGGGAAGGGGAAAGACAAGATGATCCCCGGCAGGCCTGAGGAACATGATGACGCCGTCGTCACCGGGTGTCTCCGGATCAGAGACGCGGCGTTTCACCCTCTTCTCGTCATACTCGGGAGTCAAAGCTCGCTTGCCGCTCGAGTTGATATGAGCAGAGCTGGTCGTCGACGACACGTCCTCGGGGGCCTTTGGTGGCTGAGGCTGGTAGAGCGTCACTGGGCGCTTCTCCAGTACTCTAAAGTCGAGAACGTCAATGTCTCGGACAGTGATGCGCCAGGTTCCAGGCTTCAGAGCCTTGGCCACCCCCGGATTGATGATGTGAGCGGCACTGAGGGGAGGACTCGAAAGTGGCGTCGGAGACACGCTGGAGAGAGAAATTGGCACGTCCGACTTGTTCAGGAAGATGACCTTGTCACTGGCGGGATCGTAATACAACTCGCACCATAGAGGGGGTCTTGGAGAGTCATCCTGTGTCTCGCCGGGGATACGGACGGAGAACTTGATATCCTTGGATGTCTGAGTCACTGCCAGGACTTTATACTCTGGCTGCTCCGAGGAGGCAACCTCGGCGCGGAGAGCGAGCCACTGGCAACTGTCACTACCAGGACTCACAGACCGCGCATTGGGGAACTTGGCCAGAGGGCGAAAGAGGATGCGGATGCCCTGCTTGTGGTGGTGGTCCTCAACCTGGAGATCGTCCAGCGGGACGGCCACAGCGTCGGTCGCGGGGACTGGCTCCTCGACGCGAATACCCCTGAATCGGGCGTCAATCTCGGACTGTGAAAATGGCTCGGTGCGTTCCTCTGAGATGGCCTCAGAGAGCCCGAACCTGGGTTCGGCCATAAGGTTGGTGGTGCCTGTTCGCCATGCGGCGGTGGTGGTAAGCAAGCAGGGCGGTGGGATGACGAGAGGCGACGGGAGTCGCCCAGGACGAGAGAAAAAGTGAGTGAGTACCTTTGGTACCAGCCAACCAAACTAGAATGATCCAAAAGTAGGTTTACGATTGAGTGTGAATGTCTTTGTCTTGCTGTGAGCGAGCGTTTTTAGCCGCGCGGCGCTGCGTAATTTGATGCGATGGTGATCCAGGCTGAAAAGTGTCGTTGGTTGTGGTGGTGAGTTGGGGATGAGTAAGAAGGGCTGAGACGAGGGATTCGATACGAAGTCGTCCCTCTGCGAGGCGATGCTAGCAAGGCACACGAGGCGGCGGAGCAGTAGGTAGTACGGCTAGGCTCAGGAGAGGTGAGGCAGTGGGCCAGCCAAGCAGCTGGAGGGGAGATGAAGGGGTTTAATAGAGGACAGGAGCTGAAAGGAAAACGGGGCGAAGCGTCAAATGCTCGATGCGGCAGCCCATCAAAGAAAAAAAAGGTGATTAAATGCAGGAACCAGAAAACACCTGGGTTGAGATGGACGGCTTCGACTTTTACGGGGCGAGTTATGGGGAACCAACAGGGCACATCAGAAGGACAGGACACGCTGGGGTCTCCTCTTGGGGGGGTTGAAAGGAAGACTCTGGGACAGGCCTGCTGATGGCGACTGGTCTCGTCTCAGTCTTCACGAGGAGAAGAAGGAAAAGTGACCAGAAGGAAGAGTCATCAACAGATCGGGACACCTGTCGCATGGGGTTGTCGAGCCGAGTTGGATCGGGTCTAATAATAAAGATGCGGGTGCGATTGCAGAGAAGAGCAGGAAGCGAAGACAAAGACAGCGTTGACGAAACGGCAGCGGGAGAACGGCGCGAAGCGAAGCCAGTGGGTGCCTGGGAGCGGTCCAAGTTGGGGTTCTGGATGGGGATTAAGGGTGCGCTCCAACTGGTATTGGTCAGCTCTGTTGGTAGGGCTGATCGCAAGGCCCTGCCCAGGACGGACTGCCTCAGGCTCGTGGCTGTGTTGTTGGCGAGAGGTATCCTGGCCATCTGAATCTGCGGTCCATGTACTTGGTGGTTTGAGCTTTGAAGAATCTCATGGATATCCTGCGCCACACGCGATAGGATGCAAATGGGGCTGATGAGCCCTTTCACTGCGTCATGTCAAAAGAAAGGCGAGAATGATCTGGCATCCGCACAAAGATAGCGGGCGGCCTGACAACGTCCCGCTTACCGGTGCTCAGGCGGGTTCGGCCATGACGAAATTGATGCTGTTGGTGAGGACCTCCATCTCAGCATGACCATCTGGTAGAAAAATGGGGGAGAGCGGCGAATTGTGTGGAATAAAGCAGTGAACGTGAGGTTGTCACGACCTCCATACACAAAGACACTGTCCTTTTTGGTCAGCCGTGGTCTCACCGTGAGATTCTCTTCCAGAATGAAATGGAATTTCCCTCGTGACTTTGGATCGGCAGAGAGAACAGCTCACCGACAACGGAGTCGTGTTGGGTCCCGATCGTCTTTAGGCACTGTAGGCTGCACGGTCTGGAGGTCAGCACGCGGCTTCCCTGGTCCCGAAATTGTACGCCACCATGTTTCCAATTGGTTGCACATTTTGATACGGGTCTTACGATCATGGCTGATTGGATAGCTTATTTTTCGCCTCTACCATGATTGGCTCACGGAGTGGCGGAGTTATGCAGGCGCAGGCTCGCGTGCCCGATGATGGGCCCGTGCATCCAATCAGAGACGGATCTGGCAGCCACGTTTATGGCCTCAGGCATTCATGCCTGCATGGTTGGGGGCCACGCACAAAGGGGAAACATGTTGCTATCGACGGCACCCCCAAGACTGGTGCATCCTGTTTTCGTCACCACGCCCGCCTCCATATTCCTAAGATCCCAACCGCCCACGACTCCCAGACTCCGCCCAAAAGCCCACGAACGAACGGTCTCACTGCTTGCTTCAGCGCCCTCTGTGACTGCTGGAACACTCGCTGAACCATCCTCGCCATGGCCATGATATAGATCCAAAAGCTCACACGAGCTTTGACGCGGTACCCCCCTGGGCCCTCTCTCTGGACACTCTACTCAACCCCCCGATCCTCCACCCCCGATACTTTATCAACTCCCATCGACTGTGACCTCGACATGGACGATCCGGGCTGGTCATGGCCGGCCTGGAAATTCGGCATGAAGAGGGATGACCTCTTTACCAAACTCCACGATCAATACAATACCTTTACCTTCAACCTACAAGACCCCGAAGCTTTTCACCACGACGTCTACGAAATCTCCCGCGATGCTGATACCACCGACGAGTTCCATCGCTTGATGGCCGACCGGCAGCGCCAGCGGATTCGTGAGCTACATGAATCTCTCGAGTCCCTTGCTGTTGAGATCATCGCCAACCCCAAGTTGATGGACTCTGAGCACTGGCAGTACGCACTCCAACTCTTCCGGACAAAGTCGTTTGACTCCATCGTCCGCTACTTTGCAAGTTATCTCCCCGACAACTATCTCGACCGTCACGATCATCAAGATCACGACACTATTTCTATCGCCTCCTCATCCTCCTTCTCCGAAACCAACAGTATTAAAACCGAGGGCACCACGGCCAGCAGTGTCGATGATGCTCTCCCCAGTTTCTTTGATGGCGAGTCCATCATGACCAAGGAACCTTTATCTATTCATACCGATATTCGGCCCATGACTGTTCAGGGCCCTCTCTCGCCTCCTCATTCCGAGGCAGAACACTCCGAGTCTTCAGCCTCATCACCGGCTTGTTGCTCGGAGTCGCACGAATACTCCTCCAACCCTCCCTCACGCTCCATGTCGTTCTCAGGGTCAGAGTCGGGGCCATTCGGCCCTGGCTTGACTCTGGCACACGTTCACGACGACGATGAGACCTCGCAGTCTGACGATGGTGACACTGCTGTCACCTCCGACTCGGATTGCGCAGAGAGCCCGCCGCCAATGGACATGTTAGACGATGGAGAGCAATCTCACGATACCCTTGATGAGGAGGACCTGGAGGAGGACGAATTTCCTACCGCTCAATTTCCTGAAGATGCTAGCGACGCTTTCGATTTCTGTAACGATACCCCAGATTCCGACGACACTCCTACCCCCCGACAGGAGGCCATCGCCTCCTGCTACATGGAGTACAAGTCCGTTGCGTCGTGGAGGATTCCCTCTCACCGCCGCTCACCTTCACCCTCACCGAAGTACTCACCCTACCGCCGAGAAGGCTCTGCACTGAAGGACATCCGCCGGAGTCCTGAGGAATCGCTCAGCAAGATCCAGAAACCCATGCTAGATCCCGTAAAGAGAAGGCCTGTGGGAAGAAGAAGGCTGGACTAGCCTTGGTGGAGGCAGGGTGCCATGTATATATCTGACGCAACCTGTAAATACCCGTACCTGATGACTTTTTAATCTCTTTCTTAAACACCTCTTACTGCTGCTCGCGACAAGGTCACTCTCTTCCACTCAGCCTTGATAATGCGGCTCCTGTGGTCATTTTCAAGCGAAAGTGCCCTGCTTTTAGAACGAAGAGTGAGTACTAACTCTCGCCTGATGTACCTGTAGTTTTCGATCGTGACCTTGGTTCCTGCGTGGGATGCATCACGGACACGTGGGTCACCTGGTTATGGTGTTGACATGCGACAGCCCGTCATCACGAGGCCACATCTTTTGTTTGTGAAAGAACAGGGCGCCCTGATCCACGTGGATAATGACGTCGGTTATGTTGCTTTTGAATCGAATTCTCGTTGATTGTTCATCGGCGATGACATTTCTGGGAGCGTACCTTGCATGGTGTTCCTGGTGTTGGCGGGTGTCAACGCCACGGCCAAAGTATGCTGCAACTACATTGCAGAACTCCTTGCATCATGATAATGGTAATATGAATAGATGGGAGGAGATATTTGCTAGGCGAAGGTTAGGGATCACTGTGCCTTACACATGGATACACTTCACCCTTCGAAGGTCAACCAACGGACGTCTCCTTAACCAGGCGAGTTCTCCTTGTATTCTAACTCACGCCTCTCCATAAGACTATGCCCTCTGTTCAAGGCTATGAAGACGAAATGGTGACACGGAATAAGGGGTGGGACGCATGCATGAGGAAGTGCGTGAACCATCCTTACACGCCTGAGTTTCGTAACTATCGCGGAGACGAATGAGGAGACAGACACCCCCGCTACTCTGACTGTTACAACTTCTAGGTTGAGAACTTCTGGGATGGATGGCTCTGAAATGAATGAGCTTGGGATGAGTGATGTCTATGAGCTGGAGGTTTTTGGTCTGACTTGTGTTGTGTCCTCGAGCGGTGTCCTGTCTGCTGTGGTGCAAGGTTCGCAGTGTGAGCCGCAGCTAAAGGTATGGGGTGGAAAAGAGTCGACAGATTCAATATAGGCGACCAACAGATATTTTGTAATTTTAATAGCACCTAGGTCATGAAATATTACCTCGTCGAACTATCTTCACGACTTGCAAGGCAGTGGAGGCACTCAGACCTGAGATCTGCTGGTGCGCGGCAGCTCAAACTGTGATGTCAAGCCCCGCACCAGTTGATAAGAATGCGAGGTCAAACATCCAAGATCCAAGTGAAACTTACCAGCTCGACCATCATGGCAAGCCCAGGAGCTTCACAGAGAAAAATTTATAATTACCTAAACAAATAATCCATATCAGATTATATCTACATTACTTTAAAAAACCAAAACTTGATATTGATATGTCGTGCCACGGAATTCGGGACTCAACACGGAGAACAAAGCTACCCATGCCAGCTGGAAGTCATCTAGTTGAGGAGAATGGACCAAAATGCGCAAGGGTCTAATAGACCATAACAATTTCTATCAAGTTTGTATGACACTATACCGAGCTAAAGACAGAGGGATACCTCCATTCTCCGGCCAGGTACTAAAGAGAGGAAACACAAGTGAGTAGGATAGGATATATTATTTCTGTCTATCCTTGTTGATGACCGACTTCTGCCTTATTATTCTTCACGTCACTCGAGACGCGATCATAACAAGACCCTCAGAACTCCGCCTTGTGAGCCTCAAGGAACTCCTTCCAGGTCGTGGGCTGAAGTCCAACACTACTCAACAAGTCCAGACTTTCCTCGAGGTCCTGACCGTTGTAATAGCCCGGTTCCTCAATGAAAAGATGGTTCTCAAGCATTTCATCAGCCAGCGGATCGGGTAGAAAGCTCTTGTATGTCGCGGCATCAATGGGCACGAAGCGCGCCGGCTTCCCAACTACTTCCTCGAACTCCGAGACGATCTGTGTGGGCGTGTAGTAGCCGGAAGCAGCGAGGATCTGCTTTCCAAGGACTTCGGGTTGTTTTTCGAATTGCGGCAACGACGTATTTGCCTGGAGAGCGCTACGAGTTAGGGACAGTGTTAGGGAGCTGGAAGTTGTGGCTTACCAAGGTCTGATGGAGTGTCGATGAGCGGGAACTTGGCCTTGTCGCTAACCGGGTACGCGAGAGAATAAACACCATCATCTCCCTTCTTGATCATTTGCAACGCGGTAAAGTTACTCATGAAATAACCCGGGAGAACAAAGGTGCTCGGGATGTCCTTGGAACGGATGTACCTCTCCACCTCGGCCTTGTCGTCAAAGTGAACGACGTGCTTGAGACGGCCCTCAGTGGTCTCGGTGACATGAAGAAGAGACGAATAGATCAGGTGCTTGATTCCAAGGTCCGAGGCAACGTCGGCAACATTTTTACCATGGGGCAACTCTTGGCTGCCGGACATGAAGTTGGGGGTCGTGACGAGGAAAACAGTGTGGGAATTCTTCAGAGCATCGACAAGCGTCTCCTTAGAGTTCATATCGGCCTGTAGAGTGTGAGTCTCAAAAAATATGCCATAAAGTAAGGTTACGTAGATCAGACAGAGAAGGAGGGAGTGAAGTCAAAGACAGGAGGGAGAATCTCCGAGAGCTAATCAAGGAACTTACCGCAACTACTTCGATACCCTTTTGGACCAAGGCTTGGGCCGCGGGCTTGGAGACATCACGGGTGATACCTCGAATCTTGAACTCCTTCGAAAGGACCTCGTCGGCCAGAACGGCCTGGATGACAGAACCACCCTGAGCACCAGTGGCACCGAAAACAGTCAAGAGCTTGGACATTTTGACGATGAGATGGTTTGTAGAAAGTGAAACTAAAGGTAGAATTTGTTGTAGGCGTACAAAAAGATTGCGGTCAGGAATGATGGAGGACGGATGGCTGAGACACCTAGAAGTACCCCAGGACCGATGGGTTTATATCAGCAGCGATCCATGATAAGAAGGCTTTTTCTAAACTTTGAATTCAAGGTCTATACACTGCCGAGTATACGCGGCGGGTCAAGATAGTCGCGAGTGCTTCCATAATCTGCCCGAGTCAGGTCAGTTCGGGAGATGACGAAACACCGAGATGATCCACCAAGTGTGCTCCATATGTAAAGTTTGCCCGAATGTGCTTGTAAGCCTTGCAAAGGAAATCATGGTTCAATATGCTGAAGTTTTCATCGAGTTAGTCAAAGACCTGGGAGTTGAAAGGGTTCCAGCTTCCAGAAACTCCCTCCTTTAGAGTTGGTGATAAAGGACGATTTTGCTACTATTAGGAGTGAGAGTTTCATTATCATCAGGGTAATCTTTATTCTCACATGTATTTGCATTAATCCATTCTCCTGCATGTTGCAAGAGCCCATACATCGAGTTTGACGGTTTCAAGTCTTCTATGTAAGCGAGACAAGCTTTCGCAAAATATCGGACACCGAAGGGGAAGTATCTCGCATATTATTGGTCAGTGACCTCGATCCCACGGGCACCGGACTTTGGAAGGCCGAGTTTGTCATCTGTCTTTCTACATTGATTGGAAGAATGATTCTCATACGATTTCAAGTTGTCGGTGCTTTGGCAGCAGATGCCGATGAGGGTTACCATCTACGGGGCACAGAGGGTTGGAGGTTGTTTGTCGTATGAGGCGACGTTGCCCTTCTCCCGACTGTATATAAACCCCCGACAGGGACGCGGTACGATTTTCTACACAAAGATATCAAGCCAGAAAACTAAGAACAACAGAGTTACTTTCAAAGTCCCTATTCCCACGACCAATATGGCCCAAATCGTGAGAAACGTTGCTCTTCTAGGCGTAGGGTGCCCTCTCTTGGTCAAGTCAAACGTATTCTGACTACTTGTAGGCTACGGGGACGCTAGGTTCTCACATTCTCACTGCCCTAAAGGGTGCAGGATTCTCTGTCACTGCCGTCCAACGCAAAGATTCCACCAAGACTGTTCCCCAAGGTATCAAGTCTGTCAAGGTGGACCTCGCCAACAAAGATGACCTGGTATCGGTCTTCAAGGGACAAGATGCAGTCGTAAGGTATGAACAGAACACAGCATACCTCAGCTGGAGCCAAGCTGACTCCTTATAGCGCTGTACCTAATCCTACTCTCTTGACAGAGAAAATCATGATCGACGCAGCCATTGAGGCCTCAGTGAAGCGCATCATCCCATCCGAGTATAGCACCAATCTCGATTCGCCCCTGGTGAGGAAATTGCCCATTGTCACGGAAAAGATAAAGGTCCGCGACTACTTGACCAGCGCTATTTCATCCAGCGACTCATCTACGACGTGGACCTCGATCAACAATGGCCCCTTTTTCGAGATGTGCCTCGGGTTTGGAGTATTGGGTCCAAACTTTCGGGAAAAGAAGGCTACATTTCATAACGGAGGTGGCAACTTGGTTGCCACTACAACTCTGCCTGACATCGCTACTACTGTGGTCAAGATCCTCGGCTCTGCTCACTTTGCCGAAACCGCCAACCAACCCGTGTACATTCATTCCGCCGCAATCAGCGAACGTCTCCTCACCGACTTGGCGTCCAAGGTCACGGGTATTGACTTTGGTACTGTGGAAGATGGAAGGATCGCTGACCTCGACATTGATGAGCTTGTTCGTGATTCTGATGAGAAGAGAAGCAAGGGGGACATGTCTGGGATGTTTAACTATTACTATCAGATGATGTATGGAAAAGGCTATGGTGGTCCTGATTTCAAGGAATTATCGTGGAATGATCGTCTGGGGCTGAAGACAATGTCGGAAAAGGACATTGAGGAAGAAATCAGGGCCGCCGCGGTCGAGTTTGGTCTTGTTTGAGTGTATGAATCGTTGAGTTGAAGCCGAGAATCAAGGAGGCGTTTAGAACCACCACTCAAACATGGACTATAGCGCATGGGACAAACCCCTTCAAAATGCTCCGAGTTTAAAATTCGTATTATTAACTACCTACTAACATTGATATTTTCAAATATCAAGATCGAGATGCCCATTCTCTCTCCTTTCTAGGCGTGCCTATCGCCTCAAGCACAAGGTGGGGAGTCTAATCACCCAAGTTTTATGATGAGTCCTGTATATTTATTAGTCAAAACTAGTCATATGGAACTTAATGTACAGCTAAGAGGAAAAAAACTCTAGTCTAAACAGTTTATTAACTTGATTCGTGTCGGAGGTGCCTGGTATCTCGGTAGTCTTGGCATTCACCGACTCCGTATGGAGTAGGGACTAGAAATTTGTAAGCTATAAAGCCATGACATGGATGCTTACCTATTTAACCGCTCTTTGTCGGACACCGAAGCACACAACGAGTGCCCACGCTGACATATTTCAACACATCCAATGACAACATCCATTTCTAGACTCTCATGCACACCATGCAGACAAAAGAAGCTCAAATGCGACCGCGTCTTGCCTCAGTGCGGCCGCTGCGCCAGGGCAGGGGAAGAGTGTAGCTTTCCTACTGGTAGGAAGGTAAACAAGGGGAAACGGAAGCAAGTCCGTGAGCTTGAAGAGAAGCTCTGTAAGTCTAAATCGAAGTGATGGAGTTTATTAGACACTTATTCATGTTGGATGTTGCAGTTCAACTTGAAGGTCGTATCCAGACCCTCAGCGCAGGGGAAGCGACACTCTCCCAGGAGACAGGAACATTCACAGGCACAGCTACCTTTAGTCGCAGCCCAGCCTTGGATGACAACGGTGGAGGTGTCGGGATTGTCGAGCCACAAGGCGAGGGTCAGCCACCCTCCCAAGATGTGGCCGATGAGGATCATGATGAGCATTCCCCAACTGTTGTTGCTTCAACTGAGCTACTAGAAGAGCTGCAGGTCACTTCCTTCCCACTGGGAATATGAATTTTAGTGTTAATCTGTAGAGCAGAATGGCAATATATTTCGACAAACTTTCCCATGCGACACCAATGATACAACGCTCTCGCTACTTGTCTTCTCTACGCCTTCCTCCTGGCACCCAGCCCCCAGCGTGTCTACAGCACATGATAAGTGCAACGGGTGCGAGTATAATTCCTACGCATGCCTCCTTGGCAGATTCTCTATACAAACGAGGGAGAGCACTCGCCGAGGAGGACGAGATGAGGGTCAGTCTATCATAATGCCCACGTCCAGTTATCTACTGACCACTCACCACAGGACCAGCAAGACCTCCCAATTGGAGTCGGTCACGTTCAATGCTGGCTTCTGATTGCAAACTTTGAGGCTATCAATGCAAACTTTTCAAGAGCGTGCGTTAGCCTAGGTCGAGCCATCCGGATGGCACAGATGCTCAACCTGCATCAACTCGACAGGGGCAATAACAACCCCCCTTCCATATTCCCTACTACAATACAGCCGCCTCAGGACTGGATTGAACTAGAAGAACGGCGACGAACTTGGTGGGTTGCTTACGTCTCGGATCGAGTGGTCTTTGCGACTTCAGGTTTACCTGCACTTATCGATGACCAGGATGCAAGTTTTTTACCCCTGAAACACGGTCAGAAGTTGGATTAACAGCTTTTTTTTTCAAGATCTTCACGTTACTTCCCGTGTCCGAGGAGGCTTTTCAGGATGGCTCTCCCGAGCCTACAACCACACTACGTGACGCAATGCGGAAAATCGACACAACTCCTTCGACCTTTGGAGCTCGAGTCATGGCAGCGTCGTTATTCTACCAAGCCTCCAAGACAGCACCCCAGCCGAACTGGGACAATCTGGACGATGACGAGTACTGCAAGCGGCTGCAAGGAATCGACCACGGCTTATCGGCTCTGACAGACATGCTCCCCGCCAACCTCCAACTACCAGAAAATGCCGAGTGCCAGCACGCCATCTTCGTCAACATCCTAATCCACACCGCCACAATGTGCCTCCACAAGACAGCAGCCCAAAAGGCAAAATGTCTCCAAGGACCAGAAGCAGAACTTCTGGTACGAGAGAGCCACAACAGAATGTTTGCAGCAGCAGTCAAAGTCCTCGACGTGTTTCAACATACGCGAGATCTCGTCATGGCGCTCAAGAACCCGATCCAAGACTACACGGCGTACATCGCCGCTCTGGTTTTCCTTCAAGACTTTAGCGTGGGGAGGAGCGAGCAGAGTAGGTGTGATACTCTGTTCTTGTTTGGAATTTTGCGAACTGCCGGTGAAATCCATGCCGTTGCCCATATGCTGTCGGCTCAGCTGGGGGCGCAGTTGGAGAATTGTGGCATTGAGATACCCCGAGATGATGAGATAGATCTTGAGAGTCTTGAAAGTTATAGAACGAGAAGGAATCGAGGTTAAATTCTCAAAATCATGAAGGGGTATTTGAGCATCACCAGTTTTTAGACTGTATCTATGCTCAAATGTTGAGCTCTGTGTGCCCAGGGTCCAGTCTGATACCTAAGCTGGCAGAGCACCAAACACCATTTAACTACAACATACAGGCCTCAGGGGTAATAAATGCTAAATCGCCATGTTCTTCTCCATCCTCTTGCAGCTTTGCTTCCTCATAGGCCATATCCCTGAATAGATATGTTTTAACTAAAGGATGATTTATCTAACTATTAGCAAGGAACTTAATAATTAGTGGCAAAAAAGAAGAAGATACTTGCTTAAATTCTGATGATATTATGGAGAATAAAGTACCTTATTGGTATAGAATTAATATTTAATACCCCTGAAGCCTATATCCCGGTACTAAAACTGTTCAAAAAGTGACAAGGCAAAGAGATCGATGCCGATACAATCAACACTTTTTTTTTCTTTGTCTCTTCCCAGTTCCACAACAGATATGCTTGTACCTAGAATAACGTCTTTCGCCACCACTTCTCTTCTTCTTCCAACCACATCTTCACGTTCCCGGGCTGATAGAAGCCATGTCCTTCATCCGGAGCAACAATCAGCTTGACATCTCCTCCTGCCTCCTTAATTGCATCGGCCATTTGTTCTGCCTGATCCAGAGGACAAACCATGTCCTTCTTTCCATGTAACAAGAGCAGTGGTGCCTTGGTTTTGTGGGCATCAAACAATGGGCTTCGCTCACGGCAGATCCGATCCATTTCACTCTTGTCTACCCCCGGTCCCAGAACCAGATGTTCCACATAGTCTGACTCCAACTTGTGGGTGGATTCATCGAGGCGCTTGACGTCGCTGATACCAGAAAGACAGACACCACCGGCAAAGGCCAAGGGGTGTCGAGTCAAGGTTCGAAGGGTGTTGTATCCTCCTGCGCTGGTACCAGTGATTCCCGCTGCCCCAATCCTCGTCTTTCCAGTCTCGGCGAGGTAGATAGCAAACTCTGCGGCATCGTCCGAGTCCACCAAGCCAAAGTTGCCAAAGAGAGCTTCTCGATATGCGCGGCCATGGGCGCTAGATCCATTGTAGTTCAGGGCCAAGTATGCATACCCCCTGGATGTGAAGTATTGAATCCGGAGTTTGAGGCCTAGTCCTGTATACGAGGTAGGGCCTCCGTGGCTCAGCATGATAAGAGGTGGCAGATCTCCTTCTGGTGCCACAAAGTCGGGATTGTGTGGCATCCAAAGGAATCCATGAATTTTACGATGTGGCTGCCCCTTGGAGGGGATAGTAAGCGACTCCGGTTGGGAGTATATAGAGTCCGGGAAAGTCTCCTCTGTTGAGTTTCGTAACTTGGTGATCCGAACAGAGTCACCAATGTCAACCCGATAGAGTGCCAGTGCGGACGTTGTTCCAGCTCCTGTGATAAGGAAAGAAGTGTCATCGAGACGAGCCACAGAGTCGAGTATCACCTCGGACAGAATCGAGGGATCTCCAACTTCTTTCCATGAACCCGTCTCCAAATCAACAACAATCACCTTGGAGACCCCAAGGGTGACGGGGGCGGCAACCAAGAAGCGCGACGATAATGGCGCGTACGTGTGACTGGCAAGCTTTAGCAAGACATCGGCATTCAGAGAATGTTATCCATATCTCACCTTCCTTGGAACCAGCGCAGGTCTCCGAATTCCGAGTTGTCCAGGCCTTCCAGCTTGATCTCAGCTGGTGCATTTGTGTCAGGCTTGAATCGGAATAGCTTTCGGAATGGCCCTTCTTCTTTCCCAAAGAACAGACTACCGTCAGGGCCCCATCGAGGTTCAGCAACACCTTCACGGTTCTCTCCAGCAACAATGTGAACGTCCGAAAGAGAACCGTCCTGGTGCCAAGTCGCAGAATACAGCTTCGCCGCGTCAAAGGGAAGATCTGGGTGATTCCACTCCAGCCAGGCGACTTTTGTACCATCAAAACTAAAGCTTGGTGTGTAGTAAAAATCGGCATTGTCCCGGATTCTCCTGACTTCGGCTGTTTCAGTGTTGATCGCCACAATGTAGTTGCGGATCTTGTCTGGCGTGTCATGCTCATGGTCTTCTTGGTTAGCCAGTACCCAAGGAGAAGATGGATTGGCATCAAAGTTGGAGTATCTCAAGTTGGGAGACGATGTTAGATCAGTGACTTCCTTGGTGTCTGGGTTGAGGATATGAACCGTGTTGCCCTTGTTGGAGAATATGATGCGATCATCGGACAAAATAGCGTAGGGTGAGCCTCCATATTCGTAGACTGTGTTTTTGGCACTGTACTCGGCTGGAAGGACCTCATTCAATCCATCCTTTGTGATCTCGACGATGGCTGTGCTTCCATCTTCTCTGCTCTCGGTGTAAAAGGCCCTGCCTGACTTGGGCTGGCGTCGATGCAATGTCAGCGATCATTCAGTGCACACAGGATGGTACCCACACTGGCTCTAGGTGCGGAAAGGCTTCTGGTTTTTGAAACAACAGAATCAATCGAGATGGGAGATTTCCATTCCCCGTAGGGAGCTATGGTCTTTGACGCCATTGCAATGGATGTATGTTGATGTTGAAGTCAAGTTTGGCCATCACTGAAGTGCGGGGTGCATCTACTTGAAGGAACACGGTTAGCACTGCAGGAACTGAGTATTGTACTTCCCTTGGGCAGCATTGCAGTAAAAGTCCGCCCAAGGTGCTCAAAGTTTGTTACACCTAGTTAAGCGATCTACTTCCCATCCCGTTCAGTAACTTAATGCATGCAGCTGGTGTCGCTAATCGGGTTGCATAGAGCGGGGAACGATCAGTCGTGTGTTCCACGATAGGGGAATAGACAACCAATGACGACATGGAGTCTATCAAGGTAGGAGATTGTTCACAGTACCAGCCACGTCAAGGGTGGTACCTATGGATATAATGAAACGCAGCAATTGCAATATATTCATTCCTGCTAACAAATTAGTGATGCTAGATATAGAACATTTTATCGAACGAGCTCACTAGTGACGAAACTATAGGGTGGCCGACAACCTCCTAACCTGCAGCATCAAGGGGACATGGACAGTCCACAATACAAGATACCTACCTCTAGATTAAAGCTGATAGTAATCAGATACCGAAAGTTATTGGAATAGCAGTTACGAAAAAGATCGACCAGGGTGATTACCATCTTGTTCATCGGTTATCCCGACTTCAACTATAATAACGAACACATTTCCAACACATCATAGCATTATATCCCAATGCTAACACAGTGGCCTTTTTTTAAGCCTTTTGGCCACCTGCAGCCCACAGGAGTCGAAGACTCATAGACTAGCTATCTACATAGGTATTTAACTGCTCTAGCCTCCGTACGAGAAACAAGAGAGAATTGCGTCAGGAGTTGTACGTTAGTTGAGGCAGCTTGGATGCAGAATTTCAGCAAGTTGCCAAACTATAATTGGCGTACACATCAACTTTGAACACGATGGACCAGGGTGATTACGATCGGGCCAGAGTACCAAAATTAGAGGGCTCTCATTCCTTAGTAAAAAGGGACAATTCCGTAGAGGGAACCTATTCTAGAAGCAAGATGCATGCTGCAATTTCATCAAGACGTTAAAAAGACCATTCATCAACCTTTAGAAACCCGACTTGAGCTCTCCCTTTGACTGCCAAACCTCGTACTCAAAGTCAGGCTGGAACTCGGTGTATAGAGATTCCTAAACAACAAGGTTAACAGACAATTCTGTAGGGAGTTATGACAAGAGAAAACTCACTGGGTCGGCGTTGTACTTGTATGTGTACTGTGCTTCCTCATCGCCAATGATCTGCTTGGGAAGTCCACTGCTCTCAACCAACAACTGCACCTCACACGTCCTCTCCATGAGCGAAAAGAGATACGCCGCCTCATCAACAGTACCACCAGCCGTGAGAAGCCCATGATTCTGCAAAATAACAGCACGGTTCTTAGGCCCCAGCGCCTCAGCAATGCGAGCGCCCTCCTCATCCTCAAAGACGACGCCGCCAAAGCTGGAGTAGACGCTCTGGTTATTCCAGAAGATGCAGGCGTCCTGGTTGATGATGTCGAGGGGTTTGCCGAATGTCGACCATGCCTTGCCGAACTTGGAGTGCGCGTGGCAGGCTGCGTCCACGTCTGGGCGTGCTTTGTGGATGGCTGAGTGGATCATGAAGCCTGCGGCGTTGACGGCGACGCGGTTGCCGCCGATTACTTGGCCGTCTTCGTTGATGTGTACCATGTCGCTGGCCTTGAGCATGCCAAAGTGAACGCCCATGCTGGTTGCTGTTAGTGTCGTGAAGTCCTCAGGGGTGATTGATGAGCCATGGCTTGTCAACTTACGGGTTAATCCAGAACGTGGTGGGATCAACAGGATCGCGAACACTGATATGTCCCGCAGCACCCTCAGTGAAGCCCATCCGAGAAAATACACGAAAAGCACCAGCCATGTGCTCCAACTGCCATTGTCGCTTCTGATACGGGTCCTCGATCTTGGGGATGCCGGGGTAGAGGATACCACCCGTAGCGACGGCGGCAAAGTTCGTGTTCACCTCAGCCTCTGGGGTGGGAGCTGTGGCCTCGGCGCTGGTGGCGAAAGACGCCGAGCGCGGGACGGTGAGCTTTGAGGGGGTCTTTTGAGGGGCGGTGATGAGGCGTGGTTTGGGGGTGGTGGTGGTGAGGGTGCGTGTGGCATGCTTCGTGATGAGTCGCCGCAAGGGCGCGGTTCGGAGAGTTGCAGGGGAGAGCATTTTGAGTGTGCGAGTGTTGATTGGGGGTTACGAGTTGAGCCTTGGACTAGAGTGCAGAACAACAATACGAAGTCAAGTCACTGAATCACTAGCAAAGATGAATCCATCTCCTTTGAACGCGGCCTCGCTCAGCATTTGTATCCAACTCGATGACCGGACCGGCCGCGCCGGCCCGGAGGTCAGATATCGAGCCGATCCCCTCTTCCTAGAGATAGAGACAGAGTTAGGGTTGCTCGTTAGCTGCGAACTACTCCTCCAACCGCGTTGCGGCAGGTCGGTGGATCTGGTTTGAATGCGGGGTGCAGAGTCATGACAAATCTGGGCGCGACCATTTGGCCAAGCGAGGGGGGTTAGTTGGCGAGTCAGGTTGAGAGTTGTGACTAAACGGATAGATAGGCTTCTTGGGGCGTGGGGTGGATTTGGCTTGGAGTTGACCTCATCAAGTTGTTACATACACGGCAGTTCAGTTCTGGCAAGTCTTTGTTTTGGAGTTGAGGCTGAATATCTCTATCATGCCTTGCCTCTACCCAGTTCGTGGTTCCCCGATACCCTGTCTCGATAACTTGAAATTACAATTGACAACTCGCTCGCTCTATCAATTATTGTTTATGTCCTCGCTCTTTAGATCTAGTCAGTATAACGTGCATCACCAGGCCTTCCACTGTCGCCGTCAAGACCGACACTCTGACCGTCCAGCCAGCCCTTGGGTCTCCTGCTCAGCTTCCACCTGATGGCCATGCACAGGGCACTGAAGCACCTTATGCCGAAAGCCACCCACAACAAGACCTCAGAGGCGATGCGTCTCCTGGGGCGCATGCTGATGCCCTCAGGCAATCGCTCCTCAAAGTATCCCAGAAACTTGACGAAAAATACCGACGTGACGCACGCGTGGGTCGCGGCGGTGCCAAAGTAGGCGGCCGAGAGAACCCAGTAGTTCAACCTCACCTTGTCCCACACAAAGTCATCATGGTTCTCAATCTCCTCCTTGGTGCCCTTGGGGCAAGGACACCAGCGCTTGCCGATGATGCATCGGCACCTCATCCAGTGCGGCCTCTTCTGAATCATCCACTCCTGCACCATGGTCCAAGATCCGAGGACGAGGGCAGACGTCACCATGACCCAGAGGAGCCAGCTGGAGATGGGAAGGCCGTTGTGGACCATGTAGGTGCGCCATGCCTCAAAGAAGATGTTGCCGCATGGGTCCTCGTATGCTCCGTACTTGGGACAGTCCCATGTGTCCTGTGGAAGATTGAGGTCTCTGGCGATCTGGTGGAGGTCGTTGACTATGTTGGAAGACCATCGTAGACCTGACGACGTGATACCCGCCTTGGGGAGGTTCTTGGGGGCATTGGGATACTCCCAGCCGAATGAGCTGGCGTACCAGTTTAGTTGCACTAAGAACTTGGATGTGTCATTGTTGGGGACGAGTCCATCGAACTAGGGGTGGTTAGTTTTCGTAGGATGAGATAGAGGTGAGAGAGTGTGAGCGCGAGTGTGGGTGGTGAGTGAGTGAGTGAGTGAGTGAGTGAGTGAGTGAGTGAGTGAGTGAGTGAGTGAGTGAGTAAGTGAATGAATGAGTAAATGAATATGAATGAGCCAACAAAAAGAAAGACGGCACGCACAGTCACCAAAGCCAACGGCTTCCAGAACAAATGGTCAGGATCATCACCTCTACCAGGGATGATTGTGGTTCCAGCGATAAAGACGATGAATGCCAAGATGACAGAGATGACACCGCCAATCATGGCCAAAATGAGGAGGCCATCACTGATGCCCTTCCTCGTGGGCCTGGCAAGAGAGCTGAGCATTATCGGGGTCGAGATGTGAGCGGATGCCCGATGGGAAAGTTGACACAACCGAAGCCGACGATGGGAGATGGGAAGGGATCCTTGGAAAAAAAAGGAGACGAGATGATTGATCTCTCTCCCCGGAAATGAATGAAATGCTTTCAGAGATTTCAAGGCATGTATGTACGAGAATGAAAGGGGATGGAATGGAGATCGAAGGGACCAAAGGCTCTTGCCTCCTATTCAACGGATGGAACGTACGTCGCGCGCGTTTTTGTTGTGGCTGATGGCGAACTTTGGGATACGAGATGAGTGAACAACAATGGGACGCGGGTCCCAATGACTGAGGCGGCGACCCCAATCCGGTCTAGTCAGGGCCTCTCAGGCTGTCTGAAGGCGGCAGCCGCCGGGCTATTAGGTGACTATTTACAGCGCACGTGAGGAGCACAGCCGCTTGCAATTTTAGCGGTCGGCCGCCCTGTAGCCGCAGAACTGGGCCGTAGAGGTACCGACACGGGCTCGTATGGGAAGAGGGCTGTCACGGGATCACTCACATTCCATTTCTTCTTCAATATCCATCCTCAATACGACACCATCATTCCCTCCCCCTTCTCCGGTTCATCCGACTTCTCTTCTGAGCAAGGCAGGTTACATCTAAATGATCTGCTACTCTCGTTTGCGAACTCGGCAGATGAACAAGCGCTAGCTAGCCCAGCCGACGTTTGCGGAGTCGGGGGCCTGGCGCCAGAAGGTTGAGATTCTTGGCGACAACCCTCACTTTGCCGTCCCTTTCAAGGGCCCTTTTCATCTTTATACCCACGCTCCCGAATACTCGCTCCATAGTCGGGAACCTTCGTCATTGGCCCGTCTTGAACGCCGTTCGAGAAAATCTTCCCATGTCCCGTAGAGGATCGAGACGAAACCTTTCGAAACAAGGGGCCCTGAAACCCCCCTGGTCAAGGCTGGGCCCCCCTTAAGGCTACCCGAGAAAGGGGTAAAACACCCCATCGGGTTTCTATCCCGCAAAACAGCTGAGAACGGAAACAGATGAAGCGAGGCTATTGTCAATCGATGTTTGGTTCTGATCTGCAATAGTCGAGAGTCTACCTATAATGCAGACTGTATAGATGTATAGAGATTCAACCGACCATTATATCTAGTACCACTCACACTAGCACCACTATTAACACCTCGCTGACAACCAACAACAGACCAGCACATCCTGGAAAACTCTCTTTGATGCGGCCATCCAGTGAACCAATGCTCCTGCTTCCATCTCGTTTACCCTCCCAAGAGCGCCATTCGAAACCGCCCCTCTTGAGTCTGTCCCCAAGACAAACTCAGGCCTCACGTTAGACCCAGTTGGGACAGACGACCGCTGGCGATCCACTCACAGTGAGCCCACCAGCCTCGAGTTGCCAAACCCTGTGCCTGCAAAGATGCAGAAGGGTCAAGATGAGTTGTCTGCCGGGGTTTGGGTGAGCTGAGGGTCCCAGACTTGCCTTTGCTGACACAAGCATGACAAGGGCTTGAAACAACACAACCATGCTGGATCGTGACCCCTCGCCCGTTAACTGTCTGATGTAAAATGAATGGCTGCTCGAGACCGGCCTCGAGGAACAAATCTCCGTGAATACGGGGCGCCGTGAATTTTTCCACCGCTCGCCGGCCGGTCTGGAGATGCTTGGCGGAGGCCGAAACTGCCGGGGCTTAACCTGTCAGCTCTGGCTTCAAAGTTGTTTAAAAGAGTTGATATCGCCCGGGTCGAGGAAAAAAGAGAAGAGAATAGCTTCAACCAGTGCTGGCTTTGGATGATTGACCTGGGGTCTAGTCCCGATTACCTTCTTTTTGTTTCTTTTTCGACGATCTTTACTAGTTCAACCGACTACATACACTCCCTTTTTCGTCTTACACACTCTCGTTTACTTACACACAAGTCGTTCATCATCAACTATGTCTCGTCTTCTCACCCTCGCTGCCAGCCTGGCGCTGGCAGCTGCTCAGCTCTCCTCCACCTCGCTCGAGAACCACGTCGATGCCCTCACTCTGGGTAACTCTTTCAACCCCGTCCAGGAGGCTTACTGGACTGGCTTCCCTCACCATCGCCGAACTCCTTTCGCCGTCTCCCCCGATGGCAAGACTGCTTACCTGGCTTACCTCGATGCCAGCGGTACCGGTGTTCACGTCCAGGGCGTTGACCCCAAGACCTTTGCCGCTGTTGGCACTGCCGTCACCATCAAGGCTGGTGAAGAGGCCGGTGGTCTTGTTGCCCACAATGATGGTTTCGCCATCCTGACCAACGAGGTCGTCTCTGGAGAGGCTACGGACCCCCTCCCCGTCCTTTACAAGTACACCAACGGCAAGCAGACCTTCCGTACCCTCCTCGGCGGCTCTGGCCTTGGCGGAGACTCTCTTGCCTCCCCCGATATCAACGGTGACCTCGTCTTCTCCGAGAAGGCTGGCTACTACGCCGCTTACATCGTCGTCACCTCCTACTCTGGCTCCGCCTCGGGCCACTTTGGTGATGCCATCCGTTACATCACCACCGACGGTAAGATTGAGGAGATTGCCGGCGCCTCCTCCTCTTGGGGCTGCTCCCACAACACCGGTATTGCCTTTGAGGAGGCTGATGAGCCTCCCTTCGCCTCCCTCTGCGCTGAGGACCAGGGTGCCATCTGGCTCAACACCGAGACCCAGGGCATGGGCAACAACGGTGTCAAGGTCTCCAACGAGATGACCATCAACGGTGGCAGCAACGAGCCCATGGGTGGAATGGGTGGCTCTTACAGCTCCCTCGCTCGCTTCATTGGCTCCGACTCTTACATCTTCTCCTGGGTTTCCCGTGGTGCTGTTGATCTGACCCTCAACGACTGGATGGGTGAGGGCTACACCAAGGCCCAGAACCGCACCAACAACCGTAACGTCGCCATCGCCCTCTTCTCTGACAAGAAGACCATTGTCGGTGAGCAGGCTACCTCTGAGGTCGGTGCCGCCGACGGTGACAGCCAGGTCAACTGGGTCACCGAGGGTGCCAACGACTGCTCCAACGCCCACGCCGCTGCTTTCGATGCTTCCAACGCCCTCGTCACCTGGGAGGAGATCTCCAACCCCGTCTGTCCCTTCGAGGCCATGGGCTGCAAGGGTACCTTTGCCGGCACCAAGTTCCAGCTCGTCGACTCCAAGGGCGCCAAGGTTGGCGATGCCATCTCCTCTGACGACACCTATGTTGCTGGTGACATGGTTACTATGTCTGATGGCCGCATCTGCTGGCCCTACGTCAACATGGCCTGGTCTCTCGATGGTCCTACCCAGGGCTCCGAGGTCACCAAGATCTCCTTCGCCTGCATGTCCAACGGTGCCGGCTCTGGCTCTGGCTCTGGCTCTGGTTCTGGTTCTACTGCTTCCAGCGCTGCTGCCTCTCAGCCCGCTGCCACCAAGTCCGTCGCTGCCAGCTCTGCCAAGGCCAGCGCTGTTCAGTCCACCACCGCTGCTGTAGAGCCCACCTCTGTCCAGGCCGTTGAGGAGTCCTCCCAGGAGTCTGCCACCGTCCCCGAGGATGCCCCCCGCCCTTCCTTCGCTTCCGTCTCTGGGGATGTAACCAACGTCCTGCCCGAGCCCACCAACGGCGGCGCTGCCTCTTCTGCCGCTGCTGAGGAGCCCACCTCCGTCGCCGTCGAGGAGCCTTCTTCCGTCGTGATCCAGCCCTCCGACATTGCTGTTGAGGAGCCTTCCTCTGTGGTGATCACCCCCTCTGCGCCTGCTGCCACCACTGCCCCTGACGCCGAGGTCCCCGTTGCTACCGAGTCTGCTGCCCCTGAGACGGGTGACGATGAGGACTGCGACGAGACCGAGACCCCCGTCGAGCAGCAGCCCGCCGAGGAGCCCGCCGGAGCTACCACCGAGGCTGCCCAGGCTCCCTCTGCCACCCAGGCCCCCACTGGCACCCGAACCCGCAAGACCCGCCCTACCCGCCGCCCCCGTCCTTCCGGCTACCCCTGGGGCAGCTGGGCCGGCAACCAGCAGGTCAAGAGCCAGTGCACCACCCACACTGTTACCCAGACCGTCTACGTGACTGCCACCGCTGCTCCCACCCTGTAAATATGAGCAACGAGGTTGAGCTGTCTGTTGAGAGAAAGACAGCTGGAGAGAGCAAAAAATAAGGAGACGAACAGGCTTGAGGGTTTCAACTTCTTTGGATTATATAACTTCTTGTGTATAGTAAATTTATTGGCCGGCTCCATGTCTTGATGTCTGAACGAGATTACGTGGGTCCGGAGACTTCTTGTTATCTCAACCAACGTTCCTAAATGAGTGCCTGTGATGTGCGAGTTCTGTTTGTCCATGGCTAAGCTGCAAAAGGCGAGCGATATGTTCACATGAAGATGAGATATTCGACAACTCACACATAGGTCCTATTGTAGCGACATGCTTTAAAACCAACAAGTTGTATATGTAGCAGGGGTCCTCTTACACACCGATCGGTCTGCAGGTTCTGTCATCGGTAAGATGGCCGAGGAGCAAGGATGAGAAAACAGGCGAGGTTACAGCCGATAGACCTAGTCAACTTGTACGGAGAGAAATCTCCACAGAATTGGTATTGTATCGTTGGTTGGGCATCATTTTCACTGTTCTAGACCATTCTATAACATGGAAGTGTTGAAAACAAGAGAGTGGCGGTGTCATTAGCACGGGGATGAACCGGAATCTCAAAGGAACTCAGCCAGAAAAGCGTTCATGCATCTTCTAGCCTTAGTCATGACTAACGACTACAGTCCTAGATATTTCCCTCTGGTTGGGCTTGACTGGGCTAACAAGACGAAGCTATCTGGACAGCGGCAGGTATCAACTTGAGCATGATCTATCACTCTAGTCATGGCAGTTTCAACTCCAGAGCGATGTCGGGGACAGGAAAAAATTCACATTGGGCACAGACACGAAAGGTCACAACCGGAGATAGAGTTCCAGTCCAATTTTCGTAATACGGCCTCCATGTTCCAACATTGTTTTTATGGGACTGAACCACCAGGGTTCCCGCAAGTAAGGTACCGTTTCGTGAGACATGTCTTGAGCATGTGAAACTCAAGCAAAGTCTACCACTGTTCCTCACCGGTTCTCGATATGGAAAAACACAGAGGGACACCGAGCAACTCTAGTTTTGAGGCCATACACAATCACAGCCCTAGCGAGGCAAGCTTACAGACCGTCACCTTTCGAGTCATGCCCTTGCATTCTTACAACTCATAAAAAAAAAAGGGCCCAGACTCAGCTTATCGTCGTCCACGGAATGCTACAGTTCGGTTAGCCTTAGTGCGCGGTTGCAACTGGTATCTTTCGCCACGGAACCACGGCGAAGGGGAAGAAAGGTGGGTATAGCACACTAAGCCTTGGCGAGGAACCTGTCGTCATCGGCACAAAAAGTTTGCCCTTAGAAGCCTTTTTAAAAACGTCCTTCGCTTACTGCCCAACTTGTAATCGTTGAAGGAATCTGGTCTCGTGCTTGTGTAGAGTTGCAGAGAGAGTTTGTTCTTTTTACTTTGTTTCCGTGACTGTGAGTTGAGCCGAGACCAGAAGAGAAGGGACATCTTCGTCATGCACCGCACAACGGCAAACGGCGTCGGTAGGACGGATGAGGAGACGCCTCTACTAGGAGGGTTTTCTTCCAAACGGCGGCAAAGGACTGGTTTGAAAAAGTCATCTGGTGGACGACCTTCATTTCTCGTGGACAGACGCAATTCTCCTCGCCTGCTATGTCGTGACCGGACTCCTCGACAGTGCCTCGATACAAGTCTGGGGCACATTCGTGTCTATGCAGACAGGTCAGTCTTTTTACTTCAACTCATCGAAACATAACGTTGACAAGTCCTCGATAGGAAACACGGTGTATGTTGGCCTCGGCCTCGCAAGCCTGGCAACAACAACACCCGGTCCCAGACTCATAAAGTCGGCCGTCTCCATCGCCGCCTTTTGCCTCGGCTCCTTCGTCTTTGGCCGTTTCCACCATCACTTCTCTCCACGACGTCGTTGGGTCCTCGCCGCCTCCTTCACGATACAGGCCCTCCTCACCGCAGCGGCAGCCATGATCGTCGGCGCGGATCCCCCGGGCGGCGACGACCTCGCGTGGAACGTGCTCGTGCCTATCTCGCTCATGGCGTTCCAGAGCTGTGGGCAAGCAGTGACGAGCCGGGTGCTCCGGAGGGACGCCCTCATCAGCGTGGTGTTGACGAGCGCGTACTGCGATCTGTTTTCCGATAGCAACTTGTTCAAGTTTGACAATGTGCCGAGGAACCAGAGAGCTTTAGCACCTCTACTACTATTACTGGGCGTTGTCGCGGGAGGACTTTTTGCTCAGAGCTCGATCGGGATCGCGGGTGCGTTGTGGGCTGGCGCTGGGTTAAAGATGTGCATGGTAATGGCATGGTTAGTCTGGCCGTCGGAGGATTAATGTGGATGATCTTCTGCGCATAGATAGATAGACGTCATTGTACGCATTGTACGGCAGTCAGTTAGGTCACTTGATGTGACGGTTACAATACAACCAAAAGCAATCATGGCGACATCAGGCATTTTTCGGTATATCCTTAAACCCGCGGCCGGCTCAACGCGACCTTTCGACGATCAACTGACCCCCTCTCAAGGTTGCAGAACCTCGTCCCGAGGTCGGGCAACCTTTTCAAAGATTCCAAATAGAAGATAGAGGGAAAAAGGAATACCGAGAAGGGGGGGATGGGTTGCACAACGTTGATAGTCTCTAATACTCTATCTTTTTCGGGATACTCAATCTGGGCAACTCGTAGCCAAGTGGACTCTTTTTGATTCGTAATCTCACTTCCCCCATGGCTAATCTTTTCGCGTTTTTTATTTCCCCGGACAATGGGAGCGTGACCTGCAACTGTCTCACTCCGGGACCGGAGGATGCCCCACTCCGGACCCGGAGCCGAAGGCCGTCGACCCGTATAGGAAATAACGGGCGGAGCCTTGTGTCACGGCGACTGCAATTGGGTCGGGAAAAAAGCGAGCTGCAGATGGAGAGAAAGAAAGTGAGTCAGTTGGGGATTCTCCCTCTCTCTCTCTCAAACGCCGTTTCGGGAATAATCATCCATCGGGCCATGACGGCAACGACCGCCTTCTAACAACGCATTGGGCATCCCTTCCAATGAATAATAACTTCCCCTGCCCTTGTAACATCCATCCTGGAGGGCCCCCCCGCTCGACCAACAGGCTTAACAATTGGATTACCGAGCGGGCCTTGTCTGTGATGAGTTTTTTTTCTTCTCTACTCCCTCGCCCTCTAAAGACCTTTTTTTCAATTCTCGTCGAGTCGCGTGCTACGCGTGAAGGGTGGGATTTGAAGATCTCGGGTGGGGGTAGCCGCCTCGGGGGTTCGGTTCGCTTGTCTCTCCCGTCCGTCACTCAATCAAAGCAAGTGGACGAGACAAGGGGAGGTGGAGGTTCCGCTTTGTGAGACAAGGCAAGGCTCTTCTTTTTTATTCATTTTAAAACAGGCATCCCCGCGCACACACGCCGCACCTTGAGGGTCAATGTCGCGTGTTTGTGTATCTGCAGTCCCGGCGGCGATGATGCTCGGGAATAAAAGTCAAGCTCCCCCCCCCTCTGCAGAGTCTCGGCTTATAGAATAACCTTGTTTCAAAGTCTCCGACCTCTGTAGAGAGAAAGACGAGACGAGACACACACAGAAGTGAAAGAAAGGAAAGACCCATGGCGCCACTGCGAGTCATTGGACCTCTCAAGTGTTGATGTGATCTGATCGGCAGTGGATCCTTGCCTTTGGAGCTGGGACATGCCATCCATGGGAGGATGCGGATGCGGATGCGGGCCATGGGTGCAGTCCATGGGAAAAAAGGCCGCCGCCCGACTCAACTCTTCCCCCGCATTTCCTCGAGTCTGAGTCGGTCAGTGGTGTCCCATCCATCCATCCATGGCCTGCGCCTGAAAGTGGTGCTGTTTAGGGAAAAAAAGAACTGGAGAACATTACAGAGTCAAGAAAAAAAAAGCATTTCATTCTCGCTCTCTTATCTCAATCACATCTCTCTTCTAACTACCACGCCACCCCTCCTCCCCGGGCCAGATCACGATATATATAGTCCTCTTGGTCCTTGGCGTTTCTTGTTTTCTGGGTCCATCGTCCTCTTTACAAATCAGTATAGCTTCCTTCTTTTTTGTCGCGCCGCCCACCGCGTTAAATAATCGCCCATCAGGCCAGAAAGGGGTCTGTCACCCGCTTCTGTACCACATCCCTCTCGCCTCTTCCCCTGCCGATCGCCGACCATCAAAGACAAACTCGACGACATCATCTTCGGTACACCTTCAAAAGGCCGCCGCTGACGGCGCGCGGCAATAATCGACCATGGCCGCCACTCCTCCCGAAAAGATCCCCATCCCCATCCCGTTTCCTCCTCCCGCAGCCGTCGACGACGTCGATTCAACCATTCTCAAAGACGATGTAATACCTCTCAACTACTACTGCTCAACTGTCTATCAGCTCTAACGATGTCCCAAAGGAACTCCCCGTCCACTACGATGTACACATGAGCCCTCTCGAGCGCGATCTGCTCTGGAAGCAGGACCTGCGCATCATCCCGCTCTCGGCCGCCATCTACTTCCTCTCCTTCCTCGACCGAACAAACATTGGCAACGCCATGGTTCTCAACCTGTCCAGCAACAACGACATGCAGCACGAGACCAACATGACGGATCAGCAGTTTGTAAACTCCCTCATGGTCTTTCTCGTATCATACGCCATCTTCGAGGTCCCCAGCAACATCCTCCTCAAGAAGCTTCGCCCAAGCCGATGGCTCGCATTCCTCATGTTCTGCTGGGGCGCCATGACGATTCTCACGGCTGCGACGAACAGCTTTGCCAGCGTCACGGCTGTGCGATTCCTCCTCGGCACCTTCGAGGCCGGTCTGTTCCCCGGCTTGGTCTACTACCTGACCTTTTGGTACAAGCACGACGAGCGCAGTGTTAGGTGAGTTTTTTTTGGCCGAGGGGTTCATGAGCCTTTGGTCCGGCTTGGCACAATACGACAGGAGATACTTACAGCATGCAGGGTCGCCTTCATCCTCGCATCAGCGACACTTGCCGGCGCCGTAAGTTAACCTTATTTGCACCACTCGTTACATGACTTACACCCAATCTAGTTCGGCGGCGCAATCGCCTATGGTATTGGCCACATGAACAAGACGGGTGGCCTGTCGGGGTGGCGTTGGCTTTTCATCCTTGAGGGTATCCCGTCTTGTCTGGCCGCCTTTCTGGTACTCTTCTTCCTACCTGACTACCCGGAGCGAGCCAAGTGGCTGTCCGAGGCCGAGAAGGATATGGCCATCCACCGGCTGTACTATGAGGGTAGTAAGGAGTCACAGCCCGCCATGACCTGGGCCGAGGCTCGAGAAACCCTGACGGACTGGCGCCTATACGCCCACTATGCCATCTACTTTGCTTCAGGTCCGGCTTTTGCCAGTCTGAGCTTGTTTGCCCCATCCATCACGGTGGGATTGGACTTTGCTGACCCCGAGGCCCAGCTGATGACTGTGCCTCCGTGGGCCATTGCATACGGTAAGTCTTCCGAGAAATAGACGAAAGAATGTTGCTGATTGTATGTGTAGTCTGTCAGGTATTAGTGGCGTGGTCGGCGGATCACTTCAACGCCCGAGGCGTCCACACAGCCATGGCTTCGACCGTTGGCGCCATCGGTTTCATCGTATCAGCAGCACTACCGGTACATGCCTACAAGGCACGGTATGGTGGTCTTATCCTCGCCACGGCGGGCTCTTTCTCATGTATACCACCTATGCTGGGATGGCTCAGTTCCAACGTCTTCACAACAGCGTCAACGGGTCTCGCCATCGCCATCAACGTGAGTCTGGGTGGCGGTATCGGCCAGATCCCCGGCGTATGGATCTACAAGACCTCAGAGCGGGACGACGGCTTCACGACGGGCCACTGGGTCAACGCGGCACTGCTGATGTTCGTGGCCATCGTGGCTCTAGGCCTGAGGGTGTTTTACGGCTGGAAGAACAGGCAGCTCAGGTCGTACGCAGAGAGCCACGAAGTCCCATATCGATGCTTCAAGTTGTAGGACCGGGAGCTGCGCGGGGGCGGTTGCGTTTTCTCTCTGCGATATATTTTTTACGTACAAAGTGAACCAAGATAGGCATATGAGTTCGATGTGCTCGGCGTGATGTTTTTATGATGTATGATTGTGTTTTATAGCAATGACCTGCGTCGTTCAGGCGCTATGTATTTGTGACGTCTTTGTTGAGTTTTTGTGCTATTGGTGAGAGTGGTTTCGAATGCAAGATGTTGAAAACAAGCTGTTCAGCTAGATGTTCAACTAGCTGTATCAGAGCGGATCAGGGGAACTGCATTCCATATCTAGGAATATCAAGCAAGGCACAGACACATTGTCTAAGACGCTGACGACAAAGGCGCATGTCGTTGACGCGCCTTGATCAAAGATCCATGCTAGTCAGGGCGTTGGTCACTTTCCAGGCTACCATTAATAGCATTGAATGCAGACGTCAAGGGCAAGGTAACACTCGACATCCATCTTAGATCCGAGAGATAACGTCAAGCGGCTGAGACAAGCTCGTTGAGTTCCGGTGAATGATATCAGCAAGTGTTGACCATCAGGCGCCAGCCGCGTCATGACATCACATCAAGACGTATATGTCTGGTCAGAGACGTCCCACGAAGCGAGAGAGCCGCGTCATAGCGCTTATGGGCGCCAGAGTCTCTCTCAAGGAGAAATGAAATTCCATTCAAAACTGTCCCTCGCATTGAAAGTCTCAGATGGCGGGCATTTTTGATGAAGCGGAAATGCCGGGCTGGCAAAAAGACATGACATCCTGGGCGAACATTGGTCTAGACTGCCCATGGCCAGGATGTGCTGGGCTGAGGATGGAGATGATGGCCAGGTACAGACCAAGGCCCGAAGAGAGCCAACGTGCAACACGCACCTAGTGCCGTTTCAAGAGTGAAAAAGAGTTTTCACCAACATCTGCGCCGTCAAATCAGTGAAGGGCAAAGCAGAAATAGAGTCGGGCAAGGGAGCAGACACCGTATTTCGAAGCTGAGAGGGGAGTTATCCGTGTACGGGTCGTCAGCCTTGGCCTTCGTACAGTACAGTTGCATGTATGCAGCCAGGGTCCAAAACGAGGTCCAGACCCGGCCAAGGGCAACCTTCACGGCGGTGCATTGGCACGTCCGAGTCGACGGGCAGCCGATGGAGGGAGCATGGGAAGGGATGGCATCAAAGCCATTGGATAACCCTGTCAAAGGACCTGGGAAAAGCCAAGCGGGCAAGTCCCCGCTCCTCAAACCCAAAAGCCGGTTTTGGGCTGACGTTGCGTGTGTGTGTGTGTCTGTCTGTCAGAAGCGACTTCGATTCGACATGGGGAGCCAACAGCCTCAAGTTTGAAGGGGAACAGCGCTGCTGTTGGGTGCTGTGTTGCACCGTATGCAGGTGTATCGCGGTGCGCTTCGTCATGATCAGCATCCCAAGGTCAACATTTTCCATTCTTGTTGCAGAAAATGAAGCAATAGTCTGTGATGCAGGTGGCCTCGTCCATGACTCGTCCGTCAAGGAACGGATCTGCTTGGTGACACCATGAGTGGTGTAAAAAGGAAATAACGAGGGAGAGAAAAAGAAAAAAGAAAAAACAAGCTGATGCCTGCCAAGAGAAATAAAAACGTCTTCGACAGTGGAGAGATCTAATAATTAGCCTCGAGATAATAATGAGAGTCGTCCATCACAAGCTCGAGTTACATCGAATCCATCCATGGAGAACAGGGAACTGGAGACCCGACGGGACCGCTGTAGCCGGGGAACCTAACCTTGGGAGCAGGAACGGTCAGTGGCTGCTTCCTAGCGTCCATGCTGCCCGCTGTTACTCTCGCTCTCGGCTCTAGGCTCTGTCTGTGATCCATGGATGAATTGAAAAGCTGCGCGTGCTCGGGCTGTGATTTCAGCGACCCTCCCGCTGGAACAGGGCCCGCCACTGGGGAGCCAAGAAAGACGCGCAGCTCAGCCAGGGGACATGATTGGAGGGTCAAGCTGTACAATGCCCCCCCCCCGCTGGCGACAGGGAAATGACGTCGTCGGCAGCGTCATAACGGGGCGGGGCGGAGATCTCGCCAAAGCACGATTTCCCAGCTGTAGCCTGTAGGCTTTGAAAGAAACAACCAGCGTCCAGGAATGAAGGGTTTGTCAGCTATGCATTACTGACGATATGGGCATTGTAGTATTGTACAGTTACTGTAGAGTGTCAAAAAAAAAAAGTGATGATGCCACAGAAGCACATGCAAAGGCACATGGTGGCTACCGATTAGCCCACTCTTTCAAGGGAATGCGGGAGGGTGATGCCATCATCATGTCCTCGTAGAGTAATGGGTGTCAAAGGTGTGTGTGCAGCCTCCGCGGGCGGCTTTGGCGGCCTGGACCCTTTTTTAGCTTGTGTCATTCCCGCAGGCGTTTGGTTCTGGGGGTGTGATGCTGTAAAATGTATGGATGTACTGTACCATCGAGGTACTGCCGCTTCCGTGATGAATGCCCCCGGACATTTGGTGCTTCCCGTCGCGGGTGCCGTATCTTGTTCTTCATCATCCATCACGTTCCACCCCATGACTTTACTTGACTCAAATAATATCCTGACTCTTTTTCAATTCTTTTGCTTTGTAATTATTTTTCACTCCTCTTGTCAAACTGCCACTACCGGCCTTCATTCAATCTCAACGTTCTAACAACGGGGTTCGTCAACGTCGTCACGCCTTGTTTTTTATTTTTTTTCAGCACGGCCTCGTCTCATCTCAGCCGCCGGACACGCCGTTCTTACCACCAATTTTCTGGGCTTCTTCATCCCAACACTGGCTGTTTCGTCTAACTCCAATAACGGCCTCGAAGCTGTGGCTTTTTCCATCTCTCATCTCAGTGACCTCACCTCACTCACCCCCAGACTCTCTTCGTTAAACCCCCTGGATCTCAATCCAACCTATTTCCAGGTTTCTCGCTGGGACCGGGACTGGGACTTGGACGCCCCATCTCCACTCCATCCGCCATCCGCATCCGCCTGGGGCTGGCGCTGGCCTAGAATCCTGCTAAAAACTGCCACTGAAAGTGGGCTGCACTTGGGCTGGGCTTGCTTGCAGGCTTGCTTGCTTCCACTTGGACCTGCCTGCCCACTCTTTCCCATTCTTTAGGTCCCTCTGCTCCGTCACTCACTCTCGTCACTCGCGCTCAAATCTCTTGACCTCCCGCCCCCCATCAAAAAAAAAAAAAGAACTGGGCTCTTATTAGCAACCACCAACCACAAGGCAGTCACCTAATTCCGTCCTTTTCTGCTTTGCTTTCTCACCTCCATCCATCCATCTCTTCCTCCTGTCTCCAAACCTACTACGCCTTGATCTTCTACCTTGATCATTTCCTCCTCGATACTACTTCACGACGACTCATCCTCTCCCATTCTCTGCCACACGCCACTGTACGACGTCAGATCCCCTACAAGACGCTCCACTAGAGTAGAGCTCCCTTCTGCGACCTGTTAAACCCCGCATCATCCGCAGCTCAGCCAGCCCTGTTTCCTGGCCTGTCCTCTCCAGACTGTTGAGCTCTGCGACACTCAACACAAGCCCGACGACTACCATCACGACTCGCACGACTTAGACGGCAGACCGCGCCCTAGACTAGACCAGAGAACCACGCTCAAGCTAGCGACCACGAGCTCTTAACCCCGACCTTTTTTTTTGTGGCAAACACCATTGTTCTCCGTCTTGCTACGGTAGTAGACCCAAGGTCCAACTTTCTCTCCCAAGGCGGCTTGTCGCGCCTAGGCGACAATTTCGACAGCCATGTCCACCATTCAGCAGCTAAAGAATTTTATCCGGCACGGTAAGTTATTTTTCTGGTCAGTGTAGCACGAGCACCAGCGCTGACTCTCGTGCTCCAGGCAAGCAGGCTCGCGCCGGAAACCCTGACGAGTCGCCGCGTAAGAACGAGGCTTCTCAACAGCCTGTAGCTGCCCAGCACAAGAATGCGAGCGACCCCGGTCACGCACACTCAAGCGCACGAGATCCCACCGACGACTACGCAAACGAGGAGTACTCGAGCAAGAAGAAGCGCTACGATGACGAGAAGCTCGCCAAGCTCGTCGCTGAGGAGAACGCCAGTAAGAGCAAGTTCCCTCGCTACCCTGGCCTGGAGCGCTGGGAGCTCGTCGACAAGATGGGCGACGGCGCCTTCAGCAACGTCTATCGTGCCCGCGACACCACGGGCGAGAGAGGCGAAGTCGCCATCAAGGTCGTACGCAAGTACGAGATGAACAGTATGCAGGTGAGCTTGCCCAGGGTCGTCTGTATCTGCGTCGCCCTTTCTCCTTTTTTTAATGCGTTTGTTTCTTGGTTGCTTGCTTTTGGCGTACTTTCTCTTGTCCCCATTTACCAACACCACGGGGTTGTCCCCTTCATAGGGAAACAAGCATTTACATCCAGACTTCAAGAAAGTCCCAAAGGCAGCAGAGGTGCGAGAAGATTTCTCTTAATTATTTCTTTTTATGTCTGGGCCGCCATCCTCGTCGGATTTTCACTTATTTCCGTTGTCTTCTCGACGAGGATCAAAATGGCCTGCAGACTCGCGAACAAGCTAAACATAATACTAACCTGAACGCAGCGATCCAACATTCTCAAGGAGGTGCAAATTATGCGCCAACTTGATCACCCCAACATTATCAAGCTTGTCGAGTTCTCCGAGTCACGGCAGTACTACTACATTGTTCTTGAGCTTGCTCCTGGAGGCGAGCTCTTCCACCAGATCGTTCGCTTGACATACTTCAGTGAAGAACTCTCTCGACACGTCATTGTTCAGGTCGCCAAGGCCCTAGAGTATCTCCACGAGGAGAAGGGCGTTGTTCATCGGTATGTCATGGTTTTTTTGCTGCCTGGTGGTTGGTGTCAGAGGGCTAGTTCGCACCAGAGATGGTGATGCCCCTCCTGACGTCATTTCGCCCCTGCACGGTCCTGGATGAGATAGCTAACCCCTTGCCAGTGACATCAAGCCCGAGAATATCCTGTTCAACCCCATTCCTTTTGTGCCGTCCAAGCACCCCAAGCCCAAGCAGCCCGGCGATGAGGACAAGGTCGACGAGGGCGAGTTTATTCATGGCCAGGGTGCGGGTGGCATCGGCCAGATCAAGATTGCCGACTTTGGCCTTTCCAAGATTGTCTGGGATAACCAGACCATGACGCCCTGTGGAACAGTTGGCTACACGGCCCCCGAAATCGTCAAGGATGAGCGGTACTCCAAGTCAGTAGATATGTGGGCGCTGGGATGTGTGTTGTACACACTACTCTGTGGTTTCCCGCCATTCTACGATGAGAGCATCGAGGTGCTTACAGAAAAGGTGGCTAAGGGCCAATACACCTTCCTGTCGCCTTGGTGGGACGACATTTCCAAGTCTGCCCAGGATCTCATCAGCCACCTCCTGACGGTGGACCCTGAGAAGAGATACACGATTACAGAATTCCTGGCACATCCTTGGATCCGTGGAAACGGACCCACTCCTCGTGAGGAGAAGAAGAAGCCCGAGGTGCTCCGAGCCTTTGATGCGACCAAGTTTGAGGATGCTGGCAAGCGCTACGACTTCCGATCACCTGGCGCCGTCAACCTTCGTGAGGTGTTTGATGTTGGCTACGCCGTGCACCGCCAAGAAGAGGAGGGCAAGCGGAGGGCTCAGGTCGGTGCCAAGGGTGGTCCCGCCAGATTCCTTGGTGGCCTCAACGAAGAGGACGAGGAGGATGAGGATGTCATGGAGATCGATGGACAAGATCCCGACGCGGCAGCCAAGCCGAACGCAGCAACCCGGGCCTTGGAGCAGAGCATGCGGAAAACCAATATCCGAGATCAAGAACAACACCACGAGACTCGAGGACGGGAACGTGAACGCGCCACTGAAAGGGGATACGGTCAGCACTCGGCGACCGTGGCTGCAGCAGCCCGACAACAAGTACGGGACCGAAACCGCCAGCGTGGCGCTTTTGAGCTGAACCTGGAGAACGCCACGTTGTTGGGCAAGAGAAACAAGAAGGTTCCCATCATGGGGGCATAGGGGCCCATTGATATAGAGTTGAGGGGCGCTTCAGTAGCAGAGTCGCCAGTGAAGGCTCGGCCTCTTGACAGGCGTTCTACAGAAGTTGGATTTATGTTAGAGGGCCATCATTAGAAGAGGGTCCTTGGGTGGATGTTGCACATTCTTGTCCTGGTCCAGATTATCGGGAAGACGTTTGGAGGCCCGACGGGGCTGAGCCAAAGGGCTCAAGTTGACAGGGGAGGATCAGACTACTGAGACGAGACTGACTTGCATTGTGGCGCACGGAGTATCGGGTAATGACATGATGCTGGCTGGCCTTTGGGGACTCGAGACGATTTGCAGAGCTCTTCATGTCGTGTAATTATAAGTCCAAGCAAGGGTGGGCTTGTCTTTTGACGTGCGTGTCGAGAGGAGAGCAGGGGAGGGGAGAGTGACGGAGGGTAAATATCCTTTTGGGCAACATGATCCATCCAGAGGCTGGGAGTTTTTGGGAATCTCGTTACGTTTGAAATCCATGACAATGTGTTGAAGATTGATATCACGGGTGTTGCTGCTTGTGTTGTAGTGACGTGACAGGGACACTTTGTTGTTTGCTACCAATAATCCTCGTCATCATCCTCCTCCTCCTCGTCATCATCTAGACCCTCACTGTCTGATGGTTCACAACCCGATGCCTTCTTGGAGCGATTAGGATGAGACTCATGCCTGCCAGTCACGCAACCTGTCTCACTCCCAGCATTATCACAGCAATTCCACGTGAAGCCATCCGGATGCTCCTCGCGCATCGCCTCCGTGTCGATAGTCCCATGGCACCTTTCATCCCAATCATCCCAGGTAGGACTATCACGGTCAACCTCGAGCTCTCCTGACACATTTGGTCATTCAGCACATTATTCATTCACACACAAACATCGCGTCAGCGAGCGAAAACTCACCCCAGTGGTACCAGCACGCCTGTTTATCGTTTTCTTCCTCGGTAAATGGCTGGTCGCACTGCACACATATCAAAAGCTCGCCTGCAGCCTTTCGCTTCTGACCACCACTACTGCCCTCTTCACTTTTCAATGCGTCAAAGTGTTCTAGGGCATGTCGCTGGACTATTCCATCGCTGCAGAGGGCGCCAAGAACAGAGCGGATTTGGGACTCTGGAGCGTTGAGTAACTCGTCTAGAGTAGAGCCTGCCATTCTTGTTCGTGTCTTGTTTCAAATTAATTGTTTGATGTTAGTTGTGACTTTTTTTTTTTTTCGCTGTTTGTCTTTCCGTTGAACCCCCCTTGCTTAGTCGCGGGGGGACGGGGGGAGGAGGTTGTATGCCGCAATAATTAAGTCATCCGGGGGTGGAAAAGCCACTCTTGGTAAATTAATTTGCTCTATTTTTAATCAAAAGCCCTTGTCTTTCCTTTTTATCGTTGTGGCGTTCATGTGAAGAAAAAAAGCAAAGAGATCCTGGTACTATGTCTCTTTCTTGGTTATGGTTGCGAGATGGCTTATTTTTCGCGTTTTCGTCACATCCAAACAGATAGATAGTGTGATTCAGTGTTGAAGGATGGTTTCACCCATGGCAACTTATGGATGTCATGTGGACTTTGGGTGCTCTTGAATGATATATATGAGTTGTTCCGTCGTTCTGTGGCATTGTCCTGACTTGTTCTCTTCATCCGGGCTGTATCGTTCATCTTGACTGTCAACTTGGTACTGTATCAAGCCTGTTCCTCTCAAGGGTTCCCTGAAACCTCCGTTTAAAACAATTGTCCTGTCAAAGTCAGTCCCCTGCTCTAAGAACTTCGAGCCAGGTGCCGCCCTTCCACCAATCCTAGTAGACTATCTCGATGCTAACTCTCCGTTCTATCAAGTCACCCGATCCCAACCGAAACCATGCTTTCCATCCTTAAAAACGACCACTCTCCTCGCAGCCCTCGCCGCCGCCAAACACTACGACCATCCTAACTGCGTCTCCGGAGCCCACGTCATCGCCGTCAGAGGCAGTCTCGAAGCCCAAGGCCCAGGCATAATTGGAGAAGTCGCCGACAAGATCCTAAACCGAATCCCAGACTCTAACATGGTTTCTCTCGTGTACCCGGCTCAATACGATCCTTATGAGCCGTCTCAGACAGAGGGCGTTGGGACTTTGACAAAGGTTGTCAATAAGTATGCCAAGGCTTGTCCTAAGACAAAGATGATACTCCTTGGTTTCTCTCAGGTTAGTATAGGTCAAGCATTGTAGTTGTTGTAAGTATAGGAAGAGTGCTGACTTGACGTAGGGCGCTCACATCATTGCCGATGTAATGTGTGGTGCCAGCTCCGAAGGCTTTCCAGCTACAAAGCCGCAGCCTCCCAAGATTTCAAGCAAGGGTAGGCGGACAACACTGAAGTTAGTTGTCATGTAGAGACTAACATATCATAGTTGCTGCCCTAGTCCTAATGGGCGATCCCAGCATCACCGAAAGCCAACCCTTCCACATGGGAAGCAGCCAAGCAACGGCGTAAGTACCCAATTCAATATCATCCAAAATAAAGATTAAAGACTTACAAAAATATACTCAGATATTCCCCCGTCAGCGACCAGGCGGCTGTCAATGCATCTCCCACAAGACCGTCTCATTCTGCGACGCCGGTGACCCCTTCTGCGAGGCAGGAAGCCATGAGCTGGCCGTTCACATGAACTACGTTGTTGCCTATGGGGATATTGCTGCTGACTTTGCTGTTTCCATGTTTCACCGCGCCTGAGTGCCATCGTCATGTTCAGATGAGAACGGTGTGGCTTCAGGGGTAGGGTACTGGTATGGCTGCTCAGCACACACTGGGCCAAGGATTGAAGCAGGGCATGTCAGGGCTCAGCTGGATACATGGGGATGGCGTCTATGATAGTCGAGTAAGAAGAGGGAGCGAATTGGTACCGGCCTTGTACATGAAAAGGGGCTTCCATCGCCTGTAGCAATCAACCCGACCTCAATACAGAAGCCCAACAGCACTCGTCTCAGCTTCTCCTGTTCTCAAGTCCAGAGTGCCAATAATCTTCTTGCAATAGTGTTATCAAGTTAGCAGTGATGCACCAGTGCCGGAATCTCTGGCAGTGTCAAGGCGGATATCATAAATTCGCCCTCCCACACATGTTCTCTTCCTTTCTTCTTCACCTTCATTTCTCACACTTGGAAATCTTTCTCAAAACCTTTCCAACGCATCGCGAGCCTTCTTCTTCTCTCCGCTCGCAGAAAACATTAGGTATCTCCGATACATACAAACAGTAAGTCACCCCCAAGATTACCATGCCACCAAAATGATCCCTTCCGACATCTTTCTCCAGAATTTCGCGTCCAGAAAATTAGAGCCATGCTTGTTTTCTTGATCATCGCGGTCTTTCTGGCCTCTTTGGCCTCAGCTCAGTGCCCTTCCGGCGCACACATCGTCGTGGCTCGCGGCAGTGAAGAACCCCAGGGTCCTGGAGTCTTGGGTCCCGTCGCTGAACGTATCAAGAATCTTGTCCCTGGCTCTGACGTTGAGTCTCTCATTTATCCTGCTCTCTTTGAACCCTATGCCCCCTCGCAGATGGCTGGTGTCGCGGCCATGACTCAGCTTGTTGGTGACTTTACCCACCAGTGTCCTGATACCAAGGTCATCATCCTTGGTTATTCTCAGGTATTATTGCCTTTCATGTGGGTATGAATGCCTCTGACATTGTTATAGGGTGCTCATGTTACCATGGATACTTTCTGCGGTGCCAGCTCCGTCGGTTTCCCTGAGACTGCTCCCCTCCCGTCGTCCATCTCCGACAAGGGTAAGCAACAGGAACAGTATCATCACCTCGCCATATCTAACCATCGTAGTCGCGGCTATCATCATCATGGGCGATCCCAGTCTTGTCGAAGGCCAGTCCTTCACCGTCGGGAGCAGCAACGGCAGTGGCGTAAGTCCTATCTGACCCCCAACTCATCGAACAGCAACTCACCTCGTTTCTAGATCCTGGCCCGTCAGAATCCCGATGGCTGCAAGGCCATTACTGACAAGACCATCTCCATCTGTGAAGCTGGAGATCCTTTCTGTGAAGCTGGTAGCCAGAACCTCACTGTTCACATGAGCTACGCTACCATCTGGGGTGACTACATTGTCAGTCGCGCTTCTGCCATGTTTCAGTCAGCTCAAGGTTGAAGACATGCCGTATTTCATCCCTATCTAAGGATGGTTCGGGGACGAGTTGCGTTGGATGAAAGGGGCTCTTGGAGATAGATCCACACATTGGAGTCAGCATGGAGCCAGGTCGACTGGAACCCCCGGGGCTTTCAGGTAGAGTGCCCATAGATGACTTGGCTCTAATACGAATTGGCTTCGTGCTGCGTGTCCTTTAGAGCCTCCCCGGTGCATCGCTTCTGGGGCATGGGGTAATAGTCGCGGCGATTATGCATGGCATCCTTGCCTAGGCCAAGACCAATATGTCGCCCTCATCCAATGGCATGTACTGATTACGACTCTGTAAGACCGATCTGAGCTACCTCATCGAGGCGGATACAAGGCTAGTTGTGTTGTATTGCATGCATCACGATGTACAACATCATCCTTGGGGTCAAACAAGCTTCACCAATGCTCAACTTCATGTCATGATGCAATACACTTTAGCCATCTACATATCCTATGCTGTATGCTATATCTCTATTGGTCTCTCGTCCTGTCTTTCTTGACCTTGCGGGTACTATCTAATGTACAGAGAGGAGTAGTTATCGTGATTAGTCTATGTTGTTGGGTAGTCATAAGCATCGTATCGTTCATATTTGACGATTTAAAAATCAATGTCCCAAATCCCAGGAATATCTTGTCGCTTGCCCAATGCCCGTAAATGCCGATAACTCCAATGCATGCCCCATGCGCCCGCCTGTATGCAATATTAAATGTCCCGTGTTCACATGCTCCATTACTCTCACATCGTCGTCCCTCGTGTCGTCTCTCGATATCGGTTTCTCCTTGTTAAGGAGAACACCAACTTTCCGCATTAGGTATGCTCCACCCAGCCGCCGCGAATAGGGGCACGGAGGCAGGGTATGATAGGGAAAAGGGGAGCCAGAATCGGTCTTGGACCAGATGCGGCGCCCTCTCGGGCCTGAGCCAGTGGTCGTCATGCTTGAGGGTAGAGATCCTCCGTAGCACCCACATCAGCTCCTTACCCAGAGACTCTTGCCTCCTCAGATCGGCATGCTTGAGCTCGTTCACGTAGGTCCTGGCCAACTCGTCGGCCAGGCCTGGCAGTGATAGCACAGCGGCGGCCGTGGGTCCCTCCTTGACGATGTGTGCGTTGCCAAAATCGTAGGGGAACCTCACGCGGACCTGACGGAAGAGCCCGTCGGACGTCGGAATCCCCCAGATGTCCGTCTTTCCAGGGATAGGAAGCATGTCATGTGTCCGGGCCCAGCCCTTCAGGGGCTTACGGGTGTGTTCGGGACAGATGATGCTTACCTTGAAGGGCTTGACATCGTAGCCGTAATAGGCCATAGCAGCGTGGCCGCTCACAGCATAGGGGATGTGGCTGAAGCGGACGGAAATGAGGTCGACGACCTCGCGCACAATGTCTGGGGCCATGGCACGGTCCGTAGCGCTGATGACTCCCATGTTGCTAGCTGGGCTTGCCGAGTAGAGCAACCGGTTGGTGCCATGGCGGCTCTGACTGCGGTCCCGCCTTGTAGTCGTCGTCGAGGGGGCGTGAGTGTGACGGCGAGTAACGCGATCAGTAGGTCCGTGGCTGCGCGTGGCAGAAGGTTCTCTTGTTGAGGCTGGCCAGCTCTCTCGAACTTTTCGATGCTGGGAGTCAGTACGCCCGTGGTGGTGGTGGCTGCTGCGCGTAACCGAGGCCTCCCTGTTGATGGCGGCAGTGGCCGTCGTGGTGGCGGTAGCGGCGGACCAGCTTTCGCGGGCCCGTTGCTGCTGCTGTTGATGCTGATGTTGTTGTTCCTGATTCCTCTCGTGTAATTGATCTCTTGCCCTCTGGTGATGGACCTGTGTCTCTCTCGGTGATCGTGTGCGGGCTCGCGATGATGATGACGACGCGCTCCAGTTGTCGACGCGCGCCCGCTTCTTGTCCCGCAGATCCCGCTCGGGCGTGCGTTGTCGCTGTGGTTTGGTGCGTGGCGGTGGGCTTGGGCTCCCTCTCGCCTTCTGAAGCTTCTGCACAGCGACGTGAGAAGGCTTGACAGAGGTTGAGAGTCCGCTCAGAAGTGATCGCAGAAATGACCCAAAAGCCATTATCATGAAAAGATACTTTTCAATACTGAGTAAGGGATGTACAATACATGGAATACAGTAAGGTAGGTACTCAACAAGCTTCGGGACGGGAACAGGCGCGGCGGCGTGTGTCAGGGGGTCCAGGGGCGGGTTAAAGCTGAATGAAGGAAACTTGGAACTTACTAATGACGGGAGACTGTGGTCCCTCAAGTGGACGCGGACTCCCTTGCCCATCTACCGAGATGAAAAAGGGGCGAACCAGGTAATTAGTTTTTTTCTTTTGTTTTGTTTTTTTCTGCCTGACAAGATTAACAAATTCGTTGTTTAAATTGATTGGAAGGGTCTGGATGACAGAAGAATTCCAAGCCATGGATGGATGATGGGATGCATGGACCCCTCCAAAAGAGAAAAAGACGCGGACGTGACGGGACCCATGACCTTTAAGGGCGAAAATCCTAGGCTGCCCAACCTCTGTTCTCGTGTCAACAAAGAGGACTCTTTCTGCATGTTCAGGGGACGTTTGCAGGGGGGTTCTTTATCGGCAATGCATCTTGATGGGTTGAACACCTCATCCCACATAATCATTCCCGTTGATTGCCTCGTCCCGCCCACCGCCCATCTTGACCTAAACCCTCACACCCAATCAAGACCACAAGCGCATGCAAGAATTAGTGCCATGAGTACGATGCTAACCTGTCTAGTAGTTCGCGACATGGCTGGGCCTCTAAATCGTCCCTTCCAACCGCCAACGCCTGCCTACGTATGGTGCCCGATAATCCTACAAGTCCATCATCCCGTGGCCTCGTCAATCAATGGTTTGCATCTTAGTGTGTCCCTCTCTCGCCATCGTCATACCCACTCGCTTATAATTCTTCCTCCACCTCCATCTCCTCCCCATTCGCTTGTCCCTTGTTCCCCGCCGGCCCATCCTTTTTCGGCATTGTCGCCTCTTTGTCAATCATCTGTCTCGACACCGACACAATGTTGTCTTCGATGAGCTCCTGACCAACATCCTCGAGATGCTTCTTGGGATCAAGTTTTCCAACGTATCGCGTCTTAAGTTGCTCCTTGGTCAACTCGGTCTCTTCCTTCACTCGCTTCTCGTAGCCATCTGCCAACGTGACCAGCTGCTGTAGTCGGTCCTTGTTCTTGCAACCCTCGTGTCGGAAATCGGCCATCTCCAACGCCTCCGTCCAAACGTGCTTGTGCAGGTTCATTAGCATGTTCTCTTCGAGGGCTGTCTTGCGGTAGTTGATTCCGATCGAGTAGTAGTGTCGGTTGAGGCCGTGAATAAGTGCCTGGATCGAGGGCTTGTTGAGATGACCCAAGTTGCTGGTGCTCTGGCGGGGCTCTTGGCCCATCATCAAGAGCTGTGGGTTGATCAGTCGGAAGGCATCGATAACGACTTTGCCCTTGACGGATTGGATAGGGTCAATGACGACGGCCACGGCGCGGGGGTTCAGTTGCTCGAAAGACTGTTGGGTGTTGATATCAACCGACGAAAGCCAGCAACCAAAACCAGGATGAGAATGGTACCAGCCGACAACGGACTCGGGTCTGTTCAAAGTGGATTTAGTGAGTGCAGCGGAAGCTTATCCAGTCGAATTAACCAACCTTCCTGTTTGTCGCAGCATGTCCATCATCTTTGTCTGGAAAACGGGGTCCACGGCCTCGACACTAACGCCGGTACCGCTTTGAGGCATGGCAAACACGTCCATAACCTTGACAGTAAAGTCATCCACAAACTCGCCCAGCATCAGGCCCATGACTTCCATAGGCACACCGGCTCGGCCGTGTCGAAGCATCTTGAGCAAGGCGAGGGAGGAAATGTAGACTGTTTCCGAGTTGTCGATAAGGTTCGTGTTATCCTAGCATTATCTGCGTCAGCACAAGCACTTGATCGCCAGCATCCTCTGAAAGGAAGCTTGAATGGCAGCTCTGTAGCTTACCGTGCCAGGAGCAGCTCCACCAAGGCCCATGCCACCACCGCCCAGTAGACTCCTAAAGCGCTCCATGATGTCTGTGGTGTGTATGAGAGTGTCTGGTAGAGATGTGCGCGTGTAGAATGGCACAAAAATGGAGGTGGTTATGTGTGATGAAGATGTTGGAGGGCGTTGCTATGGTCGGAGCTCAAGGTGGAAGCGTATTGACGTTGACGACAGCCCGGCAGCCTGGAAGCCACAGCTATGGAGCTTAGTAATGTCACGTGCAGTGATCTGTTGTGGCTAGAGCTCAGCCTCGCTTCAAACAAATGAACTTCGGCATTGTGGGGCTCTTATCCGTTGTGGCTGGAACCAATCGGGATCCGCTTGTAAGATTAATCCGGTGTAAACGCCGGCTCCGAGTCTGGGCTGCGGTTCGCATTGGCAGCCTCTCTCTCTGCCGTGTGCTCTCTCTTACATGGTTTCTTTTCGAACTCCCACATTCTCTCTCCACCTTACGATCGATCATGTCGAGCTCTCTTTGAGCAAAAAAGGTTACAAGATATCGGTCACCCACGATTCAACACCTCCTTCTCGCACCAACCTTTTCTCGCACCCCTTCCTGTTCCAGCCTCGCGACGCTCTCTAAGCAGCCGCAGTCATGGGCGACGACATTCGGGTCGAGCTCGGCTCGGTCGCGCTGAACGGCGCATCACCCAAGAAGGTCGCCTACTTTTACGATTCTGATATCGGCAACTATGCCTACGTCACTGGACACCCTATGAAGCCTCATCGCATTCGTCTGGCGCATAGCTTGATCATGCAGTACAACCTTTACCAGAAGATGGAAATCTACGTGAGTTCTCCCGCGGGGTCTCTGATGCTCGTTTAACGCTACTTTTCGTTGCAAATCATTGCTAACCTTCACGAAGCGCGCGAAACCAGCAACCCGGGGCGAAATGACCCAGTTTCACACGGACGATTACATCGACTTCCTGCAGAAGGTGACGCCCGATAACATGGATAGCTTCATGCGAGAGCAGGGCAAGTACAATGTGGGAGACGATTGTCCCGTGTTCGACGGTCTCTTCGAGTTTTGTGGTATTAGCGCCGGTGGCAGCATGGAGGGCGCAGCGCGCCTGAACCGCCAAAAGTGTGACATCGCCATCAACTGGGCTGGTGGTCTCCATCACGCCAAAAAGTGCGAGGCAAGCGGATTTTGCTACGTCAATGGTGCGCAATCCCTCATACTCACCTAGTTGATGCGATCTAACCATGTTCTAGACATCGTCCTCGGAATTCTCGAACTCCTCCGATTCAAGAAGCGCGTCCTGTACATCGATATCGATGTTCACCACGGAGACGGTGTCGAAGAGGCCTTCTATACGACCGACCGCGTCATGACCGTATCCTTCCACAAGTACGGCGAGTACTTCCCCGGAACTGGCGAACTCAGAGATACCGGTATCGGACAGGGCAAGAATTACGCCGTCAACTTCCCTCTTCGCGACGGTATCACGGATGTGTCTTACCGATCAATCTTCCAGCCCGTCATCGAGAACGTCATGAAATACTTCCAACCCGAGGCAGTCGTCTTGCAGTGTGGTGGCGACAGTCTCTCTGGCGATCGATTGGGCTGCTTCAACCTGAGCATGGACGGTCACGCTAACTGCGTCAACTTTGTCAAGAGTTTCAACCTGCCCACTCTTGTGCTTGGTGGTGGTGGCTACACAATGCGAAATGTTGCTCGTACATGGGCCTTTGAGACGGGTGTTCTTGTGGGGCAGGAGATGGAACGAACCCTGCCTTACAACGAATACTACGAGGTATGAAATGCGATTCCTGTGAGGAATGTTATTTGCTAATTGAGAGGCAGTACTATGCTCCTGATTTCGAGCTGAACGTTCGATCCTCCAACATGGAGAACTCCAATAGCCGAGAGTACCTCGAGAAGATCACATCCGCCGTCATTGACAACCTGCGACAGACTGGCCCTGCGCCAAGTGTGCAGATGCAGGATGTCCCACGAAAGCCTTTTGGTGGTATGACTGACGAGGAGGAAGCCGAGCTGGACGACCTGGATGAAGATGAGAACAAGGATGTTCGCATGACAGAACATCGTTGGGACAAGCGAGTCGAGCACGAGGGCGAGTTTGAGCCCAGCGACGACGACGAAATGGCACGCGCTCACGGTGCTACCCGACAAAACGGCAACAAGCGCACTTTTACCGATTACCGTAAGGGGGAAATGGAGGTGGACAGCGGCAATGCCACGCCCAAGGCTCCTAATGGCGCTTCTGCTGAGGAGCCCGCTGGTGATGATACTCATGACATAAACGACGATACCATTGAGGACATTTCAGCACATGAGCAACCAGAGAGGGATCAGCCAGAGAAGGAGGCTGAGAAACCAGAGGAGACAGCCAAAGAGACCGAGAAGACCAGCGTGGACAACGATGGGGACGTGGGAATGACAGACTCGGCACCCGCAGAAGACACAACGACTATCAAGAAGGAAGACGTCGAGCCTGAAGCTACTGCCGAACCAGCAGCGCCCGCTGAGAAGCCTACACAAGAAGAGTCTACGACTAAGGAAGCGCCAGAAGCTGCCAAGGAGACTACATCAGAACCGAAGCCCACTGAGGAGGCCGCTGAGAAACCCGCTGAGGCAACGGAGCAAAAAGACAAGGCCGAGGCGGCTGATGATGCTATGGACGTGGACAACGAGAAAGAAAAGCCCAAGGAGCCTGAGGCACCCAAAGAGAAGAGCAAGAGCCCTTCAAACTAATAGTTTAAGGGGGGCTTAGCTCACAACTCAATTGGTTCGATTGATGTTGCACGTTCCATGCAACAGCTCATGCCACAGTCGTTCTTTTGCGTGCTTGTCCCGGTTCCGGTATCACACCAGTGGTTCGCGACGGGCACCTTGTATCATAGCGATGAGAAGATGTGGCCTGGGGCAAGGCGTTCCAGGCGTAGGGATAGAGCGGCAAGGAGGGGGCAGATGCCAGTTTTAGAGGGCGGTATTTTCGGCTTCTCTTGCACCGGGGTATCTCTCATTCCATGTCGTATTACGAGGATTCATGTTTCTAGTTGGTATCATAGCGAAAGGATATAATCAGTTGTTTCACCACGTACGTTAGTCGTTACATTGTGGTCATTTCAAGTGTAACAATTTGTTTGTCGTGCCTGCTGATCGTACCAATAAACCAACTCATATGTCCATTCAGACACTTGAAGAATACTCTATCCCCAGACACCAAACGCCCATATCAAATAACAAACCTAGATATCATACCTTGCCCATTCAAACAAGTATAGCTCATCATTCGTAGCTCGTTATTCGTTATCAAATATCAGAAACTCCAACCCTTGAAACCCAAAAGATCAGTCAATCTACAACCCACCTCTCGTCCCCCCCCCCCCCAAGCGCTATACTCATCTCCAAAGGAAATTTGCACCGTTTGCCTTTGTCTGCGCTCCCTGCCAGACCTGTCTCTTGTTGGCTCTCGCTAAACGTCGAGGTTGAGACCACTTGGGTGCTGTTGCTGGACCAAGGGGGATTTGGGATAGTATCAATCCCAAGGATCTCATATTGAAATCCGTATCGATATCCATCTCCACGGGAAGAGTATCTTGAGAGTTCCCGTGGCTGCTATGACGCGCAGCTATCTCTTGTTCGATCTTCATCTTGGAGAAAGCTCGACCGAGTGTCCCAGACGGGTTCCGTATCTCGACGCACCCGTGATATATGATGCCCTCCATCACATCCCCAAACGATCTCATTCTCGCAAGGTTTACGAGTGGTCGTTTGCTGCCATTTGTATTTCGACTGCCCCTGGGACGGCCAACTCGCGACTTGAAAGCGCTGAGGATCATACCTGTTTGCGAGAACTGGTCTGTGGCTATCAGCAGAATACACAATTGAACTGTCGCAGAATATGCGTACAGATCAATTGTATAGCCGTACCCACCGTCTGTGGTGATGGATAGCAATTGTTCAAGTTGATCAAGTTGAGTATCGTTTGTTTATTATAAAAAGGAGAATGTCCAAAGTAAACAAGAAAGCGGACAATCATTATATTTTAAATCAATGTTTTCAACTTCTTCTGTGCGTATTTGATCATCTGACATGTTTTCTCCTCACAGGGTTGTTGTTTAGTCGTGAAGTTTCTCATCCTCTGCTGCCTAAAATTGTCCAGTTAGCCTGGGAGTGAGGCTATTCAGAGGCAGTGCCATCCCCAATATGCACGTCCCCTGCGCGTTCTTGAAGCTAATTCGATCACATGATTGCCAGTGCATTGGTAGTCTGTTTCTAAAGTTGACTCACCAAACATGGTGATTACCCGGCCTACCTTCCAGGTTGTTTGGGGAGAAGCCATTTTTACTGGGCTATTGAGCGCACGTTCATTGCTTCTTCTTCTTCTCAAGTATGAGAATTTAAAACACAGCCAGGGTGTACTCCTTAAGGAGTCTCCATTCCTTGTGTCTTTCTTGTGTCGTTCTACTATTGCTTTTTGTATGGCAATGGCATATAATTAGATGCGATCATTCCTCGCGTCTGATCATACTGATTGCTCGGCCAATGACTCCTTCAATGCCACAGTGAAGCAAAGTACACGGAAGGCACCCAGCCACGAGGATGCGAATTATCGTGACGAAAAAAGCCTAATTCTCCAAAAGAGCCGAGAAAATACCCAAATGAACCCCTGATAAGTCAATTAACACTCGTAACAACTCAATCTGGATCACCAAACTCAACAATACTGGATGTGTAATACGCCTACAGGGTGAGGATATTCACCCCAAGTGGGGGACCGAACACAACTGATAAGATCCCCCACATTCCGAGCACAGACACCCACGTCACACCGGGCTGCCGAAATTCTGCCATGAATGATTAGCAGGGTAGGGGACGAGCTCCATGTGCTAAAGCGGGCGCTGCGGGGGGGGCTGGCTCTTTCGCGCAGAGCAGAGAGGGACCCGAAAAATAATTATTTCCAAACCTTCTTCCATGACTCGACCAAAACCTTGAACATCTTCTTATAACGTATTCTCCCTTACAACCTTTTGTTTACTCTTGATATCCAATGTCAATGTAGCATCAACTTCTTCTTCTTCACCTGAAAGAACCTCCTCAGCGCCTTGTCGCCAATCCCCTTTAGAATCCAGCGCTTGACTCACTTTCCTCTCGCCCATCATGCCAACCCCCGCGCCCGACGCCCAGACGGCCAAGCTGGCCGTCTGGAAGGAGGCCCTCTACGATCGCTGTCGCGAGTCCGGCGTCGACATGTTCTCTCAGGATGACCTCCTCCGTCTCGACGTTATCCCCAACCGCGACCTCATGCTGCTGGCCCGCGTCGTCCAGTCCCTCAGCGATGACAAGCTCTTCATCACCATGCGCGAGGCTTCGGGCCAGGTTCTATGGAAATGGCGCGACGCTCAGGAGGCGCACAAGTATGTTACTGCGATGGCTGATACCCATCTCAATGCGCGCGGCTGACGATTTTGTCCAACCAGGTACAAGCAGTGCTCGACCGATGAGCAGGTCATGGTGTACTCGCTCATCGACGACTCGGGCGGCGACGGCATCTGGTCCCAGACCCTCCAGAAGCGCCTCAACATGCACGACTCGGTCCTCAAGAACGCCCTCAAGCAGCTCCAGACAAAGGGTCTCATCGCTCCCTTCAAGAATGTCGAGCACCCTAACAAGAAGATGTTCATCAAGGCCTCCATCCGCCCCAGCGATCGCGCCACCGGCGGCCCTTGGTACACCGACCAGAACCTCGACGAAGCCTTCATAGAGGAGCTGCAGCGCTTTGTGTTTGATTACTTGAAGCTTCAGAGTAGCTACCACAGCACCCATGGAGGTGGTGCCCCCGCGCGGACGCAGGTGCCCAAGAAGGGTGTCGTCAAGGGAGGCGTGGAGAAGGGCAAGAAGCGTGATGCTAGCCACATGGATGAGCCTCCGTCAAAAATCACAAAGACCTCCGCTGCAGCCCCGGCCAGGAAGGACACGCTCCTCCCTCTCCCTGCCGGTTACACGGGCTACCCGACCGTCCGCGATATTGCCCGTCTCCTCTCCACGAGCGGCGTCACCCACAACACCATCCTATCCGAACACGATGTCAAGAAGCTTGTCGATGTCCTGGTATGGGATAACCTGGTTGAGCCTGTCAAGGTTAGCGGCAAGATTGGCTACCGCGTATCACGCATCGCCAAGCAGTCCGCAGAGAGATGGGCTGGCCGTGATGATCCCACAGGACTCGAGGGTGGTCCCGAGCCATTCGTCAGTGCCTTCACTGAGGCTCCCTGTGGCCGCTGCCCAGTCTTTGAGATCTGCGAAGAGGGTGGACCAGTAGGCCCAAGCAATTGTGAATATTTCCAGAGGTGGTTAGGCATTGAATAGACTGGACACGTCTACCAGGGTCTGGGAGGTTACTGAGTTATCACTCTCTATCCTGTGTATTTTTTTTTTCTCTTTATGGGTCTGGCGTCTGGTTCCTAGTACCAATGGGCAGTTTGGTTTTACGGGTGGGCATAGCAGCGGCGCAGTAGGAAAAGCGACACGGTCAAATGGCCCTTCGCAGCGGTACCAACTTCAAAACTTACTTCAATTGATGTCTTGATGCTTTTGTAGCTACTATTCGGGGAGTCCATGCACCCAACATACAATCACACTGACACGGGAGCTACAGTACTTGTGGGCTGTGAATGGTTGATATTTTGGCAGCTGGGCCTTTAGGCCGACTTTTGAATCACTAGCTTCATGGCTAATCCTCCTCTCCGAGGTTCGTTATGTGCTTCCAATTCCCAACCATAATGCCTTGTTACGCATCAAAAGAACTGCTTACAGCTCACCAGAGGCGACAATGGTAGGGCGCTTGGGGTACTTGATGTTACCGCTGCCAGAGCCGGTAGCCTCGAGAGCCTTGACAATGTCGAGACCCTCCTGGTCAGCGACCTCGCCGAAGACGACGTGGCGGCCGTTGAGCCAAGAGGTGACAACGGTGGTGACGAAGAACTGAGAGCCGTTGCTGTCATGGGTCAGTAATCTGGCTGGGCTGCTTTGACATGGGATGCTTACGTGTTGGGGCCAGCGTTGGCCATGGACAGCAGACCAGGCTTGTCGTGCTTCAACTGGAAGTTCTCATCGGCGAACTTCTCGCCGTAGATGGACTTGCCACCGGTTCCCTAGGAGACTGTGAGCTGTTGTTTCAGATTGGCATGTTTTCTAGAAACGTACGTTGCCACGGGTGAAGTCACCACCCTGGAGCATGAAGTCGGGGATGATTCGGTGGAAGGAAGAACCAGCATAGCCGAAGCCCTTCTCGCCAGTGCAGAGAGCACGGAAGTTCTCAGCGGTCTTGGGGACCACGTCGTCGAAGAGGTTGAAGGTGATGCGACCCTTCTGCTCTATAGGGCACCAGTGTTAGCTTGCGTTGTACCAGGTGAGGTGTTATGGTTGGGGCGCTCGAAGGGAAGCTGAGGATTGGCGACAGAGCTCATCTGGAGGCTCCCAAGGGGATTGTCACAGAAACCGTCGAGCTCCCTGATGGAAAACGATGATGGATTTGATGATTTTGAGGGGATTCAAAGCTTACCCTTGACGGTAGAGGTGGGCACACCGTTCTGGAAGACGGGACCCTCCCACTCAATGTCGAAGTAGCTGTTTCATCAAAGTCAGCGAGGGCGCAATGGAGGCAGCATGGAGCTCGAGTAAGACGTACACCTTGTTACCCATGATTGCAGAAGTTGCTGAGAAGAATCGAGAAGTTCGGAAAGTGTTGGAAGAAGACACAAGTTGAGGAAGAGAGAAAGAAGTTCTCGCGGCAGAGAAGCAAGAAGAGGTATGGCGGGGTAGGAGGGGCTGGAGGAGGGAGGGTCTCATTTTGAGCAAGCTGGAGGGGCAAAATGTTAGCGCGGGCCGCCTGAGCCAATAGGAGGGGGCGGGAGAGGGGTAGAGGTGGGGTGAAATCGGAAGCCAAGTCACGTGAAGTGAGCCGGGGAGCTCCCTTCTGCCTCCTTCCATGTTTTGCTTGCTTCGCCATGCTCGTCTCCATGAGGTCACCGTGTGGCCATGGATGCCATTGTGGGCCCCGCAGCTTCGCAACAGCTTCTGCTGATCAACAGAGTCAAACGAGCAGAGCCGAGAAGCCCTGGTTGGTGTTTCTCAGACCGCCCATTGCTGGTCAAGGGATTCTGTCAAGGCACAAGGCGCAAGGGGATCCCCCAAACACAGCTCCGGACGGGGCTACCGTTGAGCTGATGGTGGTTGCCAGGACCACGCCCACGTCTATGCCCACGTCCACGCCTCAGTACCAAGCCAGCCAGCCAGCCCCTCAGACAAGCCCAGGCCAGCGTCACCCAAACGTGTTGAGCGAGTGGCCCGATGCCCCCGAGGTGCAGCAGACTTTTGTCCAAGGATCCATGCCCATTGGAGGGATCCTGGGACGTGGCCACCACAGTGGATTCTCGCCATTGCATGGCCCCTCCACCTCAAGTCTCATCCAGTCCACGGGCCCGTGGGTGAGGTGGCCGGTGGATGGTGGGTGAGTGAGTGAGTGAATCGGACACCAGGATGGCAAGCTCCCCTCCGTGAGACCGGGAAGATGAGCGAGGAGCAAGGGCAAGGAGACATGACGAGATGTAGACGGGAGAGGACCGGCATTGAAGCCGGGTTTGAGCGACTTTTCCATCGACACCAATTGGGATCGTGATTGTTGGTCCAGGACGCATTGGCTCTGCTCTGACATTGACATGATCGGAGACGTCCTGCTCGAAGGCGTCTTGCTCTCTCCCTGGAGCTGACTGAGCTTCCCCGGAAAGCTCCAGCTGGCTGGTGTGACAAAGGGCAAACGCGGATGAGAAAAAGAATTGAAACTGCACGTACCTTGAAGAGGACTAATACACTTGGGAAAAAAGGTGATGGTACAGGAGATGAGGACAGGACAATTAGACAGGTAAAATTACAGAGATCTGTCGGATACACGTGTCGAGGTCGGTCTTTTGGACTGGTCTCGAGAGAGAGGGAAAAGTTTTTGGGTCAAGCTGAGCGTCGATTATTCGTAGCGCGGTGAGCGGTTGTTTTCAGGCCTGAAGTATAAGGTTTTACTGTACCTCGCGGGGCCCTCCACTGTCCCGGAGCTGTTGTCCATGTCTCCCTACATAGAATGAGCTTACTGTTCGTCTTTAGAGTGGTTGTTGGTTAGCCGAGGCAGATGGGTTTCAATTGAGCCTCGTATACCATCACGCATGATTGCCATTGAGCGATTGATAGTCATCTCTAGCCTTGAATGCCACCTTCACTTTGGGCTTCATTACCTCCATTCATTCCCCAATAGAAACCTAATCATGCTGAGTGGATCATCCATCACGTGACAAGCTATGATCCTCGCCGAGTCCGCGCTGCTGCGTTGGGAAGTGTCCAAGTGTCCAGGATGCGTTGGCGCAAGGGGCTCCTTTGACACCCATAACTTATCTTGTTGGAATATCTCACCCAATCCGCAGAGCGGCAGTAACAGCAGCAACATCTCGCCTGAACTACTCGCTCTTAGCGGTAGATCTCTCTCCATCGTCTAGCGGTTTTGTGCTTCTTGGATTTCTCGCCATGGATCTCAACGACTTGAAGAGCACGGTCTCGAACCTGACCTTGTATGACCTCAAGGCCGGCTTTCGAAAGGCCCAGAATGGTAACCCCTATGCGGCCTCGCCTGCTGCGCCTGACGGTTACTGACGCTATGCGCAGCTGTTATGAACTTTACTGAGATGGAGGCAAAGGTTGGTTGAGCTCTGCGCGACCGATGTCGCCGTCGCCGTGACACGTTGGGCTTACGATGCGCAGGTTCGCGAGGCGACGAACAACGAACCCTGGGGAGCCTCCTCCACCCTGATGCAAGAGATTGCCAACGGCACATTCAACTAGTACGCCAACCATGTCGATGCGTCTATCCAGCTGCTGACAGTAATCAGCCAAACCCTCAACGAGATCATGCCCATGATCTACCGTCGCTTCACCGAGAAGGCCGCCGAGGAGTGGCGTCAGATTTACAAGGCCCTCCAGCTACTCGAGTTCCTCATCAAGCACGGCTCCGAGCGCGTTATTGACGATGCCCGGGGACACATCTCCCTTCTCAAGATGCTCCGCCAATTCCATTTTATTGATCAGAACGGAAAGGACCAGGGTATCAACGTGCGCAACAGGGCCAAGGAGCTTGCCGAGCTCCTAAGCGACGTCGACCGCATCCGATCCGAGCGCAAGAAGGCGCGTACGACCAAGAACAAGTATACTGGCGTCGAAGGTGGCGCGACCTTTGGCGGCGGCTTCTCAAGTGGCAGCTCCGGCCGCTATGGTGGCTTTGGCAGCGAGAGCGCCGACTATGGTGGTGGTAGCAGCGGTACTACCAACTTTGGTGGTTACTCTGGGGGCGTCTATGGCGATGGCGGTGGTTTCGGTGGCCAGAGCGACGATTGGCGAGAGGGCGGCGGTAGCGGTGGCGGTAGTGGCAGCAGAGCTGACCGGTTCGAAGAGTATGACGAGTTTGACGAGGATGAGAGGCCAGCTCCTACATCCCGAGCTGCTGCAAAGAGACCGGAGCGAGCCCCAGCCAAGAAGGCAGCTGAGCCCCCCAAGAAGAAGGAGCTAGAGGTAGACCTGTTCTCCTTCGATGATCCTGCGCCGGCATCATCCTCTGCGGCGCCGGCCACGTCCGGCTTTGCTGCTATGGCTCCTACCAAGACCGCCGCTGCCTCAGCGCCAGCGGACGACGACGACGAGTTTGACGACTTCCAGTCTGCTGCTCCTGCGGCCCAGCCTGCAGCCTCCAGCAACTTTGCCCAGACCGCTGCGCCCGCCGTGACATCGGCAGCTCCTACAACTGCTCAGTTTGCTGCTCCCCAACCCCATTCGGCCCCCCAGCAGGCCGACATCAGCCAGATGGTCAGCATGGCGTCAATCTCACCCGCGAATAGCGCCAGGGGCACCCCTGGAGTCAACTACTCTGCCTTTAGCATTCCTGCTGCTGCTCCTGCTGCCGCCCCTGCCGCCCAGCAGGGAGGCTTCCAGTCTGGACCCAACTACTTTGGCACCGTTCAAGCGCAACCTCCCAAGCCCGCCTCTGTGTCTGGCCTGCCAGGCATGTCTAGTGCTTCCAACACACCAACCACCATGGCCAACATGAAGCCCGTCACCAGCCCTGGAGCCAAGCCCCCTGCTGCTGGAGGAGATGCCTTTGGTGCTCTCTGGGGCAAGGCAAGTGCCGGCATGAAGAAGTCCAGCACACCCACCGCTGGGCCTACCATGGGCCAGCTCGCCAAGGAGAAGAGCAGTGCCGGAATCTGGGGTGCTCCTTCCGCGGGCTCCTCTAGCGGCAACGCGGCGCCCAAGACTGGCGGCTCTGCCATGGACGATCTCCTGGGCTGAGCTAGCAGAATAAGCGCGTCTGGGTGTGGTGGAACTTGGACGGGGATAGGTACACGGTTGCCTGGGCTCTCCGTCCAGTGAGTAGCATTGAGAATGTATGTACGGATAACAAAGCAAAGAGGCAGCATGTTTGTTTTCATGATAGGATCCTAGATAGGCGTCTGGCGCAACAAAATGAACTGACATGTCATGTCGCTCTATTTTCAAACCACCATCTCCCCAGCCTCCCCTTTTTGATGCACCGTATCGGATCACCAGCATCGGATCGACGACGTGCATTGCATGGATGCAGATTCAGGTGAAGACTAAACTTCTTTGTTCTCTTCGGCAGTTCGTCCTCATCATGGTTGGGGAACCGTGAATCAAGCAAGGATCAAGTTTAGCGTCCCTTGACCCAACAAGCCCAAGCTACTGGGTGCAGTAGGATCATGTTCCTAGAATAGCTTCTCTCTTGGTAGTGGCACAACAATGGGCAAACAGTGGTTACACCCACTAATAGACCCTCCAATCTCGCCGCGTCTGCGACCTCATCCAAAACAAAATCCATGAGGCTCACGAACCGCTCAACTTTGTCTCTCATCCAATCGTGACCCTGCCAAGGGTCCTGACCTGCGGAAACGCCCCTCGCGGCTATTCACTGACACCCCTGTCCCTGGTTAGTTAAGCGCCGGTCTCTGGGAGACAACCCGATCGTGTGGCTCTCATTGGTCGGCTGACCTTGAAGCAGCAGCCGCTGGGATATTGTCTGTTTGTCTCATCTCGCGACGGGGAATTTTCATCGAAGCGCGATGGGTTGGTCTCACGGGTTTGGTGGATCGATGTACCGGGCGGCTGCTGTAATTGGAAACAAGGCCAAGAAAAACCTTGGAGACATTGATGTCTTTTTGTTGTTGAAGATGATGTATAAAGACAACGGGCTTTCGGGCGTTTACAAGATTCCTTTTTCTCTCTTTCTCTTCATCAAGCAACTTACAACAAACAAAGACAACTATCTTCCCTTTTTTTCCTTTTTGTCTCTTTTTTTTCCTTATTTTTCCTTTGTCCTATTTTGGGTTTCTGGGTTTTTTTCCCTCTCTCTCTAAAGTCCATCACGAAATCTTAACGCAACGACCATTCTCTCAAAAACAACGATCAACGACCTTTGTTACTACCCTTCTTTAAACATAAAATCGATCTCTCGCCTCTTCTCAAGGCGGGACCTTACTCGAAGACACAATAGCTTCTCCGTCCATCCCCTTCTACTCCAAGAACCTCCCCCTGCGCACCGCCGGATCGTCGCGCCCTCGTCTCTCCCTCTACACGCCCGCTACACGAAACTCCAAGATGCAGCCCATGCCCGCTCTCGGTGCCCTCGGGCATACATGGACCGCCATGCGAGCCATGGAGTTCATCTCGCTCGTCACCATTATTGGTCTTACTTCCAACTTCATCTCTGAGATGGTTGCTGCTGACTATGCTGCCCCGTCGGCCTTGATTGGCACACTGGTTGTTGTAAGTTGAACGAATTCTTTGAATAGGGGCTAGACTGACTCTTTAGGCCTGCATCTCTACCCTTTACATCGCCATCTCTTACATTCTCTACTGGGATGGCATGCTCCCTCTCCTGCTCGCCACAGGAGCCGACCTGTGTCTCCTCGTGGCATGCATCGTCGTGGCCTGCACCGTCGGCAAGCCCGTCAGCTACCTCTCATGCCCCAAGTTCCCCTCCGATGGTAACACGGCCAACTTTGTCAACTCTCTCTTCCACAACGTCTACCACTCCCAGAGCAACACCTTCCGCTGGGTAGACGCCGACAAGGCCTCATGCTACCAGATCAAGTCAATCTGGGGTCTCAGCATCGCCCTGTGCGTGCTCTTCGCCTTTTCCGCCATCACCTCTGGATGCCTGTGGAAGCGAACCAAGGGCGCCTCCTCCCGTCCCGCTCCCAAGGACATTGAGGGCTGAAGGTGCGGCCGTGGGGAGATGGGGGAGGTCAAGGTCCAGGCTCGACCGCTCGGAGGAGCGGCAGTGAGCCGGGCCCGGAGCCTGGGGACGATGGCCATGGCGCAGCCCGAGAAGCGTTTCGACAGCGACTCGTCTGACGCTGAGAGCGCTCGCCTGCCGTGGCTCCCCCCGCCCCCCACGGCGCCCGTCCGAGTGAAGAGGGTGCAGCTGAAGGAGGCGCCGAAGCCGGTGGAGATTCTACCGCCTTTGCCCTCCATGCTGCAGGTGCCGTCGTCGCCTAGCTTTGTCGACGACGGACCTCGGAGTCCTCTTCTCGAGAGGGTCAAATCTGCTCGAAAGACCCTCATGGAACGAGTGGAAGGATGGTGGGATCTGGGTCTGCTGGAAAAGAGGCAGACTCTATTTGGTGGAAAAAGGGTCTAGATGATGAATTTGGTCAGCTCTGGGTTATAATAGATTGGATATGCTTGTGCTTTTTGACTGGGATTGGGAAACAAATGGTAATGTCTACTGGTTAGATCGGGTTCAGCATTATAAAATGAATAAAAAACGGGATGAATTGTTTGGACATGAGTCCCCTTCACATCTTGAATCGTAATAAACAAAAACACTCACTATGCTAAATGGCTTCAACATTCCTTCTTGGCAACTTGATCCCTTCCGTAAACACTCCAGGACATAACCATCATTATAAACCAAACCTCGTGCCTCTGTTGCCAGGCAAGGCAAATATTCCAGGGTATCAAATCAGCAAAACTCCATGTCCCAAAATCCGAAGGCACTTGGCCACATCCCAGCTCTCGTCAATCTGATCTCGCTGAGCCCAAACCTTTTTCCATAACCTCAAGCGCCTCCCTGGCTGTACCAAACACACTCAGGGGCCCCATGCGCTCTATCATTGCACGATACTTGTCCTCGTCCTCGGGCGGTGAGAGACAACCTGCGATGCAGAATGGCCAGACTAGGGTTCTCAGGCAGGTGTTGGTGGGGAGGTCCATCAGGAGAGAGGTCATGCGGGAGACAGAGCATCGTATCTCTGGGCAAGAAGGTTGCCAGCCTGAGATGACGACGTGGAGGTATGTATGTGCGGCTTGTAGCCATATGATGTTGTTGATGGCGAGGCCAGGGGCCTCCTTGGCCTTGGAGTCGGGCATCTTGGATAGAGGCGCAGGCTCGGCCACAACCCTGTTTAGAATAGGATCGATAGTGGGACTGCATGATGCAAACTGAGCCTCAAGAACACTGAGACCCCCCTTGATGGCATCCTCCATGACCTTACCACGCTGGACAAGCTCGGTCATTGACAAGGAGTTTGCTTTCCTCTGCTCCTTCTTCCAAGCATCCAAGGCAGCAATGTCGCCGATCATCTGAACGACCCAGTTTTGAAGACCAATGTACTCCTCCATGAAGAGCGAGCCAGAGATACGCATCTCTTCTGGTGAAGTGTGAGCTCTGCAGCCTGGAATGACCTGGGCCTGGTACTTTTTGTAGACGTGGTGCCTGTTCGAGTGTGATGCTGGACATGACGTCGATGTAGAGGATGTTGGCTGTGAAGAAGCGAAGAGCAGCTTGATTGGTACTGAAGGGTCTTCTAATTCCCATCTCCGGCGGTGGCCAACGATAGCTGTAGAGAGCCTCGATCGTTTCGCCCCATAATTCGGGTTGAGGTAGGATCTGCTGAAACATTGTAAGAGCAGCGTCGAGGTGCATCCTCCAATGATCCTTGTTACTGGTGGACACTTCAAAGATGAGCATCTGCAAGATGGCCTGGAGGACCAGGAGCTTGTCACGGACGCCGGCGGCAGATGATGTGTGGTTGACGGCGCTCATCTCACGCTGCAGTTCCCGAAGGCCCATCTCGAGCTGAGACTGCAACTGGTGAACCATTCGGTTGGTACACTCCTCATGCTGCTTCTCGCCATTGGCCATGACGATGCTGAAGAAGTAGGATGTGAGCGAGATGGCTGTGTGCCAGACAGACTTGTTGCTCTGCAGCACGTCGAGAACCCAGCCTCGACCACCAGCAAGGATCGGTGGACGGTAGAAGGGGAAGAGATGGGGAAAGACATAGTCGAGGTAGATCATGATAAAGTGAACTTCAGTGCTTGCCCCGGTAGCGCTGGAGTGGTCCTCTGTGCGAACCGAAAAGTGGCTGTGCCAGGGCATATCAGGAGGCGACGCGCCACTGGTGTTGCTAGAAGCCGGAGTCGAGCCCACATCATGACCAGAAGGAGGATCGGTATCAGAAGCAGCAGACATGGCGACTTCGTGCTCGCCGTTCTGGAGGGTGACATTGCGCGTACCAGCCTCAAGCATCTCCATGTACTTGCGGTCGCGACGCTGGCTGGCCTGCTTCTTGACCTGAGCCTTGATCTTCTCAGCCATGGCCTTTTTGCTTAGGCCCGCCATCCATCCAATCGGGCTTCTCATCCTCATAGTGGCAGGTGATCTCGAGGGTGCCGCAGCCGTCACAGACGGGCCTCTTCTCGTCGCACTTTTTGCGGCGCAGGCGACAGGTCCAGCAGCCGGCGTTAGAGCGCACCTTGGCGGACATGAGATGGCGGAACATGGTTGCCGCGAGAGGTAGAGCCTCGAGACGTCAGTTCGAGTGAGTGAGTAAATTTCCTCTTTGCTTGTGAGATGATTGAGATGTTGTCGGTAGTTGTGACGGGATGGATTGAGTAGTCGCAGGGGTTGTTGCTCATTAACCCCATGTTTGAGGATCGACGGCCAAGGACTTGAGGCAACTCATTTGTCAGCTCGACCAGACGAGGGTGAGGAAATGAACCGCACACTAGGGCTAATTGGGAGGGTAATTGTAAGCAGCTGGGGTCAAGATAACAGGCTAAACATCGTTGAATAGACAATATTAAGCTCACAGTGATAATGAATGTTGTTTGATTTAAGAGCCTGATATTATTCCATGTATTAAACAGACGTATTAGTTGTGGTGTTAGTCGTGACGGCTGCATACACTGTTGCCTACACTGTTGCCCTTTTTCTTTCACCCTGTGCAACACCAGCACTCTAGCAGCCCCTGACATCAGCCGATGGCGTCCAATCAACGATCTTGGTTGACTCGCTGTGCGATAAACTCAATGACAACATCCATACAATTTCATTCTCATAAAGACATGCACCATCACTCAAGCTAGTCATATTTCAAATCGCCGAAAATAGAAGGGTATCATGATTAAGTTTAACTATATCTAAGACACAACAGACGGTCGAGATCACGGCAGCCAGGTTGTGCAAAGGCGGCGGAAGTTGTTGTGACGAGATGATGGAGTTGTAAGTGTTGAGCACCAAGTAAACGACTCGATGCACCCATTTCATCACTTCTCCCTTTAACCACAGCAGACAGTAGCCTCACGAGAAGCACTCGTATTCTGACCTCCGCTCAGAGTCTCCCACTGAAAGATGAATGCACCCAGATACGCGCCGATAAAGATGCAGATGATGATGTAGCCATTGTAATACATGGCGAGCAACATGACAAAGTAAGCGACGGCAAACTGCATCATGTGCAGCAGCGCACGGATGGCCTGCTGCCAGACATTGGGGCGGAAGGGAGGCAGAGGAGTAGCACAGGCAGCGGCGGAGGAAGCATCCTTGGGGCTGTCGGAACCGGTGGCAGCAACAGCAGCGGGGGCAGATCCTTCGAATTTGGCGGCGTGCTGGCGGAGGAGGTAGCGATCCCATTCTTTGACGGAGCGACGGAGGAGTTCGAGGGTCATGACGAGGAGGATGACGCCGATGCAGGAGCCGGCGAACATGCCCTTTGAGGTGACGTGCCAGGTTTCGGAGATGAAGCAGGAGTCGATCGTGTTCCAGTTCCAGAGCATCTGAGAATTGTTAGCAGGTGACTTTTGTTGGAGTAGAGTCTGTTGACGTACAGAAATCTGGCAGCCGTTGCCCATTCCGTGATCCATGTCCATGGCGGCCGAGGTGGAAGAAGCTGGCATATCCATAGACATGGTAGCGTGATCCATGGACATGGTTGCGGTGGCAGTCTCTGACGTGCCAGTCATGTGCATGTGGTGATCCATTGAGGAAGACATGGTGAAGGTGTTTGATTCTTGGTGATGCTAGTGTTGGTGGTGACAGTGGGGGGTGGTGCTGCTGTCAAGTGTCAACGAGAGAGGAGGGCAAGTCAACAATAAATAGGTACTGTAGCTAATCAAAGCGTCACCAAGATTGTTGGGAACTTTTTGAATTTTATCTCGTGCAGCAAGAGTAAAAAAAAAAGAATGGGAGGAGGGGGGAGCCTTATGTAGGTATGCGGCCCGTTGTTAACCTCTTTTTCCAGGGTCCTCCTGTCACAGCCGATGAACCGCACAATGCGGAATATCAGAGGAGAATATAGAAAATGGGCGCAAATCAGCGAATGTGAGCGTGGGATTGTCGTATCAGTTTCAAAGACTGGACCCAACTTTGCGTAGATTTGAGCAAGTTTCTACGGGCTGGAGGCCCTTGGCTGGTCTGATATCGAGAAGATCCTTGTAAAAATGGCTTGAACCCTTGGCTTCACTCAGTCAAGCCACTGACCTACGAGCTACGGCTGGGGCGCCTGTTAAGTAACACGTCCGTCCTCTCGTCTACGAGCAACCCATTTGCTACCGGCTCTCGGCCGAACTCAAATATTGCTCAAAACTCCGGTTACCCATGCACCCGCCGTTTGTTTGTCGATCGATCGTGCCGAGACACCCAACCATGCGACGAGGCGTGGGGGAGTACACACATGGTCATGGTGTCTCGGGTCGCTAGCATCGAGTTGCACATACATACAAAGGTACATAATGCGGGTGATGGTGATCATGTTACAGTCGAGAACCCCATGTCAAAGTGGCCGCATTCTAGTCCGTGGTCTAGATGGACGTGACCCATCACGTGTGCTACCAAAGGATGGGTACCTACAGTTGCAGTAGAAAAAGAAACGTTATCTGGTACCTGTCAAACATCTGCTCCACTTGGCACGTCGTTTATCCTGACGTCGTTGCTTGCTCGCAAGCACCCTCTAGAAATTCCTAAAAAATGTGCACCAAGAAAAATCATGTGCTGTGCGTATGCCCACTGTTCTAGCCCTAATGACAGTCTGAACGCGTTGTACCAACTGAGCATGCTCTGTCGTATGTTTTCCTCCATATCCGCGGAGAAGTGATTCCAGCAACACTCACTGCTACCTCGTGTCGGAGAGAATGGTTTGATAGATATTTAGTCTTGTGACAACTTCCAGAGGGCTGTTTAGGAATCGTGATGTCATTCTCCCACCCGCGTTTATTCGCGTGCCTGAAAAAAACGCGTCGTCGTGGTGACGAGGGGTGCCGACGAGAGCCTCACCAGACCCCAAAACCCCGTGACCGCAGACTCCCATGGCAACCGTCGCACAGTGGCGCAAATGCTTCAAAAATACGCTGAAAGCATTCTCGCGCCTTTATTCTACGTAGGAAATTTTATCAAATCAAATGAAATCACGGTGATGCAGAGAAACAATCAAGTGTCGTGGCAGTGTGTGTTTGATTCTAGCCTAGGCCAGCTGTGATGACTACCGCGAAGTTTGCTTCCAAGAAAAATTGATTCTGTTTCCCCCCGACAGATTAAACCACATGAATCCCATATCCCGAAAGAGACACTTTGCTCAGCTGTAGACCTGCAGGTTCCCAATGTTCTTGCTCATTCGTCCCCTTGGTGTGACCCGTGATGCTGCCAAGCTTGTTAGAATCCTTTGTAGTCATGTTTCATGGGAGGCAGCATACCTTGATGGATCTAGTTGTCGTCCTTGTCCTTGGGAGCGACGGTGCCGGATGCGACCTTGTCACCACCCTCGATGGTGGTGGTAGTAGTGGCGTTGGCGGCAGCGTCGTCGCCAGCCTTGTCAGCGGTGCCGGGAGGGGTGACGGCGACAGACTCATCCTGCTCAACAATGACATCGTGAGTGATGTCAATTCGAGGGATGGATCGAAGGTCAGTAATCCCAGAGGACGTAGTGGGACGAGCGAGCGTAGAGAGACCGCTGTTGCCCAGCTCGCACAGAGTCGGGTACTGGAAATAGTTCACGACAGGGAGGGACACAATCCGAGCATGAGGGGCGGGGCCCTCAGGTCGGAACCCGGGGCGACTATTGATTATTGTTAGCGACATGATCATCAAACAAAGTCAGGTATCGTGGAAATCAAACATACCGAGTAGGAGGTGACATGCGAATCAGGCTGGTTCCAACCACATCGCCCTCAGAGGAGCGATCGGGCTTGGACATACAACAACCCATGATGACGAATTCAAAGAAAGAATGACTTCGAAAGAATGTTTGAAATGATTGTAGGGGTTGTGTCGCTTGCGTGTGCGACGGTGTGGGAGAGAATGTTGTTGTGCTAGGGAACGGAGGGGGAAGAAGCGTGGTGAAGAGGGGAGGATTTTTTTTCTGGCGGCGACGCCTGAGAGATGTTGCTATTTGTACTTCTCTGGGAGGCAAACAGAGCAGTTACTGATTGCGAAAAAATCAAAGCGTGCCCAACCGGGTATGGTAAATAAAAAAAAAGGGATGCAGATGCAGGTGATGGCTGTAGCAGTCCACAAACAGAGCTGTGCACTTGGAGACTCGATATGAACAATGCTTGATTTTTGTTCGATGCTCGAGAGTTTGTTGTGATGTGATGCGCACGAAGTGAAAGATGCTGGAAGGGAAAATGAGAATGAGGGTTGCCAGTGATATCTTGGGCGATATGGCCAGTGGCATTTTGGAACCCCCCCCTCTGGTCTACAGGCCGTGCTGGGTGCACACGGCTCTAATTTTGGACTACGATGCTCTAAATTGTTTGAAATAAAACTCACATGCATGATATGTCACTTGTCAAGCAGTCTATATTTCACGATGGTTTGATATTCGGTGCATGGGTGACACTCGGGGCGCAAGGGGTGTCATATGCGTGGAGGGTCAAACTCGAGAGCTAGCGGGCTTCTTTCAGGGCAGACGTAAGTACCCAGGTACCCAGGCTTGTGTGCCGGTGCTATTTGATTTACCATAATTCCCCTGCGATCTCTGGCCCTTGGGGCATGGTCCGATATCGAATTACAGTACAGCATTTCCTTCCCTCGCTCTCCTATTTCATACACTTGCTGGTATGACCTCCCTCATCTTGGGCTTGTTAAGCACTGACGATGTTCTCGCCTTCAGAACAGTCTGTTCCGTCGCGAGCACATCTCTGCATAGCCGTCTCTATGTCCTCATCGCCGTCCAAGACATCCAACCAGCGACCCTGAACCTTCTCCTCCAAGATCACAGCCACTACCCTCGCAGTCGTCGCACGAGTCGTCATCCCCCGAGCCTTCTTAGTCTGTCCCATGAGCACGCCGCCCTCCTCCTTGTCCGTCAAGCCTCCAGGGCGCACCGACACGGCGGTGATCTCGGGTCTCTTCCTTGCTTCCACCACGAGAGCCTCGTCGGAGGCGACCTTGGCCTCGTAGTAACGAGCTAGGAACGTCTCGTTGATCTTGTTCCAGCCTGCCCAGTCCTCAGTAGTCCACCAGGGGGCTTGGGAGCGACGGGCGCCGAGGTATGAGATCTGGATGAGGTGGCTGATGGTAGAGACTGCGACCGAGGCTTTGACGAAGGCAATTGCAGCGTCTCGGTCGATTCGGAGGACCTGGGGACTTGTCAGCTAACCAGGACTCTTGACAGATCAAGGTATGTTAAGCCTACTCTATCCTGACTACCCTTGTCGCCAGCTCCTGTTGACCATTTAGCAGATCATCCTGAGTATTTAGTATAGAAACCTACCCGCAGTCCAAACTACCGAGTCTGGCTTCACCTCCTCAAGGATCTTGGTAGCCTTCTCCTGGTTACCGACCTGCTCCAGATCATGAACGACGACATGGTGCTTCCCTGGCAAACCCTCGAAAGCCTTCTTCAAATCCTCGACCTGCTCCTCAGAACGTATAAGACTAGTCACAGTCCAGGACTTCTTCAAAAGAATGTCTGTAACAAGCCTTCCAATCTTTCCATTACCACCAAGAACAAGGACATGACGGTTGGTAGACATTGTGGCGTTGGTTGCTACTTTGATCTATTCAGACTTTGAAAATGGAGACGGGGAATCAACAGGATATATATAAGTGAGTCAACCTCGGACCTCGGACTTCCAAGTTATCCATGACGCGGACTAGGGCTGGGGAAATCTCCACTCTTAGGTCTCAGTTCACCCTTGAACGGTAACATCCATCACAAGTTCACTTTGCTAACGAAACATTGAAAAGACAGGAGTTTAGGCTCTTTACTACTCTCCGAATACGAAAACTCGCCCCACTGCCACTATTGTACCGTCCATTGGCTCTCCTCCCACCACCTAGGTGCCCCATACGACGTGTCTATATACTGCGGGATCCCGGAATGACGCCTTCGCTGCCCCGAGTGGCGTCTAGTGGCATTGCGGTCTCGCTGCTGTTGTCCACTTTCTCCATGATGCCCACCGGAACGACGACGACTGGAGCGCTTCTTCTTCTTCTTGCTCTTGCGCCTGGGCATGGGCTCGGGCATGCTGAAGCAGCACCCCATGTTGGTAGTCTCTCTCTAGCTCCCTCTCCCAGTCGGATATTTGAGCTTGCTGTTTTCAGGTTGCTTGGTGGTTCGGCGATGGCCCAAGACAGGTTGACATGGGGGCCTTTTTATAACGGAGAGGATAGGGACTGGACAGCAAATCACCCTTCCATACAGAGATGCCAATACATTAGCTTAGTAGCTGAACTTTCAAGAATGACTCTTCCTTGGGCCTTGTCACGATCTGAAGAGCAGTGGTTTTCAAACGTGATTGTGCGCAGAATTCATTGTGTCCCTTTATCATGTAAGCCACCCCCTATTCTGTGGCTGCAATCTTGGTCCTCCCCCAATATCCACCATAGTAATATCCCTCCATATTATCTGAATCAGAGACCCTTCCAGGTGTGATTCTGTACAAATTGCGCAAGTCATCCACCACGTGGTCCTTTTCCCGACCACCCGATCGAATTTCCATGCCCCCAATCACTTCAGGGGGTGTACGGCGGAGGTACAGAAGCAGAGAGAGCCTCCCTCTCGTCTCGTCCGGGGCATATACACGGGGCTCGGGGTCTTCGTATCGGCTCTTGTATCATCCTCGCTCTGTTGAGTCGGCTGGGTGAGCTAAGTCTCTGTGCCAAGGTTGGGCCATTCGGGTGACTCCATCCTACTTCTGGGATGGGCGCGAGGGTTGGTATCGACCTGGCGTGAACAAAGCTATCCCACTCATAACGAGCCTTTCAGATAATTAGCTTCTTATTCAGGATCGAGTGTAGCAATGTCGGTCGTGAAACTCACCTCTCTGAGAGCTTGTTGCTCAGGTGTCCGACTAAAAAGTTAAACGTCAGTAAACTCCAAGATGAAGCAGGCCATTGTTCAGACATCCTAATATACATCTCGTCTATTTGTTCGGTTGTGAGCAACGATGGTGAGGCGTGTACTTACGTCGATTGGTTCCGCCATCTATTCTGAAGGTGTCTTCCATCCGCAATGGACAAGGGAACAGGATGACCTGTTCGACGGTGATTTCCTTCATGTCGATAGTTAGCACCAATGGGGACAGAGTGATCATCGCAGCAACAGGGCGAGCAAGGGGACGAAGAACCGCTCGAACAGCAACAGCTCGAGCAAATCGAGCAAGCATCCGAATCCTTGCCATGACGACCTAGCGGATGAGAGAGCATGCAGCCCATGATAAAAGACTCGAAAGATGCTGCTTTCCGGTAGATCTTGCAAGTGCGTAGCCGTGGTGATTTCTGAAGTTTGACGATATGCAAGTCGGGTTGGTGTGTGTGCTGTAAAGAAGAGAAGATCAAACGATGGTTGCCAGTGCCCGCTACCAACGAGTTTTTAATATCCAGAATTGTCAGTCACTGGTTCCTAAAGGCTTCTATTAGGCTTCTACAATTTTCAAACCATGTGAATACTATATGCGGCCTTGAACCCTATCTTTGTTCCTTTCAAATGCTTTTGCATTTTTCGACGTGCCTCGTGAACATCCAGACAAACGATCACGTCTTTTACCCTTTTTACTACTCAGCTGCACTCTGGTTAATGACGATGATTCTTTTTGGTGATGGCTAGAAATGACTGGTAGTGACCAAGCGTCACTCAATTTCTTTATGTAAGTTCGCTGCGGTGAATGTTAAAAGTAGTCATTATTGGTAACGTGCACGCTTCTCTTGTCAGCCAAAAAGAGTTCCAGTCACAGGAGCTAAGAGCATGATTTTTTTCTGGCACAATGATGTCATTGAAACATAGGTAGGTAGATGTTGCAAGTCTTAATATAGGCAGCCAAGAGAGGCTGTCAGGTATAATTCCCAGTGACCAACTACCCCATCAACGCCGTGAATAAAATACATACTAGACGCTACTCAAACTCAAGCACTATCCTTCTCAGCCTCGGCTGGCAACCCCCTCAAGGCATACAGTTCCTGAGGCTTACCCTGCGAGTCACAGCTCGCAAACTTCCACCAGGTACCATACCACGAGCCGGCAATATTGGTCAGACCCCATGTCACAGGCGCAGGCATCGGGGGCCAGTTCGCCCACATTCCCTCCTCGGCGGTGCGGTCGAGGTTGAGTAAGAAGAAGGGTACCACGTCGAGCATGCCGGCCTTGGTGACTGTCTTCTTGCCCCATGTCTTGAAGGTCAGGCTGGCGGCCTGGCCCTCTGGGGTATCGTCGTTGGGAGCCTTGGCATGGTTGGCCAGAGCGGCGATTGTGGAGATTTCGCTGTGGAAGTGGTGCTCGAAGTTGACCTTAAAGGCGTCCATGAGGCGGATCACTTCGGCTGGGTCGAGGTCGACGGGGTGGGAGGAAAGGTCGGTGAGATAGGTGTTGAACTCGGCGAGGGGAGCGAGGAATGACTCTGGGAGAGCATGTGTTAGTCGTAGTCGCAAAGTGTCAATTGGATCAAGGGCCTATACCATGCTCCTCGTGTGTCTCAGTCCACACAGCTTCGTCCCCAAGCAGGTCCTTCACCTTGGGGAACAGATTCTCTTCCTCATCGTCATGATGAGACTTGACAAACCGAAACCAAGTCTGAGAATATCCAATAAAGTCGGCCTTGTCGGCATCCTTGACATGAGGGGCCTGGAGGTAGATGGAGTTGAAGCCACGGATGATGGCATTGTGGAGAAGAGCCATGTGAGTGGCGCCCGTCGTAAAGAGATCCGTCTGCAGTTCATAAAAAATGTCAGCTACATAAGCAATGCGGGATGGCATAGAATGTAGGTATCAGCTTGCTGACCTTCTTGGTCTCGTACTGCGGCGTCGCAACGAGCTTCATGGGCCCATCAGCCCATTGCTTGGTCGGCGCGGTCGACATTCTGGTGTACGGAGAATTACTGAGGAATATGGCTATGCCTGCGAAGAGCACTTGTGCAGCGAGAAAGAGGAGGATACGTTGACCGGGCATGACTAGATATAGAAGGGGAGGAAAAAAGAAAGAAGGGAGGGAAAAAGCACGAGGGGCACGCAAACAGATTGGCGAGGAAATGGTTCGTCCAGGACAACAAGTCACAAGGATCAGCTTCTGGTCTGGTTCTGGGTTCTGTGGCTGATCTGGTCTCACTCTGAAGGTGGTTCGATAGCTCGTCATGCTATGCTAATAAGTTATGGTGCAAGCTCCAGGAGCTGGTGTGGGTGTGTGGGACAAGGGGAGAGAGCTGATTAAAGGGGAGCTGATGATTGGATGTGACCGAGACATTCTGGGGCAGGGAGGGACTCCGAGCCGGGCCAACTTGAAGCCCGGGGCCGATGAGTCTCGGCCTTCGGACGTGGGGCGGCCGGGGTAGTTCATGGAGGCGTATCCAGTACGGATATATTTATATCTACAGAAATAGCTTGAGAGTTCCAAGAATATAAACATTGAAGATTAAAGTGTTTGAACGAAACAAAGAGAAATGGACCAGATTCTAAGCACTCTCCCCACCAGTCTTACACCTGTCTAGGTATTTCCCAATCCTGTCTCAGGCTTTTTTTTTCTCCAGAGCAACGCCATCCAACACCGATGATAATGTACATGAGATATCCATTCTATATACAGCCAGATATTTTTCCCAGATTTCACCAACAGCTTAGGCAAATGCACCAACCAGAGCCATCAATATGGCACCAGCGCACACCGAGAGATAGGCGTGAAGCCTCTTCTTGCCCTTGAGAATCTTGTAGCTCTTTTCTGACAAAAAGTCTTCTGCCAGAAGCTGGACCAAGCCAGCATAGAGTAAAAGTCCTGATGAGATTGCATTCATGAATCCGACCACGAGAAGACCTCCCGCGCTTTTGGGGTCATACATGCGATGCACGATAAGACCGATCGCCTGTCCAATGGGCGTCGTAGTGCCATACGCCAGCACCATCAGCCATGGTCGGATAGACTTGCGAGGGAACTGAATCGCAGCGATACGGCTACCAAGGGCAAGACCCTCGAACGTCTGGTGGAAGCTAATAGCGACCAAAAAGACGACAAAGGCCGGCCCAGTAGCCACGGAGATGGCCATACCAATAAAGACACTGTGAAACAGAATTCCAGCCTCAAGTAAAAGACACTGCAACATTTTTCGCTGCTGCTCCTCGGGAGACTGCGCTCCAGGAGACATGGGCGTCATCGGAGTCATGGGGGTCAGAGGTTCGACGTCCGCATTACTTGGCTTGAGCGATGCATATCGTCCATTCCGCTGCCTCGTGTTGCTTGATGAACCCGCAAGTTCATCCATTTCCAGCTCCAGATCTGAGTCACCCTCGTTAAAGTCATCTGTAAGCTTCCTTGACTCCTCGCCAACGGGAGTAGAGTCCGGTAACGGCGATACGCCAGCAACCAGCCCCTGAGTCTCCATATCCTCAAGGTGAATATCCGGAGGTCTAGGACCCGTCCTTCTCTCGGATAGTCCAGCCGTATCGACCATGGGCAGCTCGCTCTCGGGTTCGTCGTCCGAATCAAAGTAGTTATGATTATGGGAATGGGAGTGACCGGCTCCTCGGGCAGTAAGATACGACTCGACTCCGACGACAATGATGGCGGAAACCATAGCCACAAGGCCCGGTAGTGGTGTATACCCTTTACTAAAGAAGTAGGGAAGGCATGGATCGGTCATGGATTCGAACGCGGTCGGGAGGAGGTGGACAAAGGCGGTTGCCAGCAGAACACCAGTTCCAATATGCTGACAGTAAAAGATGACGGATTTTTGTCGACGGCCGCGCATCGTGCGTCGCGATAGTAGAGGGAATCCGCATGCTTCCTAATGTCAGCCAGTTGTCATGGTCGTCGATCATGAATTCGACCTACCCAGCGTGCTGAGGGCCAGGATAAGGATCAGTGCAAACACATGCGCCGACGTATCATAGGAACCCTTGGTCCTCGAACCGCATTCAGGCTTCTCGCCATCGTCTTTGCGTCGCCTGAGCTCGGCGAGGATCATGTCCGTGGGGATTGAAGCCCATGACTCTCCTAAGACAGGCGGACGCCCAATCAGTAAAGGGGGAACCAGAACCAATTCTGGGGGATAATAGCCGTACCTCGAGGCGCCTCCGAATGGGCGCTCATTTTCGACCTAAACTGCCGGGGGTTCCCTCTATGTGTTTAATGTTTTGGGCGATCTCATGGCGGAGAGGACACGATTACATGGAGCCGATACGTATCCGTTCCGTGGTGTGCAAGTTTTGTTGCGTCACTGGTCACTGCTCGGACGCGCATGTTTGGAGTTTGTTTGAGAGCTCCACGGGGCGCATAATCCTCGGCAGATGCCGGAACGGGCGCGTTTACAAGGGGCTGCTGCGCCAGAGAACCTTGACGGGCTAACAATAACGGTTCAATAGGAGGCGCAGGCGTTGGATGGCATTCCTAGCTAGATATCATGAAGTTTTGTTCCATTCTGAGCTTCCTCATGGCAACTGGCTTGCGCAGGTGATGGCGCTATTCCTCTAGTGCTCAGTCACTGCAGCTGTCATGGCGATCCATCAGGGGTCCCTGAAGACCTCCACCAAGATGGTTCCATAAAGCTTCCAGCACGTGAACCTTGAATCAAGGAACAGGCATCCCCCTCAATTGTCCCAATTTGGCTGCTCCAGGCCTTCCACACTTGCCGGCTAAACAAACCGACGCGTCGGCTCCGGAAACCAACGTGACTCCGTGTGGAGGATCATGACAAAAGCGGTCGGGCTTGGCGAGGGGTTGCTTGTCGGCTAAACCTGTCAACGGGCAAGCCACGTATGAACTCCGGAGAATCCCCGGACCGCTGCGCACTAGCTCGGGCTACTCTTTCCTCAGCCAAGGAAGAACGTCGGCTGAACAAAATCTCCACGCTCTAATTGCCCAACACCACGGCCCCATGCATCGTAGGTACCCCAGCCCGGGTCGGAAGGCTTCCCCAGTGGTACATGATCCATTGCGGTGTTGCACACCAAAAAGCCATGTATCATGCTTCATCCCAAGATCCGCAGAAATGCGGGTACTGCGTGGCCACATGAGGTCAACTTCGGGTGAATTGCGGACGAGTTGATCGTGTCGACTGAGCCATGGCTGGGGAAGCTGCGCTTGGTGTTGAGAGGATGGGCACTTAAAAGAGCCCTCCTTCCCCCGAGATGGTTGTCTCTTGTTCTTTTGTTCTTCAAGCTTCAGGATCTCATTGTACAGTTCAATATGGCCTCTGTTGATATCCAAGCGATCCTCGCTACCCTCACTCTTGAGGAGAAGGTCTGTTACCCTTTCTTTACTACGTGACCGAGTTGGGAACTAAGATTTTCTGCAGGTCACCCTTCTTGCTGGCAAGAACCTCTGGGAGACTGTTCCTGTCCCAGCCAAGGGCGTCCCGAATGTCAAGCTTTCAGATGGACCCAACGGCGCTCGAGGAGCTTCCTTCGCTGGCGGCACCACCGCTGCCTGCTTCCCTGCCGCTTGTCTCATGGCCTCTACCTTTGATGTGAAGTTGGCAAAGCGAATCGGTTCTGCCCTTGCTGAGGAGACCCAGTCCAAGGGTGCCCGATGTCTCCTTGCACCCACCATGTGTCTGCACCGTCATCCCCTTGGTGGCCGCAACTTCGAGTCCTTCTCCGAGGACCCTCTCCTTACTGGCAAGATGGCTGCCCGAGTCGTCGAGGGACTTCAGGACAAGGGTGTCTCTGCCACTATCAAGCATTTCGCTGTCAACGAGCAGGAGACTGACCGATTGACTGTGGATGAGACTGTTAGCGAGCGAGCTCTGCGCGAGCTCTACCTCAGGCCTTTCGAGATCGCAGTCAAGGAGGCTAAGCCATGGGCTGTCATGACCGCTTACAACAAGGTCAACGGACACCACGCCGACTGTCACCCTTTCACATTGAAGAAGGTGCTCCGAGGTGACTGGGGATGGAACGGTCTCGTGATGAGCGACTGGGGTGGCACCAACTCGACTCCCGACTCTCTCGAGGCTGGTCTGGACCTTGAGATGCCTGGCCCTACCCGATGGAGGAAGCCCGAGGACGTCATCGCCGCCATCAAGGAGGGCAAGACATCCGAGAAGACCATTGACGAACGAGCCACAAACGTTCTCCGATTCCTCGAGCGCCTTGGATGCTTCAAGGACCCCACTATCCCTGACGAGAAGGCCATCAACAAGCCCGAGCATCAGGCTCTGATCCGGGAGGCAGGCTCCAAGGGTATCGTCCTTCTCAAGAACCAGGACCAGATCCTGCCCCTGTCCAAGGAGAAGGTCAAGGGTAAGAAGATTGCTCTGCTTGGACACGCCAAGATTGGTCTGGCCCACGGTGGTGGCAGCGCTTCTGTTAGCGCCCACTACAAGGTTACACCTTGGGATGCTCTGCACGAGGCTCTCGGTGACAGCGTTGAGTTCTCATACGCCAAGGGTAAGTTACTTTAGAGTTCAAGGGTTGACGTTTGAAATACTGACTCTTCGACAGGTGCTCACACGTTCCGCACTCTCCCCGCCATTTCTGAGAATGTTGTCGGTCTTGATGGCAAGCCCGGCTTCACCTTCAAGTACTATGAGCCCGGTAGCTCTGAGCCTATCGAGACCCGACATGGCCACGCCGATTCAGAGGTTTCAGCCCTCGGCGCCTTTGGATTCCTCAACAAGGATGTTTCACTTGAAGGTGTCTTCACTCCCCAGGAGACAGCTCAGTACTACTTTACTTGCTCTGGTCTCGGGCCAAGCAAGCTTATCGTTGATGATAAGGTTGTGTTTGAGCAGACCGAGAACTGCAGTGATGCCATGGGCTTCCTCTTTGGCGGTGTCGCTGCCCCTGAGTTCAAGGTTTCTCTCGAGGGTGGCCGTCAATACAAGCTGGTTCTACGCACCTCCCCCCCAGCTGCCAACGACCGTGAGGATCTTGGTATCCTGGAGGGACTCTGCGGTCTCCGAGTTGGATCCATGTCCGAGACAGAGCACGACCGTGACCTTGTCTCGGAGGCTGTCGAGGTGGCCAAGAGTGCTGATTATGCCGTCATCTTCACTGGTCACGAGCCCTTCTGGGAGACTGAGGGTCAGGACCAGGTTAGCTTCAACCTGCCTAAGGACGGTAGCCAGGATCGCCTCATTTCTGCTGTCGCTGCTGCCAACCCCAACACTATCGTTGTCAACTCGACCGGTGTTGCGATCGCCATGCCTTGGTTGAACGAGATTCAGGGTTTCCTCCAGACCTGGTATCCCGGCCAGGAGTGCGGTAACTCGATTGCGGATGTCTTGACTGGTGCTCAAACCCCTGAGGGTCACCTCACCTGCACATTCCCCAAGAAGATTGAAGACTGCCCCGCGTACGGCAACTTCCCTGGAGAGTACGACAACGGCAAGCTCAAGGTCACATACAAGGAGGGTGTCTTTGTCGGTTACCGTCACTTCGACCGTCTGCCTGCCGACAAGGTCAACTTCCCCTTCGGCTTCGGTCTCTCATACACCACCTTCGACTTCTCTGATCTGCAGGTCAAGGAGTCTGGCGATGGTTACACTGCCAGCCTGAAGGTATCCAACACTGGTGACGTGGTTGGAGCCATCGCCGTTCAGGTCTACGTCGGCGCCGCCCAGACCGCCGAGGAGAACCCCGTGAAGCAGCTTGTTGCCTTTGAGAAGGTGACTGTGAAGCCTGGCGAGACAGCTTCGGTTGAGGTGCCTGTCCGCACAAGAGACTTTGGCTTCTTTGATGAGGCAAAGCAGAAGTGGGTTGTCAAGGGTGGAGATTACAAGTTTTTGATTGGAAAGTCGGTGCGTGATATTGTCTTGGAGTCGACGGTGGCTGTCAAGGAGCAGTCGTTTGACCTTTAGAGCTGTGTTATTTGAGCATGTTGAGCGTCATGAAATGAATAAACGAATCTAGACTACTACTGTGTATTGAACATGAATGTGTTTTGCGATAGCTCCTTCTTATTGGGATGACAGGTGGTAAGCACGGTCAAGAGTATGGTTTCCATTGCCACGAGTAATGGGGTAGTGTCATATATTACCACAGTGGAATGAATTGTTCATCACATTCCAAGTATCCAGAACATGTCCTCGTTCCAAACTTGCACAGAATAATACTCTTCGCGATACCGAAAATAGTGACATACATCTTTTCAACTAAATTATTAAAGCCTTATCCTCCAATGCCACACGTTAAAAAACGTCAGAGTGAGATGATGGAAGCAAAAGGAAGCTTGAAGATATAAGACGATGTTTCCATTCTTACCCTGCACAACCGATCAAGGTTACGATTTCAGCCTCGTAAAGGCGCCTGCGGGGCATCAGCCACTTACAGCCAATGGACAGCTCCCTGCGGGGTCAAGCATCGAATGAGCTAGAAGTCAGCTCTGGCCCTCTTCTTTCCCCACCAACCCGACCCAACTTAACTTAGATCGCCTGGGGCGACGACCACATCTCCTCATAACTTGGACCCTCAAATACTGCACACTCTACTTGGCTTCTCCCTCCTTTGAACCTGTCATCCTCAGATTCTGAAGACAAATATACAAGAAATGGCTTCCGCGGACGAGCTCAAGGCTCTGGGCAACAAGGCAATCGCCGAGAAGAACTTTGACGAGGCTGTGTAGGTTACCAACCAACAAGGTTCCCCTCCGAGACATCCATGGAGAAAAAAGAGCTGACGATGATTTCGATAGCGCCAAGTTCTCCGAGGCTATTGCCATTCAACCCGAAAACCATATCCTCTATAGTAACCGATCTGCTGCCTACGCTTCTAAGAAGGACTGGGACAATGCGCTGAAGGACGCCGAGAAGACGACTGAGATCAAGCCTGACTGGGCCAAGGGTTGGGGCCGCAAGGGTGCTGCTCTGCACGGACAGGGCGATCTGCTGGCTGCCAACGATGCCTACGAGGAGGGTCTGAAGCATGATGCCAACAATGCTCAGCTCAAGAATGGTCTCGCCTCGGTTAAGAAGGCCATGGAGGCCGAAGTCGGTACGTCGTGATCCTTGTTCGAAACCCCAGATTCGAGAACTGACAGATTACAGGCGGTCCCCAGGACCCCAGCGGAGGACTCGGACAGATGTTTAACGACCCCAACATGATCCAGAAGCTGGCCTCGAACCCCAAGACCAGTGGTTTCCTCGCCGACCCCGCCTTCATGGCCAAGCTGCAGTCGATCAAGAACAACCCCGAGAACGCCTCCGAGATCTTCAGCGACCCCCGATTGTTGACTGTCATGGGCGTGTTGATGGGCGTTGATCTGCAGATGAGCGAGCGTGAGGTCGACCCGAACCAGCAAGACTCCCCCATGCCCGATGCACCACCCGCCCCCAAGCAGCCCGAGCCCAAGAAGGCCCCCGAGCCCGAGCCTGAGCCCGAGCTGGATGAGGAGGCTCTGGAGAAGAAGAAGGCCAAGGAGGAGGCTGACAAGGAGAAGGCACTCGGAACTGAGAACTATAAGAAGCGCAACTTCGACGAGGCTATTGCGCACTATAGCAAGGCCTGGGAGCTCTACAAGGACATCACCTACCTCAACAACCTTGGAGCTGCCTACTTTGAGAAGGGAGACTATGACAAGTGTATCGAGGCTTGCACCAAGGCTATCGAGGAGGGTCGTGAGATTTACGCCGACTTTAAGCTCATCGCCAAGAGTTATGCTCGTATCGGTACGGCCTACGACCGCAAGGGTGATTTGGAGCTTGCCGTGGAGAACTACAACCGATCACTGACGGAGCACCGAACTCCCGATGTCCTCAACAAGCTCCGAGCTGCCGAGCGTGCCAAGGTTGAGGCCGACCGCCAGGCATACATCGACCCCGCCAAGGCTGAGGAGGCTCGTGAGGAGGGCAACAAGAAGTTCAAGGAGATGGATTTCCCTGGCGCCGTTGCTGCCTACACCGAGATGGTGAAGCGAGCTCCCGAGGATCCCCGTGGTTACAGCAACCGAGCTGCGGCTTTCATCAAGCTGTTTGAGTTCCCCAGCGCTCTCGAGGACTGCGATGCTGCTATCAAGAGGGACCCCAAGTTTATCCGGGCTTACATCCGCAAGGCTCAGGCCTACTTTGGCATGCGCAAGTACTCGGAGTGTGTGGATGCCTGCACGGAGGCTCAGCAGGTAGACCAGGAGCACCACGCTGGTGCCAATGCTCGAGAGATTGAGCAGCAGCAGCAGAAGGCGTTCTCATCCATGTACTCTGCTCGCGATAACGAGACTGAGGAACAGACCCGTGAGCGTCTGATGAAGGATCCCGATGTAAGACTTACCCCTGACGAGAAACGAGTGAAATGAGTACTGACGTATCTAGATCATGGGCATCATGCAAGACCCCGTGATGCAGTCAATTCTGCAACAGGCTCAGTCTGATCCTGCGGCACTCCAGGAGCACATGAGAAACCCTGGCGTGCGGTCCAAGATCCAGAAACTGATTGCGGCGGGTGTTATCCGCGTTGGACGGTAAATGAAGGAAAGGATCAGGGGGTGATGATGATGATTGGTGACACTGGGGAAGGTTGCTTTTTCCGCGGGAGAGAGCAAGTCTTCCCCAGAGTCTCTCGTCTGCACGATGGACCACGAGGGGAAGCGGACCAGGAAGCATGCGTGATTACGGAGTTTGTCGAAACTTGCAAACAGACATGACGGGATGGATGGATGGATGGATAAGCTTGGCGTGTGCATAACATAATACGGAGTTGGCCTTCGGAACGGTTGCTAAATGAATGAGAAATGAGAACTCGTTTAAGCCAACTTTGAATAGTTTGCTGCTGCTTGGTGCTGCCATGTGAGGTGAGGTGAGGTGACAGGTTCGAAATGACATGTTTCATTCTCGAGGGAACAGATTGGGTGGTTGGGTTTGGGAGGGGACTCGAGGGTCTGGAACGAACCATTCCATCAAACCGGCCACATGGCTTTTACTACGAACAGGAGTTCTCCGCCCCGACGGAATATGAGATGAGAGAAAGCCCTACGAAATGACGAGAGTGTTTTGCGTCTAAAAACTCTTGCTAGTGGCTAGTGTCTCCAGTTGTCGCGTGGTTAATGATCTGAGAGTCAAAGCAGAAATTTGGGAGGGGGGGGGGGGCAGAGCAAGACGCCGAAGCCTCTCCCGAGCGCGCGCGCGGGCCGCCGTTAACGACCGAGTCAACGACCAAATGTCATAAGTGCTTATGGGCTGGCAACAACAAAAATGACTCTCTTCACAGAAAAAAAAAACAAGAAACAAGAAGAGTTAATCAAACCTGGGGAGGGGGGGAACGACACGTGGAGGGCACGAGGGTGATGATGCAGGGGGGAGTAGAAAAAAACGTGGAAGACACGTTTGATCACGATGGCATCAAGAAGGGGGGTAAGGAAAAAAAACAATATTACACTAGTAAAGTATGTAGGTGAGAGGGGGCAAAAATGACGAGAAAAAGGACAAATGATAGATATCGTCAGATGCGAGACGAGAAGCATGACGAGAACTGAGATGGACCCACGACGGTGACAAAAAGTAAATATGGGTTGTATATACATCTCTAAAAAGAAAGGATTAGCAGGAGAAGAAGAAGAAGAAAAATGGTGCGACGTTGAAGATTTCTTAGCCGCATGAGAAAAAAAACCGTCTTGCATAATGAGGCGCGGAAAGGAGAAAAAGAAAAATCACCCAAAAAAAGAAACAACGGTAAACAAGCCAAGACTTTTCGGCTCGGCAACGATGTTGAATACGGATGAAAAAAAGAGAAACTAAACGAGTCAGAGAATTTAAAAGTTTTGTCAGGGGCAAGGTTATTAGAAACGACCGACAAGTTTTAGTCTGATTACCTTTAGTTTCATCATTTTCCACCGTAGAAACCGATATGTGATTGATTTGAATGTTGGTGATGCTTCACCTCAACTGTCTCTAGAGGGGGGGGGGGGGTCTTTCTGACCCTCACTTCCTAATCAAGTCTTGATTGCTTTTCTTCAACATCCACAACTCTTCCTCCACCTTCCGAAACAAGCCACCCGTCAACCCTCAAACCCCATAATGATTTCTTTTTTTAATCTCATTTTTTTTTCTCATACTTCATCTCGATGATGTTGTTCAACCACGAGGTGGATGGGGTGTGGATGACGCCGTCGATGTCGTCGGTCCGGCTACGACCCGCGGCCGAGTTGGTGGCGGTGGACTAGTCCTTTTTTTTTTTTTTTTTCTCTCTACTTCTTTTTCTTCTTTTTGAAGCACCTCTCGACTGATTTGGATGCAAGATGTTGGTAAGAGTCAATGGATTGGTTGAGAATAAGTTGTGCATGACAAAACTGATGCTTGTATTCGTATCCATTGAGTGGATAATTAGTTGTGCCTGGTCCTTGCATCTTTCTGTCCAGCTGACTGCAAGAGACAAGATCCTATGCCAGCGACTGGTTCCTCAGCTTCGCTGCGAATAAGAAGCAAAAGAAAAGTCATTGTGACATGTTAACTCTCTTTTGCATTCTTCAGTTTCGCCATGGTCAATGCATCTGTCAATGGTAGGTTGTCAGAGACCCGGCCCGAGGGCAAGGGTAAAAACCCGTGGGCATGGATGGGGCCTCAAAAAAAGTGTGTGTGCATTGAATATCACCGGGGGCTATTGGGAATTCGTGACTGTTTTGAGCAGGCGAATGTAACCGTGATGTGATTGTGAGATTTGATGTAGATAGAGAGCGCGGCATTCATGGGGAAGAAAGGCGATTTCGACTCGTCACAAACAAAAAAGAAAGCGTGGTATCATGACTGCAGCATCCGACTATCGGCAAAAGAAAACAATAGCTGCCGTGGTGTTGCCATTGACATGACTCTGCTCGTCTGTGATTTGACATTGGCCCTCAGGTGCATCCGAGAGGATTTCCCCTCCTGTTGCAGTCAGCGAATAATCACCATTAAGCCACCAATTCAATTTCTCATCTCTCTTCTCTTGCCTTTGCCGTTGTCGTCATCTTGGAGGCCAGTTTATCCATGAGGCTCTCCTCTCACCCCCGGTGGCTGCAGAGTTGTTGACCCAGACGGCAGGGGTCTAGTCTTCTTTCTCGGAACAGGGCTCTCAACCCCGGACGCCGCCGTCGACGCCACCCCATGCTCTCCGTCGCCTGCCGGTAGGTCCTGTCCTGTCCTGTCCTGTGCCTGGGTTTCTTCAAGGCCTGTTGAAGTGGAATTCGGAGTACAGGCGACTGGATATGCCGCAATCTAAGTCTTGGCAACCTTTGCTCGCCGATATGTAGGCAAAAGACGGAGGTGGGACACCGAGTCAGGGGGCCATCTCGCTCGCCCCTGGCCATCTATGCCAGATGATGTCCCCTCTGAACGCACAGCTATCTCAGGCACCGATAACTTGGATTGTGATTGATAAAAAAGTGAGAGGTCAAAGTTCCTCTTGTGCCCCCGCGAACTCTGCACGTTGCGTCTCATCCGGTGCGGGCATTCCACAACCATTACCACTACCCGAACAGACTGCCGGGTGAGTGATAGTCCATCTGTGTGTCTCTGGGGGTTACATGGTGAAAGATGCAAAATGCCAGCCGCTTAATATCAGGACGCTCCGCTCTCAACGGTATCCGTAACGGTGTTGTAGCCGTGGCCGTGGGGTAGAACGGAACGGGACCCTTGACTTTCTTGACTCGGACTCCCAGCACGCCAAGCCAAAATACGCGGCTATTGGGAGCCTGTCCCTAGGTTGTTTGAAAAGCCTGAAGAATTTTTAGTCCAGTGCGGGAATGTCAACGTTGGTCGTTAGCTTGATCAACTGCCCCTTGTCCAACGTCAATGGGGTCTGACAGCCAACAGAGACAGCAGCGATCTGGGAATGGATTCCGCACAGGATATCCGTATTTCATCTCATAGCCGACATTGCGATGCCGTCAACATGTAAATCTCAAATCTCAACATTCAAGGATTGAGCCGGCTCTGCATCACCGGAGACAGGTCGGGATCTATGTTGGTTTGGGGGGAGGTCTGCAGTAGAGACGGCAGACGCAGTAGGTAGAGATGCAAGACGCACTTGGATGCAGGTACGTCATGCTAGGTGGTATTTGAGCAGACGGCGAGGCTTGAATCTGATGCAGTTGCCATGTGCCTCAAAAGCCATGGCATGGATATCGCGCGGCACTAATATGCACTCTTCCCGCGAGAAGCGTCCAAGTTGAAGGAATTGGCGAGATCTGTGGCTAGCCGCCGACATCAAGATGTTCGTTCCCGTCCCTTTTGCCCCCGACGGGGCAGATGATGTTACGCTTCGCTTGATGTCCGGTTATCTGAAAGGATCTAAAAGGTGCTCATGACAGGAACAGGGAAGGGCAGGTCTTGACATGGACGAATCGGGCAGGCTGAGTATGGATGACTGCTTTTCTGGTGATGGAGACGATCAAGTTCCCACCATAGGAGCAGTAAGAAGGTATCCATCCATCCTGCAGGCACAGCCAGGGACAGTCTGGATAACCTCAAATATGGAGTGTATCGAGTGCAGCGCAGTGCAGTAAAGTGCAGCAAACAAACACAGATGCATGCGTCACATGCATGAGTACGACGGCCAGGGCCGCGGCGGTGGCTTGTGGCCTGTTTCAACGGCCCTGGAGGGTGTCTGGTTGGGCAATGGAGCTTTCCATGAGACGACTAAAAAGCAAAGCTGCCGCGGCCTCTTACCCTTTGGAGACGGAAGATGCAACAAGCCCCTGGGCCGAGGAGGAGTAGAGGAAAAAGCACAGAAAAAATGGAAGCATGGTCTTGTTAAGGAATAGGCGGCTGAGCAAGGCAGGGCATTGTCGACAAAACAGCCCAGAGGCCCTCCGACTTTGGCCGACAGCGACAGCGGTCCTTGACTTGTCATAACCCATGCGTTCTTACCGCCAGTTGGGGATTGAAGGCCAGTGCGTAATGTACAGTAGATGAGCACATGTAGGCCGGAGAATTGTATACGGACGCTTGGAGTAGAGAGAGGCCGGTGCAGATCTGCCGTCACCAATCGAGGGAACGGACAGACCAGGCGGAGGACCAAGTCCTAGATTGACAGCTGCGTGTGATGGTAAGAGGCGAATCAGTACTTCAGCCTTGTCTAGTGAGTGTTTTCGAGTGCGCTATACAACTTCTGTATCCATACCGGTCAATTGAAAAGCCTCGGAATTCTCCAAGACGGAGGCGGCGGCGTTGGCCGGATGCGTGGGAGCATGGTTCGGGGGTCGACGGAGAGCCTGGGGGTGACCTGGGTCCCTCCGGCCGGGCACGGGGACGGGGTCGGTCGGCAGCCGAACAGTTTGGGTTTGGGTTGGTTTGGCTGTCGTCTTTCTGGAAGCATGAGGGACGGTTGGTGCATGTCTCTCTTCATTCTCGGTCTCTTGCAGATTTGATTCCTTTTTCCCTTTGACGGGGAGGTGTCTCAGCAGGGTCTAGGCTGGATGAGACGTTTATGTTTTCTTTTGGCAGCTTGAAGCCTGAGGTAGAGAAGTAAGTAATACGTAAGGTACGTACCTGCGTGCTGAATCTTCAGGCAGTTACGGAGCTCTCGGTCGGTACCTTCCATAACCTTTGACTGTCGTTCCAACCTTCCTCCTGTACTGGAATTCGGAGGGGGCAACTCGACCGTTAATTGATCCAATCTTCGTCTAATAAACTTTTTTGCACGTTACATCTACACAACTTGAATCCACCATCTCCTCCTCTCCCCAGACAATAGAGGCCAGCGTCGCGTGAGGCTTCTCTCAGTTGGCAATGGCGTGGACCTCATTCGCAAGGCTAACTCAGACTTGAGTGGAGGCGGCGTCTGGGCTCTGTCTCGTTCCTGGTTCCTGGCCTGCCGAGGCGCGCTTCTAGGTACCGAAGCGAGCTACCGACGGATATGGGAATGTGGGAGACAGGGAAATGGCACGAGCAAGGGTGTCTTTGAGCTTTTGATCAAGAAAGCCGGCCTATTCCCAGCAGGTTCATCTCAGAGGGAACACGGTACGGTACATACGGTATCCATCACATTACCGACCAAAACTGCCATACCATGCCCGCCATGAACGAGATGGATGGACTCCGCCCGATGCATCACCCTATTCCCAACCACAGGTTCGGGATTTCTCGTTCGTGAGCCATCGAACAGAGGAACGGTTTACCCCGATCTGCCCAGGCCTTCCCCCCGTGGCGGACAGCATCTCGAGTCTGGGCCTTGTTCGGTTCGTGAGGCCGTCACATCTCAACTCCCCCAGCCCAGTTCCATGCCATGCCGTGCCATGCGCCCACCGTCGTCCTCGTGGGAGCAGAGAGATTGATGAGAGCAAAGAGCCACACCTAACCTCCACAGGCACGAGGTTGGCACGTTTGGGTCCCACGAGGCAACTCCCATGATCCCTTCGATCCAATCCTAAGGCGTTCGCCACACGCCCCCCCAGGTTCCCCTTCCCCCTCTTCAGCTCCACGGAAAAGAGACCGAGAGAGAGTTTCGTCGACCTGGAAATATGGCGGTTCTCGAGCCTCACCAAAAAGCCCATCCATGACGGAATCAAGCGCTTCCGTATACAAGAGCTCCTCTAAATAATGTTCCACACCTCAACAGCCGGGGGCTGGACTCCTCAAGGCAAAGCCCGGGTCCAGCTTAGCCCCATCACCTTCCCCAGTTTGAACCTTGGCCTAACTAATGAGTGAGCCCTTCTAGCTTTTTTTTTCTCCTCTAGCTCGAGGAGCACGCCGCCGCCGCCAAAAAAGCAAAGGATCCCCTGTATGCTATCGTACGACTTCTTGGAGGTTAGGGATCTTGAACTATGTTCTCTGCCAACACGCCCTCCCCTTGACGGGGCGTTCAAGCACAAGCCACGAGGAATCGTCGGCTTGTGGAGAAGTCGGTTTTTTCACCTTTCTTTTTCCCTCTTCTTTTTCTTTGTCGACAATCTCTGCTTGGATGGGCGTATGTAACAGCCTAGAGGGGCGTGGGAGCAGGGAAAAGAGGCATGGAGGAGCGAGCCCATCGAGGATAAAATATCTGGGGGAGGACGCTTCTTGGGATCCGATTCTGAACCTCAGTATCTCCTCGTCTGCCTGCCTCGAGCCAAAAAGCTTCTTCCTTCTTTTTAAGCTTGCTCATCACATTCCATCCATCTATCCTTGGGCAGTGACAACATTACTTCTTGAACCTAGTTCATCAACGAATACATCAACCATCTACAGCCCTCTCCAAGACAGCCGACTTGCTGTTTTTGAGACGATCTACTGTCTAACAGTATCCTCCCCATCCTCCATTCACATCAACCTTCACAATGGCTCTGTCCTATCAGCAGACCAGGCTCATCCGGGGCACCATCCCCGCCCTCACCGACCATGGCGAGCGCATCACAACCATCTTCTACCGCAACATGCTTCGTGACCACCCCGAACTTAACGACTACTTCAACACTGTCAACCAGGCCAACGGTCGCCAGCCCCGAGCCCTTACCGCCGTCATCCTCAGCTATGCCAACAACATCAACCACATCACCGAGCTCATCCCCAAGATGGAGCGTATGTGCCACAAGCACTGCTCCCTTGGCATCAAGCCCGAGCACTATGCCATCGTTGAAAAGTATCTCATCGCCGCTTTCGCAGAGGTCCTCGGCCCCGCCATGACCCCCCAGGTGAGGGAGGCCTGGACCAAGGCCTACTGGATGCTTGCCAAGATGCTCATCGGCCGTGAGGCTCAACTGTACCGTGACTTTGGCAAGTGGCAGGGCTACCGCAAGTTCCGCATCGAGAAGAAGGTTGAGGAGTCTGACGACATCTACTCCTTCTACCTCGTCCCCGCTGATGGCAAGCGTCTTCCTCCCTTCCAGCCCGGCCAGTACGTTTCCGTTCAGGTCAGCATCGCCGAGAAGGGCTTCCTCCAGTCTCGCCAGTACTCTCTGAGCGATGCTCCCCGTCCTGACTACTACCGCGTCACCGTTAAGCGGGATGAGGGCCTCCACATGACTCGCAATGGCCGATATCTCGGCGGCGGTGCCCTGAACCCTGGTGTCGTCTCCAACCTTCTCATCGATATGAAAGATGAGGGTGACATTGTTGAGCTCACCCACCCTGCCGGCGAGTTCTTCCTTGACATGTCCAACACTTCCAACGTCCCCATCGTTCTCATCTCCGCTGGTGTTGGTGTCACCCCCATGATGTCCATCCTCAACACCGTCTCTGAGCGTCAGCCTCATCGTCCCGTTTCCTGGATCCACGGTTCCCGCCGCTCGGTGCCCTTCTACGACCAGGTCCGCCGTATCGCTCGCAACCGACCCAACTTCCGCTCCAACATCTTCAAGACTCACCTCGCTGAGTCTGACGTCTACGGTGTCACCTACGACCACGACTTCCGCGTCGACCTGGCCAAGGTTGATCGCGAAGATCTTTACCTCTGCCACGGCGCTACCGAGTACTACATCTGCGGTCCTGAGCAGTTCATGCTCGAGATGGCTGAGTACCTCAAGTCCAAGCAGGTCGACTCGGCCCGCATGCACTTTGAGCTGTTCAGCACGGGTGACATGGAGTTCAAGGTTGACACCCTGAGCATCATCTCCAGCACCAGCGGAGCCTGCCCCGGTGGCTACAGTGCCGCCCCCAGCTCGGCCCCATCCATCAACAGCACCACGGAGCGGAGATGCCCTAGCTCCGGTGCCAGTGCCAGCTCCGGCCAGTGCCCCTTCTCTGCGGCATAGGCAAGGCCAGCTAATGCTTGCTTATAATATTGCAATGGGATGTTAAAGCGGCGGGCTCTGGTCGGGCACCGGGGTTCTGGAGTTGATGGGCGTTTAAGGAACCGGCGCATTCTCTTCTTCACTTTGTACCAATTTTTCGGCTTCCCCTCTTGGACGATCTTGGATTTCTTTTGTCCTATTTCACATATATTCTTTACATATTTCTTCTTCTTTTTCACGGATTCAGGGGATTGAATGACTTGGCATCACACGAAATGAGCGGGTATAAAAGCTAGAGAGGCATATGGCATATGAAAGGTGGTTGAAAACAAAAATGGGAATTAACAGAGATTTTTTACGTGTAATACCAGAGAGGACAAAGGAGATGGAAGATAAACAGATCAATATCAACAAGCATCCTTGAACCTAAAAAAAAAAAAACATTTTCTCTCTCATCTCGTTTAAAAAAAAAAGTCAGATGCCGCGTATTAACAGGGAACATGAATGAAGAGTTCGTTAGCAGGGAACAAAGGAATCCTCCGTCTTTGCCCGATTCTCGCCCAAGGCAGGGGAGGCTTGTCAAGGTGTAATTGTGAAATCAGCAGATGGGGAGTGAAATAAAGAAGAAAAAACAAGCCCTAGAAGGAATAAAAAAACAGTTCTAGAAGGAATAACGCCTGTACCATGGATATCCTGGGTCTTTCTCTTCATCACCCACCGCTATGGTACTTGTTCCAATGCTTTAGCAGATTGTCATGCCGCGTAAACGTCTTACCACAGTCTGGCCAGTCGCAAGCGATAGGTTCGGTAATGAGACCCTTCCAGGCTGCAAACTCTTTATGAGCGCTGATGTAGTGACGGTCCATGTCTCTCTGCTCTGCCTTTTTCTCCTTGCAGTTCTCATCTGCCTCGCATCTGATGGGTCTCTTGTGAGTCTTGGCATGTTTGCTGTAAAACTTGATGTTAGTTGGGTTCAAACTTGGATACAGAAAAAGGGAATTTTTTTACTTGTATTCTCGTAGGCCGCGGTAGACGCGGTCGCAGTCTTCGCATGGGTAGTCCTTTGCCGTAGCGGCTGATGAGGGGCCTGCCTGCTCGTCTAAAATCCAGGTTCAGCTCGTCTACGTTTCGAATCCAATCAGAGGTAGAGCGAGAGCGAAAAAACGTACCATATTCTGCATCTTGGTAAGCGGGTCCTGTGGCATAATAGCCCTGGATAGCGGAGGAGGAGTCGTAACCCTGGTTGAGCAAGAGGTCGTTGGGGTTTACCGTTGCCGGCTGTTGCTGGTTCTGCCACTGTGTGTAGTTGCCTGGGTAGGGGTTAGTTTGGAAGGTTTCATACGTTTCAGAAAGTGTTTGTGACTAACTTGGACCAGCTTGAGTGTAGTCCTGGGTTTGGGTGTATCCGGCGTACGAGGGGTCCATCAGGTTGGGGTCGATGGGTATCTCATCATCCTGGGGTTGGCTCGAGCTGCTGGACTTTTTGTGTTTATGAGAGCGATGACCTTTTCCTTTTGGAGACATGATTGAAGATGTTTGTATACTTCTGAGATGTTATTGAGAGTATAGATGAATGGATATCTTTGAGTAAGGAGTCAGTTTAAGTGATGGATGCTCTTGTATCTGTTAAACAAGAATTATTCCCATCAACCTCATCATAAAGCCACCGATTTATACCATTTCTTCCCCTACTGGTAAGCTGCCTCTTTGGAGGCCGACCTGGGGCCGACCACCAAAATTTCCTGTTTCAAAGTGCATCGCCATGTTGTCGTCGCAACAGTCAAGATACCAACATGCGATGTACGAACTAAGACAGAAAAGCAAAGACCGGTATCTTTTGAATGTACACGAGAGCGGATACTCTCTCTCTCATGCAGCAGTTCGCCTCGTTGCCTTACCGGGGGCCGGGCGGCCCAAAAGGTAGGCCAGGTGTTGGTCCAGTTTGGCGGACTGGGAGGGAAAGAGGCTGAGTAGAAGCAACGCGGAAGCGATAGAAGAAGAAGATAAATGTCCAATTGGAGTCTGTTATCAATGAAATAAGGCAACGAGGTCTATGTAGGGGGCCGGTCACACCCCCCGCATGGTGTGATGGGCCTCCCAGGTCGGCCTCCAGCATAAGTGAGGCTTGGGCGTGGCAGATGATGATGAATGGCCAGGGTATTGAAAGAGGGAACCGGGAATTGATGATTTTGCGTTATTGTTGAGTTTGTATAAAGAGGGATGTTGTGTTCGTGGTGTTTGAGCCCTACAATCAAGTCAAAACAAGTCACTTACACGAGCTACAAACACCTTATCAATTCATTGACAGAATATCCATCTACCACAATGACATCAAGTACGGATTGAGTTCTATTCACTGTAGAATCACAACTGACAGCCTCCAGACGCCCTAGTTCTCTTCAAACCCAAGCAGAAGCGTCGCTTCTACGAACCCATCGTTCTCTTCAAGGCCCTCACAGACATCACTCACGAGGAAGGCTCCCTCGGTCTCCCCGAGACGCCGGCAAGACCGCGAACAGAAGAACAGAGGTTCCACCAATTCGTCCACAAGCTCGCTGGCGTCTGCGACAGCACCAGAGGCGGAAAGACTGTCACATCGTTTGCCGTTCTCGAGCATGAGGATAGGTTCGTCTACGTCTTTGGGTGTAACCAGGTTTGCAGTCTAGACCTGGTAAAGACTCGAACGTTTGTGACTGAGCTGTTGGCTACTCTGTCTGGCTTTCATATGCTTGATCAGGTTGCTCAAGGGCCCGTGAGGAGGGCTGTCTTGGAGATGATCTTGACGTTTAATATGCCGAGGTTGGACATTTATCTCAAGAGCTTCAAGGGGCAGTTGAAGGAGTGTCTAGAGTATTGCCAACGCCAAACAGACCAAACCGGTGAGTTGAGTGTCGTTCTGGGATAGCGGAAGGCTAACGGGTCGCAACAGCTATCGCGGTTGGAGCAGGTCTCGAGATCTTGGGCGACACCATTGCAGACATTGCTTTCAAAGGACTAGACGAAAGCGAGTGTAAGTGTATAGCAATCTTCGTTCGAGCTATTCTGACCCAGGACTTTTAGACCTCCCATCGTACAATCGCTTCCTACAAGCTCTCAGCATCTTTCTAACCCCCCAAACCAAGGCCTTTGTTGACGAACGTGCCGGGAGAGGACGCATCCGAGACGGGAGGAGCTTCGAGTGCTGGTCCGAGCTGAGACATAACCTCTCCCGCCTTCGGAACTATCAAGCCGTGGTGCAAGATCTCATCGACGCCGAAAAGGAGTGGCCGGAGCTGTTCCAGGAAGTCGAGGTGATACCCGTCTCGTCGAGCAAGGCGGATCCCAACCCCCTCGGCAAGAAAAGCGAGGCCGCCGATGCTATTATCGGCCGTATGGAGCACGATAATGCCAGGAGGGAGAGGTATCACGGTTTTGCTCTGGAACTGCAGCGAATGCAATTTGATGAGCGAATCCAGAAGCAGTGCCAAAGGGACACCTTCAAGCCCTTTGTGCACTCCGAGATACTTGTCCTCGAATGGATAACAGCCAACGCTTCTAGGCTAGAGCTTAGTTTCTTCCACGGGTGGAGGTACATTGGCAGCAGTAAAGGAGCCTGCAGGCTATGCCACTACTACTTCGAAACACCAGGTCAACACGGCGGCATCAAGACGAGGTCCAGCCACGGGAATCTCTACGTCAACTGGAGGTTTCCCGACTTGTACGAAGATGACGGACCAGAGGGAAAAGCACGCCGGCAAGAGATCTTTAACTGGATGATGAATAGGGTGCGAGATGATGCGTTTCAGACTATGGAGAGCAAGGCGTCGACTGGGAAGAGGCATGACTCTAGCACTCATCCTCTCATGTCGGTGCGACATACTGATGCGCAGACAGATGTGGGTGCTCGTGATTTGGCTGATGTGGATGAGTTGGGAGAGCAGTTTGAGAGGGGGCTCAATTTGGATGACTCGCCGACGACTGATAGTCCAGAAGACTCGGGATCAGATGACGATGAGGAAGGGGGTACCAGTCTTTTCTGACGTTGCTCCACAAGAGGAGGAAAAGAAGTCTCTTTTTATATGCTATATTTAGTATTCTCATGTCTCATGTTTCGTGTATCAATGTTCTTCCATCTATCAAGCCGCTGTTTAATGATCATTCCTCTTGTGCCAAGGAGCAGTCGCCTCCAAAAGATCCTTGTGAATCTGGCTATCACCGCTGACGTTGTAGAGATCATCAATGACCTGGTTTCGCTGCATAAAGATGAGGAAACCAGCCCAGACAAAGTCGGCGTAGCTAGGAGTCTTGCCAAGGAAGAAGGGTCCCTCCGAGTTCTCCTTGAGTAGGGCTTCAACCTCTGCTATGACGGGCTTGGCAGCGTCCCAGGCAACTTGACCACCCTTCTCCTTGTTCAGCTGATCAAGCGGCATACCGGCCAACTTGGACCTAGTCTCGTGCCAGTAGGGTACACTCTCTTCGTTCAACAACCGGCCAGGGACGGTGGTGAAGTAGATGGGTCGAAGAGGTGTCATGATACGAGGCATGATCTCCTCCAACTTAGCCAAAGTAGGAGAGTCGAGATGGATTGGAGGCTCGGGGTGCTCCTTTTCCACACGCTCAACAATCTTGCGCGAGTCCATGAGATAAGTTCCATCAGGGAACTTGACGGTGGGAATTGTCCATGTTCCTGTAGACTCGTTGGCCGAGACGCTATTGCGGGGGTCAGTCAATTGGTGGGGAGGACATGGCGGAGAGCAACAACGCACTGAGGTTCCAAGGTGGGCTTGATGTTTGGGTACTCAAGCTATTGAGAGTTAGTAACCCGATTGGATTTCAATTGAGGTTTAATCTTACCCATTCGGTCTTGTAGTCGATGCCCTTGAAGTTGAGGAGGAAACGAGCTACTGGGTCAGTACTTCACCGTGACAAGGAATGAGACGGCTCACTCTTCCAAGGGTTCAAAGACCAAGCAGCACGAGGATCCTTGCTAGGAAGGTCAAACAAGACAGTCTGCTGAGAAGACATGATTTCTGTATACAACAATTATTGGTGACGATGAGAAAAAGTAAAGAGTGTTGATTGAAGAATGGCGGGGAGCTGCCTCAGGTCATGAGCTTTAGATGGAGGGGCAAAAAAGGTGGGTTGTTGTCATCATAAACGCCCTTTTGCCGGGGCAGCTTTGACCAATCAGAGTAAACAAAAATTGATCTCTGGTAATTAACCACCAATTACTACAACTCAAGCTATCAAGGTCCACTGTCGTGTTTGGAATCATTGGGAATGTATGGAATCATTATCGTGAGTGCCTCGGCTTATTCTAGCTCTGTTTGACTTTGTAGGTTTGTTATCTGTCCACTGGATCCAACTTGTGCACCTCTGTTCCTAACCTCGGCTCGGCTTGTCTCGGATCAGAATGGTCAAAGCAAGGATAAGAAGGCTTGAATATCCAAGTTGATGTTTTCTCCCTTCATGTCAAGTTTGAATGGTGTTATTGTATTTACCGTTGCTACAGTTGATACTCACTCTCCTCGACTGAGAGAATAGACTTCAAATCTCGGGGATTCCTCAATCATGGATCCCTCATCAGAAGGCGGTGCCAGGTTGCTAGGCTAGGCAAACTCGGTCAAGATGTACTGTGCCGGCCCAGTGTCATCTGGTGTACGTCACATCTTCTAGTCCCTCGGTGTATGTTGGAAACGAGAAGAGCTTGAGCTCACAGTCAGCATAGTTCCTAAAAACAGAAAAAGAAATGGCACATGTAGATCTCCATAGATATTAGACGGGTAAAAAGGCGACTGAAAGAGTGAAAGAGACTATTTGAAACTGATTCCCAAAGAAACTGCTGTCTCAGTCGCGGAAAATGGTGCCATTTCTTGACTTGGTCTGGATCGAATCCACGCACCCTTGCCAGAGCTCATCATCTTCATATGGCCCCTGTAGCGGGGATATGACTTCAAAAAACCTCCAAAAACTAGTCTGCGTCATTCGTTCCTTATTGAGTTGTTTCTTACAATCGAGTCGAGAGGAAGTCGCCTTGAGAGTCGACGAGCCAGTTGTCACGGCATTGACATATAGGATAGGGTCTCGGAGTGACGATGCGAGCGGCCTGAGAAGACAAGTTAGACATGAGTCAAATAGAGACTGTAATCACTCACATGGACTTTAGCTCTCAGTATTCAAACTCCGACCTGCTCGATTCCTGGTCCATTGAAGCTGAAATAGGCCAGACCATAATCATGAATCAGAAGACAATCCCGCCTTCCATTGCGTCGAACAATTTTGCGATGGCTCGCCATAGCTGTCGACGATTATGAATGCCCTCGCTTGGCCAGCCACAGGAGCTACAGTCGATATTGAGTTACCTCGTTCACTTGAGCGAACCCCATAAGCATACCAAAGGAGGAGACGGAAAGAACAAATAGCCCAGCTTTTGACCAAGCCGAGAGGCATCGGAGGATAGAAAGTTGTTTGCTGGAGGACGGGTTTAGTTTGACCTTTTTGACTAGGTAGTTCATAAGAACAAAGCTGTGAAGATGCAGTTTGATTATCGTTTCTCGAACGGTAGTGAGCGTTTGCTTCTGACTTTGCCACTTGTTCAAGGCTCGTTACATACACACTGACTTGATCTTATTGCCCACCCCCTTTAACTCACCCAAACCTTATTTTCAGCCGCTACTCACAATTCGCAACATCAACTCTCCAAATCATGATCTATCTCATGGCGTTCACAAAAGTCCCATCCTGCACCTAGCAGCTCACATTTCAGCCCAGCCGCCAAAAGCGACCGACCGCTACTTCTCTCATCTCGCAACGGAACCACGGCACGCGGAATAGCGTCCGGGTGCATGGCATGTAAGTTGAAACTTTCTTGATCAACATCACGGTACTATTTGAAAAGATAAATGGAGTTTTTACCCAAGTAGGAAATTCTTTTGCGAGCTCTTGCAGGGTTACATTGACTTATAATCCCTGAACACCTGCGTAAGCTCAAACCGGTAGATCAGTTCCCTTTGACGAATAGCAGAAGAGTATTGTGCGCTGACTCCAATTGGTGCTTCTAGGCGCTTCTGCTTATGTGTGTCTCTGCCTTGATTTAACTCTTTCACTCTTCTTTTTCCCTTGATCGATATACAAAGTCGAACACTGCCCCCTTTCTTTACCGTACCATCGAGAGTACTACTGTAAGAACTTTTTTTCTTACTTTGCCGCCATGTCTGATAAGGAAACGAGGGTTCCTTCACCGGGCGGTGCGCCTCCACCTTCGTACGACGCTGCGGCGGGTGGCTATGATGAGAAGCCATCTCAAACGCAACGACACCCACAACGGTACGTTACACAGGTGGAGCAAACAAACACTATCTGGAACTAATGTGAGTATCAGAGTCTTGAATACATTCCTCAATGATGAAGGACTACCTGAGGTCGTCACACAAGACCACATCGCAAAAGACACGGGATTCTATGACGCCCCAATCCCCGTAAACCCAGATCCAACACCCATGACACAGATATACGAGACAACCGCAACAGTTACGCCGCTGCATCTCCTAGGAGACCAGTCAGATACTGTAGACTGCCCGTTCTGCAGACACCGCGTGGAAACGCGAGTCAAGAAGAACCCTTCGATGAGAACTCAGTAAGACCATCATTTTACACTTGAGACATTTGAGAGACTGATATGATTTGCTAGCATTACTGCAACCGCCCTGGGGATCGCAACGATTGGCGGAGCCGTTGCACCATACGCCATGGGCTGGAACAGCCATATCAGCCACTACTGCACAAACTGCAACCGCAAGGTGGCGTACCGACGGTATGGAACGCACGAGATGAAGCCTCTGGGGACTCCTGATCATCTGAGGGAGGTTTCGAGGTATCCAGCTATAGATTCGCCAACTCAGGCTTGGGGACCGGGAACACCGCCTCCAGGCAGGTAAATAGCCCGGGACTGCTTCTTTGATCGCGTTAGTATGAGATATACATTTATTTGGGTTTGGTTTGCTTGAAATTGCTATTTAGGCCACTAGTTTGGTATTCCGCGAGTTTCAAGGTTTTTGGGAGGCAGGCAGTTAATCTCTCCTTTGCACGTTGTTGAATGTATACAGAAATCACAGCCATTCTAATTTCTGTGAAGAATCTCGTCTTTATGTATGATAGCTTCAAATTCAAATCACCAGTAACAGATGCACCCCTGCTCATGCTTTTTGCCACAACACCAAAAACCATATCCAGACCCCCCCTTCTAGGTACCCAAAAAATCACCAAAGACTCCTCTCGTAAAATGCAGATCAGCACCCGCTGCTCACTCTAAATCCCTCCCTTACCCTCTCCACCAAGACATCCGTGTCACCCTCCTGGAGCTGCCTCCGGATCTTTTCAATGTCTTGGAATGCCTTGCTCGACTCCAGACTCAACAAGCTGCTGGCTCTTACGAACTGGGCGTGGACCCAGTCTTTCTGCCCCGGCCTCAAGGCCTCGGCAAGAAACGAGCCGTGGTCTTCAGCACAGAGTGCGAGGACATTGCTCAGGGTATTGATGGCATGCCACGCCCCGTATGCGACCGCAGAGGCTCTGTGCGCCTCGACCGTGATGTAATTGTCGCTCGTCATAAAGTTGACGAACCTCTCGTCCCAGGGCTCGAGGTTATGGTAGCTCGGGTGGATGATTTTCGAGTTCGTCAACTCCAGCACCGTGGGCCGGACCGTCTGGTTGCCAAGATAAAAATGGGATGCTATTGCATATCGAGTCGACCATGTCCTGCACCTCGTCCTCGGCGTTACAGATGAGCTCCACCTGCGTGTCCGAGTCTTCCTCTGTGGGCAGCATCATGTCGAGTATCGCGTCCGGCACTAGCTGCAGGATCGACAGCTTCATCTTGAGCAGGAGGAGCCTGTAGCCTCTCCAGGTGTTGGAGATGCTTGCGACCTGCACCGACGGGTAAACATCGCAGCCATCGAGGTATGTTGGTATGTGAGGAGTGACCTCCTGCACCTGATCAAGCCTCAGGGCGTGGAAATGCCTTGGCAGATGCTCCAGCCAGCCAAGCAAACGCGCTTCGACGGCTTTAATGTCGAACCACAGGGCACCAATGTCCACGTGGGAAGTGGGAACGGGGTCGCTGCCGCAAAACATGTGACGGAAGCTGTATTGCAGATTCGCGATCGAAATGCCGATAAAGTCAAGCGTGGAGCTCGAGTTGAGCGAGGTGGAGGGGTGCTGCAGGACCCAGGATTGTATATGGGCCGGGAATCGCTCCTTTGTACGTAGAGCATACGACACCTCTAGATGCAGGACGTAGCAGAGCATATGGTTGCCAATGGCCATCCCAGCAGCTCGAGGCTCCTGGCTCATCATCAGGGCCACAGCACCATCGTGGTGAACACGGCTCGCCTTGTTGAGACTGTGCACGGCAAAGAGGTTCTCGTAGAATTGCAGGACAAGAGCGGCAAGAGTGGTCGCCTGGCAGTTCCTCTCGTCCTTGTCTTTTACGGCCAAGCGAAGGCGGGCCAAAGCATCAGCGTAGGGCTGATGGGGTAGGGCAAAATTGATGTCCTTGTTGCGCCACATGCCGTGCAGCCTCGTCGCAACGGCCGTGACAGCCATGTAGGCAGCCGAGGTGGGACGCTCCGACGACATCACAGGAGCCAAGACCTCAAAGAAACCCCGGGCGGAGCTGAGACTGCGTCCCGTGCCAGCCCAGTTGGTGAGGAAGAAGCCCAGGGCTACGTCTGTCTCTGGGGGGTCCAGCGTCTGCGACACCAAACTCACCGGCTTCGGGGTGATGACACGGCAGGTGGGCGTCTTCTTGCGAGACTTTTGATGCGTATCAGTCGTCTGGACCTTGAACTTGAGCTTGACGGGCTTTGTCTGGTAGCCACCACATTCTCTGCCAATGCGAATGCATCGCTGGCAAGCAGGCTTGCCCTCGTCGCACTTGACTCGTCGCTGCTTGCAGGTATGGCAGCCCTTGGAGGGGCCGAGGTTGACCATGGTGGCTGCTTTGCTAGTGTTTGCGGGACGGGATAATAGCGGTGGGCTTGCTCGTTGGTGATGTACTATTGATTGTCTCGTGTTGTGTTGCCTTGTCTCGTCTTGGTGAAATGTCGCGGCCGACAGATGCAGTAGCGATTTTGCGACCACCAACACTTATACCAGCGGCAGAACAGCCCACGGGCATTTTACATACAAGATTGCCCCAGACGGGACCAGACCAGGCCCTACCGGGCTGATGAGCCGTTTCAGCCCAGGAGCCGGCGACTCGGCGTGTCCTGCAGGCCCGGGGCTCCGTGATGTACGTGTTGTGCTGTGCTGTTGGCTGTTGGTCAGCCTAGCCTGTGAGAAACGGCCCCGTTGAATCGTGGGGCTCGCTCGGGAGGGGAGTGAAGAGTGCTGCTGCAAGCTTCGGAGGCAGGGTTGTAGATTTGGACCGAGGCCGAAACCCTGGACCTGACTGGGCTGGAAAGGGGTGATTAGACGCGATCGAAGAGTAGATCCAAGGAATGGCTTGTTGAGTATGATGGATCGAAAAGGCGGGCATGAAAAGGCGGAGTCTTGCTGCTGCTTGTGCTTGTGCTTGTGCTTGCTCCGCCCCTCAGCCCTGCCTTCCCTGTTCCTCCCCTGTTGTCCTGTGCTTTGCTTTGCTGCCCGTGCTGATGAAATTGCTAAAGGAAATCGACCATCCAATGCCCCTGCCTTGTGGGGGGAACTTCATGATGCCCGCGATCGGACGTATACCCAAACTAAGAGACCCGTAACTGTAGATCCCAGGTCAAAAATCAGAACATGGAGTGCCTCCAGGATAAGCAGCCACACTCCCCCGAGATATATCGGTTACGGTTACAATTGCGGTCGACGAATCCGAATGCGATTCTGTTTTACTACCGGTAGGGCTGGGATGCGCTGGCACACCCTGGTCCAGCCTTATACACCCCTAATCCACTGCCTAATCGGTACATTACACTAACTACTGCAACACCTACATACGGACCTTTTCCGCTGTCATGACGAGATGGGAATTCGCTCTTTGCCCAATCCCAACCTTGCCGTATCAAAAGTCCTTCCCACTCATCTGGTGGAGCGGAACGGCCGTTTACTTGTAAGGGAGCAACCTCCGACGCTAGCCCTACATCAAAAGCATTGCCATCACTTCATGTTTCTCTCTCGACTCAGTAATCTGCCCAGATCCGTGCCTCCATGATTCGCTAACCCACAGTTACAAGGGGGCGTATTTAGAAACATTCCGAATAAACAACAAATAGCCATTGATTGAATTCTGCCTGTCTTGACTTGGCCAATAGATAGGCCTTGACATAGATGCAACTGATCCACAGCCCTGGCACACCTGATCTAAAGTTGGTGATCGGGTATAACACCCTGACCTGACATCAGGATATACACGGATATAACGATGAGAGGCGGAATCATGGCTGAATCCATACATACCACCCCTGTCCACTTGCTGCACTATGGGGCCTTTCCGAGTTTCCAGCGACCGGGTTACGGGTTGAGTTATGGTTAATGTTTCGATGGCATGACCAGGATAAGAAGGCGCAGGTAACGTATGAATTTTAGGTTGAATCTTGTTGAATACCAATGATTACACCGTACAGCAACCGAACCACCAGCTACGAGATGTCAATGTCAGCCTGTCGTGCATCGAGTGGAAGATGATGCTGTAGTAAAGACATGGATTCTTACAGAATACACTCGAAACAGCCAAAATCAAGACCCCCTCTCCACTTACCTTTTGACAACACATGCCGCTCATATGTACATCCCGCCCCTCAGGGGTGCCGGCGTCAAAACCGTAAACCCCCATGGGGCAAGATAGACGCCCAGTCTCTCCCCTCTCCGGACTTGGGCGGTGCGGTTCATCGGCTCTGAGCCCGAAAATGCAGCCTCCCTAAGAGACAGTTCCCCCGAGGCTCCGGACACCCCTTGCCCGCCGCTGCACAAAAAAGGACTTTTGTCAACCAACAACAAATCTTGAAATAACTATTCCCGTCACATCTCGCGTAGCCTATCGGTAGGAGTCCCTGTCAGCCCACGAGGCGGTATTCTAGAGTGCTGACATGTGACAGCAGCCGGCAGTCAATCTCTCTGTTTGCAACACTCCGTCGGAGATTTAGACTATATAGGAAGAGTCTGGAAGGTTGAAGTCAAAGGTTCACGGCAAAGGATTCATGGCCACGGCGTGAAAGCCCATATATAGCCCTCTAAGCCTCGCCGGCTGACGTGAGTGAGATTGCATGTCGTCATCGGCGAGACTCGTGATGATTGAGTGCTTCAAGGAACCTTTCGAAAGGGTATCATCGCCGAGATTTATGATTTCGCAAAGGACTTACCTCAACAAGTTGGCCGAAGTGATAAAAATGAGTTGAGGATGATGTGACAAGGCCATCTGAATAGCATCAGGAATATCATCACATTTCAATATTGTAGAATTGCAGAGACGTGTATTTGTTCCCTTAATATACGAACTAGCTTTGGGGACATCTGAATTTATAACATGTTAACTTTCTGCTTGACCGTTGCGTGCATGCTCGTGAGGTTCTTGTGCAACCTAACAGTAGATAGACTCGAGGCGAACGTTGACAACGTTGGTAAACTATGATACTATGCTTGCCTTTCCTATATGCACTCTATACGAACAGCTCATCCTCTTCACCACCCAACAGCCCATGATCATCTTCCTATCAAGCCAAGCCGGCACTCGGATTCAACCAAATTCAAAGGAGATCAAGACATCAAGCGTCTAAAAGACCAAAAAGGGCATAGCATGCAGGATCGCCAACACGGTATAGCAGGAACCCCTGACCCTGCCAAATACTAGACCTAGTTTGGGTGGTTACCCGTCTGGCCTGAGTGAGGCCAGGCCCCCTGTCTTACAAACGGCCCACTGGGGTCGATCAAGGGGTTTCGTGTGATTGCGAGATGATCGGGAACTCGCCCACTTCGGCTTCGATTTTTTCTAACTTGGGATTGATGTGGTGGTGATCTTGCGAAGGAGCTGTGAAGGAAGAACTTTTGTATAGAAGATGGGTAGTTAAGATGAGGCACTCAGAGTGTGGGTGGTATCACATTACTTCAGTCAACACGGCGTCGTTTGCTACCCATACTAGCTGCAAGACATCTGTTTGATCTAGATGAAACTTTCAATCTTCCTCACGTCTTTTACTATTATGACATCCACTATGTCGGCAGAAGCGGCACCTGAATCTTCTTGTTGTACCAAGCAGCTTGGCCCAGAGCACTCTCAGCACATGATGAAAAACTTCTTCGGTGTCTGGCACGGCGACTATTCACTCGCCGACAAGACATTTGATCCCAATGTTATCCTTGCCTCCGACCGTATGCCCACAGGAAAAAGGCAGTGAGCCCTTGAGAATCGAGGGAAAAAGACGGAATGGTGGCATTTGTGAAGCAGTGCAGAGAGGGTTGGAAGGAGTATACCTTTGACCTGCTCCAGTCCATCAGCGAACAGAACAAGATTTCTATTCAATGGAAGATGAACGGTGTAACGGGTGAGAACATGAGGATCAAGACGTAAGAGCTTTGAAAACTGTTGCCTTATCTTGTTCTTCTGCTGACCTGTTGTCACTTGGAGGCCTCTGAAGCCAGGCTCCAAGGTCAGCTTCAAGGGGATCGATTTTATCGTCCTCGATGAGAGCTCGGGGTTGATCAGAGAAATCAACATGGCTCAGGATCTCATCACCTTTTTTCATGAGCTTGAACTCGGTCATGTTTCGGTTTAGGCCGGTCTTTTATCAGAGCTTATAGAATGATGGTGACGCAAGGGGCACTGTGTTTACGTCAAGGCATGCTTTTCTGTCTATTTATTCCTCTTCATACAAGTTTTTCATCCCGCTTTCTCATTCGTACACTTTAACTGCTTGCCGTTGATTACCTTTATCGCTTCATCAACTGGAGACAGACCTTGGAGTTTGCAGGGGGCCCGGGTACCTGCATCGCAAAGCAATCAAGACTTTTATCACTGGCTATTTCCAATCTGTAAAGGCCGCACCTTGGTAAGAACAAACCCATGACAATTTTGGAGTAAGTAAGCATGTTATACCCCATGGTAGAGCCCGTCTCTTACTGGGTTTGTCAGATCTTTAATCCATCTCCAAGTGGAGTAGGATCGACGACACCCTCACCATCAGCTGGGGCCCACCAATGACAGGTTTAGGGCCCGGATCGGCCCGTGAAAGTCAATCTCTATCGGTTAACTGGACTTCGAGGTTGAAGGTTGAAGGATGAATAATCCTAGGTTTGAATCTACATATTTACAGGTTTCCAAGACTATTCAGGTTCGTGAATGAGTCGCCTTGCCAAGATTTCTGGCCTCGCTAACCCTTGTCTCCAGAAGAGCTCCAACCAACAGCGGCCCCATGTGAAAGTCAACTGGGTTGTCTGAATGTCGTTGAATCGAAGCAAGTTTCAACATTCAAGAACCCCACAACGTCAATTGATGCACTGAATTATGGATTCATTACTCACATTTCATCCCTACCTACCCAGGTAGTTACTAGACTACCTAGGGACGAGTAGTTCCAAGAACTGGCCTGAGGAAAAATGGTTCGATAAGAAAATGTGGGTCCGCCAGGTACGGTACAGAAAAAATGGCAGCTGAAAATCCAGGGTCCATCCCATCCCCAACACCAAAATTGGAGCCTCAACGTCTTTTCATCCACCATCAACCCAACTTCACCAACCGCCATGGCCGACCCAATTGAACACCACGACATCCTCGTCCTGGGCGCAGGCCTCTCGGGCATCAACACCGGCCGAGTTCTTCGCAAGCAGCTCCCCCACCGCTCCTTCACCATCCTCGAGGCTCAGGAGGGCGTCGGTGGCACATGGCGATTCTTCCGCTACCCCGGTTTCCGATCCGACTCGTTCATGACCTCGTTCGGATTTTCGTGGCATCAATGGAGGCATAGACACAAGATGGCTCAGGCCGGCGAGATTGTTGAATATTTGGAGGAGGCTGTCGATGCTGCTGGCTTGAGGGACAAGATCCGCTTCCGACACAAGATGGTGGGGTGTGAGTGGAGGACTGACGAGCAGCAGTGGAGGGTCGAGGTTGATGTTGAAGGCGAGCGCAAGGTTTTTGTTGCCAACTTTGTCATCAGCTGCGTGGGATACTACTCGTACGACAAGGCAATGGAGGCTACCATTCCTGGCATCGAGGACTTTGGCGGACAGGTTGTACACCCTCAATGGTGGCCCGAGGATCTCGACTATTCCAACAAGCGTGTCGTGGTAATTGGATCAGGGGCAACTGCCATCACCATTGTCCCTTCGCTTGCTGAGAAGGCGAGCATGGTGACCATGCTCCAGCGCAGTCCGTCCTTCGTCGTCTCCCGACACACCACTTCGGGCGTTGATGACTTCCTGAGACGCTATTTCCCTTCAGTACTTGCGTACTGGTTCATCTACTGGAAAGATGTGGTCTGGGAGCTCTTCATCACTCAAGTGGTCCTCAACTTCCCAGACAAGTCCCGGAAGGCCATCATGGACTCGATGAGGGAGGCTCTGCCCAAGAGTGTTGACGTTGATGTCCACTTCAATCCCAGCTACAATCCGTTCCAGCAAAGACTTTGTATGTGTCCGGAGGGAGACTTTTTCAAGGCTTTTCACAGGGACAACTGTCAGGTTGTGACGGATGTCATCGAGACAGTGACTAAGGATGGCATTCTGCTCAAGTCTGGTCAGAAGCTGGATGCCGACATCATCATCACTGCGACGGGTCTCTACTTCGAGCTGTTTAGCGGCGTGAAGCCCCTGGTGGATGGTCAGCCCATCAACCCCGGGTCGCAGTACGCATGGCGTGGTTGCATGATTGAGTCCCTCCCCAACATGGCATTCGTGATGGGCTACGTGACGACATCCTGGACTCCCGGCGCAGACCTGATGGCTAAGATCGTGGCTCGAGTCATCAAGCGAATGGAGAAGACGGGCTCAACGACTGTGATGCCGGTGATGGAGGATCGTGAGGGCAAGCCGAAGAATCTGCTCGTCACCGCGACGAGCAACTACTTCACCAAGGCTGCAGACAGGATGCCCAAGGTGACGGGTGAGTCGCCGTGGTACGGGCGGGTGAACTTGGGTATTGACTGGTTGGCATGGATGTTTGGCAACGTCACCACGGGGCTGCTGTATGGCGGCGCTCAGAGCAAGAAGGATTCATAGCGGTGTTTGACTATAGAGGAACATAGAGCATGATACACTTGGTAATGAATAGATTATGACTGGATCAATTGTGGATATACAGGAATTAGTGTGTTTGCCCTTTCATCTTGACCATGCTGCTGGACGCTACTGTAAGGAGACATCAGATGACAGAGGGAGCAACAACAAACAATCACCACAGCAATCAATTTCTTAAAGTCAATGCCAACCAGGTACCAAAGACAAAAAAACAAGGCTCCAGCTAAAGTGAAGCGCCACTAGTTCTCCCATGACCAGGCTGGAGGTTCCCGTCAGCCCGCCTCCTGCGTGTCTGTGAACGGGTGGGAGGATCTGCATTAGCCAGAGTCCAGACTGCGCCATTCACCACTTGGCATTATGTGACCAAAATTGAAGAGCCTGTTCAGAGACACAGTCATTCGGCCTCAAGGTCTATAGCAAGATAAGTCTTCTGGAATGTAAACGTAGTGATCTGGTCCAACTACTCCGAGGCTTATCATCGTCGTCGTCTCAATTGGACTCTCCATTTAGCCTAGGCACGCGGGGAAATCCCCGAATGCAAAAGAGAACTAGGATCCCCACTACCGTACACCCGATCCATCCAATTTGCCTCTTTTCTCTTCAGCATGCTTGTTGGCCCGCCCGGGGACGGCTCGTCAAGCCCCCCGGTCTGTTGGTTGTCGATACCCGCCTTGTCGTCACATTGAACCCCCACTCAAGCATGTGGTATTTCTTTCCCGAGACGAAACTCAATTCTGTTTCTCCAAGATGAAACATACTTTGGTGTTGATGTCTCTGGGCGTTTGATCATGGGGTTGCTGGCGGACCTTTCGTTTACGAGACTTTGCCTCGTGGCCGTCTCAGTGGTGATTGCTGGTCTTGGTACTCGTCAGTTTCGACGATGGCATCGTCTGCGCCATATCCCCGGTCCTAAAGGTGCGGGTTGGTCAACATGGTGGCAACTTAGCGGAGCTCTCAGCGGTCGCTATCATGAACATCTTAAGCGTGCTGCCGACCAGTTCGGTATACATCTCGTTCCTACTAATGATACTGAATACTGATTATCTCCAGGTCCTCTTGTCCGTATTGGTCCAAATGAATTACTTTCAACAGACCCCGACGTGCTTCGCAGCATGTCAGCAGTACGCAGCACCTATACCAAAGGCGACTTTTACATGAGCGGAAGGATAGTCCCGGACGTTGACAATGTTGTCTCCGAGAGGAACGAAGTCAAGCACAAAGCTATGAAAGCTAAGATGACACCAGGAGTATGTGACCAACACCATATTATGAACAACCCTAACAGTCTCCAGTATTCAGGAAAGGAGAATGAAGGCTTTGGTTTCGAAGCAGGTCTTGATCGCCAACTCCTCAACTTCATAGCCCTCGTCGATCGCAAGTATACTTCAGCACCAGGTGAGACGCGGCCCGTCGATCTGGCCGAAAAGACGCAGTTCTTCGCTCTCGACGCTATCGGTGATGTCTCTTTCGGAGAACCGTTTGGCTACCTCACTCAAGATGAGGATCTTTATCACTATAATGAGATCAACGTCAGTTCACTGTCGGCTATGAATGTGGTCTCAGTCTATCCCTGGTTGACAAAGATTGTCCATCGATGGCCCCTAAAGCTGTTACTGCCGCGAGAGGGAGACCAAGTGGGCTTTGGACGTTTGATGGGGTAAGTTACAGATCCAACTCAGTATTCAATTCCGCCTAACTGTTGCCTTCTTCAAGATTTGCTACACAGTTTGTCCGAGGACGCCTTGCTGAAGGTGCTGCGCCGGCAAAGGACATGATGCAAGCTCACATCAACAACGGCATGAACGAAGAGGAGCTTATCCAACAAGTCTTTATATCCATGTACGTGTGTAACCATGTTGCCAACTTCAACGGAAACTCACATATATAGCATCGCTGGTTCCAACTCGTCCGCACACGCTCTCCGCATGATTATCCTCTCGATCATCACCAACCCACCTGCCCACGCCTCACTCCTCGCTGAGATCCGTCAACACGCCTCCTCAATGAGCACGCCCATCTCCTGGGCTCAGATCCAGACATTGCCATATCTCCAAGCCGTCGTCCGCGAAGGTCTGCGTATGTGGCCTCCACTCGCTGGCTTGGGCTTCAAGCAAGTCCCTCCTGAAGGCGACACCATCAACGGCTTCTTCGTTCCAGGCGGCACGCAGGTCGGACAGGGCTTCCACGCCGTAGGACGGTCTCGACTCGTTTGGGGCGAGGACGCCGACATGTTCCGCCCTGAACGATGGCTACTTGTGGAGGAGAGCGAGTTGAAGAGAATGACGGCGGCCTGGGACACGCATTTTGGCCACGGCAAATATGTGTGTCTTGGAAAGCCCATTGCTCTGATGGAGATTCATAAAGCTGTCTTCGAGGTAAGAACAGTACTCGAAAATGAGTGAGAGACGTGCTGAAATGAGACAGTTGATCAAGCGATACGATTTTGCCATTATGAATCCTGAAAAGCCGATCAATATCCAGGCTTCGGTTTTCCTCTTTGCGTCTGACTTTTGGGTCAGAATCTCTCGACGAAATGATCAAGACCTGGAGGGAACGAAGTAATAGAGGTGTCTTCCTCTGTATATAGTCGTTTGACATTGTCACACAGCATTTAGGATCTGTCTCGGGAAGAGATGTAATGGGTATTTGTATTATTCGCCTTGAGGCAACTGCGTTCATGCCGGGTAAATCTCCTGGAAGGCAATGAAGTGATGTCGAGGTAAATCAGCCACCAGCAGCACCAGTTAATTCTGGCTGCATTTCTGCCAGGTGTCCGAACTTTGAGGCTGTCGGCTTTGGTCTGAATGACAATTCGAACCTCTTAAGTTGTTGTAATGGGACTTGGGGCCTGAGCAGCCATGCCCCTGTGAACAGGTTCCGCATCTCGGGAGGCCCCTATTTCTCATACGGAACTGAGAAACAGCCAGGAATTGTAAAGATCTTGCATCTCTGAGCTTTATCTCTACCGCTCGCTCTGTGCCAGAACACTTCGTATCAGAGCTATGCCATGCCGAGTAACCGAAAAGGGATGTGTTCTCAGGGGGAGGAAGGAAGTAGGACAAGGTTCATCCTCCATGTCCATCAACCTTCCTCCTCTTCAGGCTTCCGTGATGGTGTCCCCAGAGTTTCTAAGCCCCTCGCTCCCGCCAACTCCGGCGGTGCATTCGCCGGAGCATCAGCCACCTTTCCTTGTCCCATCGCCTCCTGATATTTTCGTCCTGTATCATCCAGCAAGGCCTGGACTTCTCCTTCTCTTTTTCACAATTTCTTCTCTTTCTCTCTTGAGTTTTTCCACCCGTGCCTGTTTGCCCTTCATCTCCTCTTCCATACCCTTCAGTGTAGTCTGCAAACGAGCAAGACACTCTGTCAGGCTGGGAAGGGGCGCAATCTTGGGCGGTACTTGGAGGATCTCCTGGGTAGGATCCTTCCGGGGCTTCTTGAGACCGTCCATTCCTGCACGTGTCTGAGCAGCTTCATATGCGATCCGACGTTCTGCATCGCTATCAGACGACGAGTCAGAAGTATGCCCTTCGGCTGCGTTGATGAGCTCAGCAATCTTCTGCCGATCCTGCTTGCGCCTTTCCTTTTCAGCTCTCTTGCCTAGAGAGAGACCACCGTCCTCCACATAATTGTCGAATCCTTCGCCCAGGTCTTCATCCTCTGCTACCAAGCGAGTATCGTCCTTCTTTTTGCTAAACGGATCCTCATCATCTTCGACAGATAAAAAGTCTTTTTCTTTTGCCAAACGTGCTCGTCGTTCCTTCTTCTCCCGAATCTCAGCTTCGGATAGGATCGTCGTAGTCGCCTGTGGCTGATTAAAGTCTGATGATTCGACGATTACAGCGCCCTCAAGCTCAGAGGCATCAAGATCCATCATGTCGGTGTCGTCGGGTGGTAGCGTGGAGGCGTTGTGAGGTGTATTCGGCGTTGATGACTGTAGTTCGTCCAGGTATTCCTTGCTGTACTTTGGTCGATCGTCGTCATCTCCTAGTGTTCGCATAGGCAGCCCCTTGGTGCCTAGACCCCTCTTGATGGCACTATTCTCAAGTGCGCGTCCCAAAGGCCCCTTCTTAGGCGTGAACACCTCGGTAGCGTCCTCGTCACCTGCAGCTCCATCGTCTCCACCGAATGATAGTCGTGAAGCCTTCTTGGGCTTCTTTTTCTGCTTTAGAGAGCCTGAGCGGCTGATGGCTGGTCGAACCACCACCGGACCATCATCCTCGTCATTGTTGTCGTCTCGAAGGCTCTCGGCGTCGGCTGGATTGAAACTCTTTCTCAACCCAGATTGTCTGAATGGTTTTCGGCCGGCTTTTTGCGCCGAATAAAGGCTTGGAAGGTTCTGTAGTCGCAAGGGTCAGCCTTGGTTCTCATCAGCAACAGTCGCGCATTGAAAGCAGCTTGGGGTACTCACCATCGCTGGAACCAGTGTCGCCGCTCGGAGCCGACACGCTCTCAGCCGTGTCCTCCTCGTCGGCGACCTTGATGACCTTGGCCTTGCGTTTTCCGGCAAAGGAACTCATGATTGCGACCGTCTGGCGCAAGTTGATGTTTGAAGTTTTGTAGGTTTGCGACGCGCTTTGAGGCGGGCCCCAAGTAAAGTGACGTGCATTTTTAGAATCTTATCGGTCGGCACGTGACTCAGCTTTTCCCGCCAACTGCGAAATGGAGGAGCTCTCCCAGCCGCGATCGCGTCGCATCTAGACCAGCATCAACAAGTTAAAAAAACAACCTTGACTGCTCAATATGGCGCCCGCACAGCCCGAGCTGAAGAAGGTGCGTTGTACATGTTCTGCGCTGCTATATAGCATCAAGCTGCTCTTTGGCGCTTGCCTGATGCTTCAGCTGCCTTGCGACCTGATCTTGGCTAACTTTTCTTGTGCAGTACCTCGACAAGCGACTGTTTGTACAGTTGAACGGCAGCCGTAAGGTTATCGGCGTCCTCCGTGGTTACGATGTGAGCGCACATGCGATGGCTTCGAAAGCTCTTGGCTAATTGGAATAGGTCTTCCTGAACATTGTCATGGACGAGGCGGTGGAAGAGAAGGACGGTGGAGAGAAGGTCAGACTCGGCATGGTTGTATGTTTCCTCCCCATCCTTTCATTCTACGGGTTATTGATACTAATAAATGCGACAGGTCATCCGTGGTAACTCGGTGGTAATGCTCGAGGCACTGGAACGAATCGGCGGCGACGACCGACAAGGCAGATAATCGTTCACTCACGCACGGCGGAGACATGTGGAGAGAGAGACAACTATGGGAAATCATTGTCATGCTTATTTTTGGCGTTTTGAGGTCGAAAAATGAAGATCAAAGTCCCCCATCTTGGACGATTTCGTTTGGAGGTCAGGTCACATCTTGCTAGGCATCAAGAGAGAGGACGTCCTCGGACTGATGACATCTCCGGCCGGATCCTATTTGGTCCAGACCTTTTCGTCGTAATAGTCCATGAGCTTGCCGCCGTACGTCTTTTGCCAGCCCTTGATGCCTCCGATCAGGATCTCGGCCTTGATGTCGGTCTCCCCAACTTCGTCGAGGTAGTCCTGCATCCAGCCAGCACATCGCGGGCCTCTGCTACCACAGCTCCCTTCAGGTCGTCAGTGATGGATTGGCTTGGCTGACTAGATAGAGAGTACTCACCACAATAGAAGATGATTCTTCGAATGCCTGCCTGCTTGCACAGCTGATAGATGACTGGCCGTGTCTGGTAGAATGTGTGGGCGGGGAAGTTGATGGACGTAGCAACAGTACCGCCCTCCCAATCGGTCCTCCTAACATCAACGAGCAAAAAGTCCCTAGTGGCTCCCTTTCCAGCAGCTGCGTTCTTCTCAATGAGGCCTGCAACGTCGGCCGCCTCAACTCGAGGGCACGAAGCCTTTGCCTCGGGGAAAGCTTCCCACCACTGCGGGGTGGCCTGCGGGGCATCCGAAGCCATCCTGAAGAGTTTCGGTGGTGTTACACGAAAAGAATTGCGGGTTGGCGTCTGACACGATGTTAGTGCTCGAGCGATGAAGCCGGGGCGGAGGAAGAGTTTTTGACATTGGATGAGTCCTCCATGTGTCGAGGGAGTTGATGATGGAGGAGAGCTTCGGAAGTTGGGCCCGATTCTGTGAGTGTCTAATAAGCCCGTCGCTGGCCGAACAGCCACTTCTCCGCGGATGCTTCACTTGAAGCATTAATTAACCATCACATTACAAACCATAAATGTGAAGATATCTTCGAGGCTTGTTGGACTGGCGAATGGCTTGGTGGGGGACATATCTTGTTTGGCATCAAGAAGGTGAATGCGCCTGTTCCGATTAGCTTTGCCCGTGAATTGCGATTGTGCATAGCAAAATACCTCAAGCTTGGTTCGAGTTTATTCTACTTCGTAAATACTGGCGTATGCCCCCGAAGTTATGTGATAGCTCTGTAACTAAGTTACGCCTCAAGAATCCTCAATCTCCCAACGTGTGACGTTGCAGAAGTTGACCGATTTGCAGCGTTTTCGAGACGACTCGCGAGGGATAGGGGAGGCTCCCCCATGTGTGTTGGTGCTCCTTAAAACAGTGCCAGGGTCTCAGGTTAAGGGCATTCATGAACTCTTTGTTAGGTACATCACGCCCACACCAGAGCCGACTTTGATGTTGAGAGAATCTATGAGTATAGCAAGGCTAAAGATTTACTATGGTATCTGCTAATGAAATACCGTGGACTGGTGGGGTGGATGTTTCGTTATTTCCTTCAATCTCCCCTGCTATGACCAGGCCATCCTAGTGATCACATAGGTAGTCCAAACAAACCCCGAAATGACCATAAGTTAGCTTTCCTGCATTTGAGAACCATAGTTCGTCACCGCCTGAAAATAACGGCCCTTCCTTCCATGACCAGGCTGTTTTGTATGAAGTTGTCTTCTAGGGCAAAAGTCAGGACTGCGCTCGATTCAAGTTCAATCCACTTTTCAGGCGATTGAGTTGATGAGGTCATAGTTGGATTAGTGAGGCGATTCGGGAGTTCGAGCCGAACCCATTGAATTGAATTGTCTCTAATGTGAGGGCATCACGGCTTGGTCTTTCTTGAAGAGTGACTTTTTGTTTTTGGTGTTTTGGGGTTAGGTGGGGATGAGAGCCAGCCCACTGATCGATATGGTTACATGACGTTCCAAACTCAGCGGAGCCGATCCACGCTAGGGCCATTGCTTATCCTCTTTAGGTATAGCCTTGTCCTCTTTTAGAATATCACATCTATTTACCTATGCCTGCCTAATGGAATACGAAGTGTGTTTTTGTTGTGAGATCTTCGCAAGCTACAATACAACTATTTTGCCTACCTAGCTCTCCGTGACCTAAGAGCCTGCTGTTGGAGATACTAGGGCACTAGGCTTTACTTTTCCGAGATATTTGCTTTTTTACCCCTGAAAGCGCTGCATTCGTTTAGGTCGGTACCCTTTAGCCAGGCCCAGCTCAAGCAATGGCGAACCACACCCTTGAGTAACGGGAGTGGCTCGCCGAGATGATCTGACGTACCACCTCATCGTGAGGGAAAAAAAACATCATGCCTGGCAATCAGAACTTCGATCTGGTGATTTCTAAATTAAAAGATAACCCCAATGAGGTAGAAACACCGTTATAGAGAAGAGATCTCTGGTTATTCACTATTATCATTATTCTTAGAATTTCCTTCCACGTCATGTTTTCTTCCGATATGATGGGTGTGCGTGTTACCCGAGGATCGATCGGACAGGGGTTAGGAATTGTCTGGGGATGTGTATACAGGCATCAAAGCCACCCTCGCTGACCCTTCGACCGTCATCGGACATGAATTGATGAAGGATCGTCAATTCGACAAGTCAATGAGGAAAGTGCTACTGGAGAGCTTCCCCAGTGACCTTGTTTTGTGATATGGCACCAATTGTATTCCCACTGGCGCTGTGTGACGAGAAACATCTTTGTCAGGGGTCAAAAGGATGAATCAAGAAGAGCGACAGAGGCAGCTGCTTAGTAGCAGATAGCTAGCCAGCTAGGGGTAGATTACCGAGTCTGTTAATTCTTGCCCTTCTATCTCCAGGGGCCTTCGAGGCCTTCTATACTCTCTGAGGCCTCCAGCTCGCTTGCATCGGCTTCCAATTCCTTCTTCTTCTCGGCTCTATTATAGCTAACTCGCTGCGCGTGCCCTTTATGACTCCGTCGATGCTAGGCAGCCAGCCTGCGGTCCGATTGTGCGGCCCGATTTGCGGCTGCGGCTGTTTACCCCTCTTTTGCTCATGACAATCTTCAAGTTGATATGTATTCCCACAAGCTAAAGAGTAACATAGAATATCCTTAACTAATATTAAGAATACATATAATAATTATAGAGTCTTTTTATTTATTTTTCTTCTCCCTTTCTTTCTTATCCCTTGAAGTTAAGTGGCGTTGAGGCATACTGGTTAGTGGGAATAGCCCACGGCTTTGTTATGAGTGGTGAATGATTCAGGGGGTGAACTCTATGGCTCAGAGCGCCCGCCACCTCCGCCCTTCTTAGAAATACGAGAAACTACGATGCTAAAATGGCGAAGACCAGCAAGTTATCTTTGCTTGTGTGTGTTATTGGGTGATATCTTCTCTCGTTGTGGCGAAACCCCACTGATCTGGCCCTTCCTTCCTTCAAGAAAGGAGGTTTGACTTGTACATATTTACTCAACTGTACTACTGCTTTCTGAAGGCTGGGATGTTTCAATTCGCGAAGTTTAGTGATGCTTATTGGGGGATGTAAAGGCGTGTCTAGAAGCCGGGTCTTCGTCATCTTTCCCTATAGGCGGGGCCGTGGGGGACATGTGAACTGAGGCGCTCAGGTGGATTCCCACCAAAACGAGGCCAGTACCGTCGGTATGTTTTTTCGCACCACCTAGCGCTTCAGATGCGAAACTGGAATAGTGCAAGGGCATGGATGGCCAAGATATTAC
>NKCK01000066.1:0-188439 GCA_003946995.1 Fusarium oligoseptatum | reverse complement strand
AAATTACTACTAGTTATAATTAGTAAGGGGGGGTAGGGATAAAAGCTTATATAACGATATAAGGCTATAAGTAACGGTTATAAGAATATAATAAAATAATACAGCAGGGGTGGTAACACAACAAGGGTGGGTGTGGTGTGCTTCTGCAATCTGGCTGGGCGATCTCAAATGAGGGTCGGAGTTGCAAAGCACCATGCTTTGGTAAGCGCGGACTTTGGTGGACAAAATAATCAGCACACTATCAAGGCACAAAGTATGCCACCTCCACCCATCCTTTCTGTCTAGCCACACCTCGAAACAGTTTCAACGCCTTTCCAAGAGCTCTTGCGACACTCTCAGGCTTGGGCTCTTGCAGCGGACATGGCCCTTTTGGCCCGATGCTAGGGGACCCGAGCCCGCGGTGGCTAGGAGAAACCAGGGTCTGTGCCGCTAAATGCCCGCGCGGGCCAGGTACAGCGCCCGGGGCTCCCCAGTAGCACAGCTCTCCAGCCAGTAGGCGCCGTCCCCGCGAGCAGCCTAAAGCGCATTTAGCGCCCCAGAACAATCCAGGGGTCGAGGCCGGTGCCAGTGTGGACGGGAGGTACCTGGAGACGTTGCTCCAAGTGGCCCAGCGCCAATGTACCTGGAGTCCAGTCCCTGAGAGGCGGTCTTGACAGCCCCCCTCCATCCAATCCCCTTGGCCGCCGGTCCAGTGAATGGAAGGAACCTGGAAGTCACTGAGGTCTCGTCCCCCCTGGGCCCTGATTCCACTTCGAGGCTGTCCATGTCCAGGTCAGGTCCCGTCCCTTTTTTCTGCTCTCCGACTCCTGAGGTGTTCAACGTCCAATCCAACGTCCGACGTCTTTACCTACCTAGTATTTCTCCTATCCCATTGTCGTCGCGTCGAGCATCTTCCATTGCGCGTCGCCCGTGGATTTCCCTCTCTTCTTTTCTCATCCTCGCACCCGACGACGACGCCCCCCCCCCGCTAGCGACAATTGTCCCCTCCTGCACTGGAACGAAGAAGCCCTCGTCGGAACTCGTCGCCAGATCGCCTGTCCCTCGCCTGTTTAATTACAAACCCCCACACCCCTAGTCGGGATAAACACTCTCGTTCTCTCTTTGCAGTCACCTGTGGACGCTGTTAGGAACGTATTGTCGCCCGCGAGACTGTCTGGGACACTTGACGACCATCTCTCCGACGACACCGCCCGTTACACAGCAGATCTATCTATGACGCCGTAAAGGACGATTCCTTCTCCCTCGGCGGACCTCAACATCTCAAAGCCCTTTGCGGCCTTTCGAGCTCGTTTGCGACGACTTTCCTTGACCGCCGCTGACGACGTACCACGGCTGAGACATTGCGAATCTCGACGACAACTCACCAGCAACCGCCATGGCGAGCTCGCCGCCAACCTCCCCAGGAGGGATTCAGCGGCCTCTGAGCGCCGCTATTTCCAGAGCTGCGCCCAGAAGCACCAGCCGGTTAAGCATGACGAGCAAGACAGGAGGTGGTAGTAGAGCCTCTGACGAAGACAGCCGGACGGCAGTCAAAGTCGGTATGTTGTTCGGTGTCGCTGCCCCTCCGAGATACTAACCTTGGTGATAGCCGTCCGTGTACGACCACCGCTGAAGTCGACCGATCCTGGTTATGATCTCATCCCACAGCGATTCCAGCGGTCAATGGTGCAGACCACTTCGGATACCAGTCTCGCAATCGATTCTCCACAGGGGCGCAAACTCTTCGTCTTTGACCGCGTTTTCAGCTCCGATGTGATGCAAGATGGCATTTGGGACTACCTCTCTGACTGCGTGGGCGCTTTCACGCAAGGATACAACGTGTCGTTACTGGCGTACGGTCAGTCCGGCGCTGGTAAATCGTACACAATGGGTACCTCGGGTCCTGGCGAGCAGCAAGACCCTGAACTCATGGGTTGGTCTAACTTACTTGTAGCGCGCACGATCTGCTAACTAGTCTTCAGGTGTCATTCCCCGAGCTGCCGCAGCTCTTTTTGAGAAGCTCGATGCACCAACGGGATCATCCAAGGGGAACCGCAGTTCCATGTCTCACCTTCGAAGCCCTCGAGGATACAATCAGCAGAATCCGCTCGGTGACCGCAATTGGTCTCTCAGAGCAACATATGTCGAGATTTATAACGAACAGCTTCGCGATCTTCTCGTCCCCGAGTCGACTCCTCTCAATGAGCGTGGAAATGTCGCCATTCGCGAAGACACCAAGGGCAACATTATCTTGACGGGCCTCCGACAGGTTGAAGTGAATTCGGTGGAGGATCTCATGAATGCTCTCAACTTTGGATCGTCCATTCGTCAGACTGATGCCACAGCTATCAACGCCAAATCGTCGCGATCTCACGCCGTCTTCTCTCTCAACCTTGTCCAGCGCAAGAACAAGTATGGTTCTGGTTCTGGTTCTGGGGCCGAGAAGCGCTTCTCCGTGCCTCTTGAGGCCATGACTGGCCAGGATGTTACGGTGACCGTCGACAGCAAGCTTCATTTCGTCGATTTGGCTGGTAGCGAAAGGCTCAAGAACACTGGTGCGCAAGGTGAGCGTGCCAAGGAGGGTATCTCTATCAACGCCGGTCTTGCTGCGCTTGGTAAAGTCATTAGCCAGCTTTCGTCCCGAAACCCTGGCGCACACGTTTCGTACCGTGATTCCCGCTTGACCAGACTGCTCCAGGATTCGCTTGGCGGCAATGCCATCACCTATATGATTGCCTGCGTTACGCCAGCCGAATTCCATCTGAGCGAGACTCTTAACACTGTTCAGTATGCCCAGCGCGCCCGAGCTATCCAGTCCAAGCCACGAATTCAGCAGGTCGAGGAGGGCGACAAGCAGGCCGTGATTGACCGCCTGAAGGCCGAAGTTGCTTTCTTGCGTGAGCAGATTCGCAGCGCCGAGCGTGGTGGCAGTAGCCCCAGACGCAATGCCCCTGGCCCTAGCGAGCGATCTGATCGACAGAACGAGCGCGAGGTCGAGCTCCAGAACCAACTTCTGGACACGCAAGAGAACTATACTGCTCTCAGCCAACGCCATGCGCGCCTCATTGCTGAGTTGGCTCGCGCTCGCGAGAACGAGTCAGAAGGAAACCACGACGACGCCCTTGGTGATAGTGCTACTGATCGCCTGAACCGATCTAACTCGTTCGCACAGGCGGTTGAACAGGTTGTCCTTGAGTATGAGAAGACGATTCAATCACTTGAGCAGTCGCTCTCGAGCACTCGCAGCACTCTCTCTAACACCGAGACCAACTTGCTTGAGAAGGAGACAAAGTGCGCCTATGTCGAGACAATCAACAACCAACTTCAGTCCCGGCTGCAGAAGCTTATGGACCGCGAAGCTAGCACTGAAAACTATCTTCATGATCTCGAGGCCAAATTGGACGGCCACACTAGTGGTGAGGAGAAGAACGCAACCATCATCATGGAGCTTCGTAAGGAGATTGCCCGTGTGCGGGAGAACGAAGCGTCGTGTGAAGACTACATCTCGACCCTTGAGGAGCGCCTTGCTGAGGCGGACCAAGATGCTGAGCTGATGCAGCGCGAAATCGACCGTCTTGAACAGGTTGTTGAGCGCCAACGAAGCCTCGGCAAGCTTGACTCCCTTCTTTACGAACTCGATCAGATCCAAGACGGCAAGGAAGCTGAAGGAGAAAAAGGCACCCGAAGCTGCACCCGCGGAACCAACCAACGGAACAGCTTCGCGCCGTGGTATGGCTGACCACTCTCGAAGCATGTCTCATGTGAGCCGCCATAGCCAGATGGAAGAACCCATTCCTGAAGGTGACGAGGAACAGGACACTGCCCAACACAAGATTGGAACCGTCAAGGAAGAAGCGGAAGAAGATAAGCAGCAGCGTCTTGAGAAGCCTGAAGATGAGGTCCCCCCTCAGAGCCCAGCTCAGTCCAAGTTTGTGGCTGACAAGCTCGAGTCTGTAACCCAAGAGCTTATCGACCTTCGGGTTGAGCACGAGTCAACTCTCCACGACTACGACTCGTTGCACCACAAGTATGAGGATGCCATGCGAAAGCTTGCGGAGCTGCAGGATTCTATCGACGAGGCGCGTCACCCACAGCGCATTCGCGACTCGGTCATCTCTGTTGCTACCCCGATACACACTCGACCAGAGTCTTTTTTGTCAGACGCGAAGACGAGCGATTTGAAGGATGGACCACGGTCATCCTTTTCGCGATCGCTCTCTTCGGAGCTATCTTCGGCCATGGATTCGCCCGCTACCGCGGCGTCTTCTAATGCCGACACCTTGTCTGAAGATGGCAATGCCACTGCCAAGCCAGCAGCCGTCTCGACGGAGGATCTTCAGCATGCCCAGAGTGTTGAGTTGGCGGCTGAGCTTGACCGACTCAAGGCCATGGCGCAAGAGCGTGAGGCTGCTGAGAAGGAGCTGGCTGAGCGATATGCCCAGCTGGAGTCTAAGCATAGTGAGACTCTCGATATTGTTGAGGAGCTCAAGACGGATCTCACTCGGGCACGCGCCTATGAGGCTACGTCGCCTCGCTCGAGCACTCCTATCATCCGACGCAAGTCAAGCCAAAACCTCCTTGTCGCCGACCGTGCGCATCGTTCGTTTGCATCCCTGCGTAACATCGCTGCTGAGAGCTTCGATAACAGACCGGAGTTGATGCAGAGCTTCGAGCTCAACATCAACGCCGCCATGCACGAGCTTCACACCAGAAGCGAGCGTATCCAAGAGCTCGAGGCGGACGTTGCTTCCGCTAAGAAGGAGATGGAGACCAAGATGACGATTATCTCAGGACTGACTCGAGAGCGTTCGAGTCTCAAGTCTAGCCCCATTGAGATGTCCATGGTTGCGAACCTGCGGGATCAGCTTGAGCAGAGTGAGAGGCAGCTTAATGACACGAGGAACGCTCACCTTGCCCGCGAGCAGACACTCACAACTGAACTCGAGTCTCTCCGCCAAGCTCTGGCGTCTAGACCCGATCCTCAGGATGTTGAGGAGTCTGAGCAGAAGCACGAACAGCGGATTGCTGAGCTGCAATCGGAGCTTGAAACTTGGGAGAATAAGCATAAGGAGGCGCTTGACACAATGGCGAAGACTGAGGCAGCGATGCGCGGTACGATCCAGGAGCTTGAGTCTCAAGTGGTATCCACTAGTGCTCAGCTCACTGATTCTCAATCTCACCAGACCGGCGAGAAGGATGAGTCAGTCAGGGAAGCCGAGCAAAGACAACAGAACCTCATCAGTTTCCTGCGTAGTGAGATTGACGAGTACAAGGCCATCATCAACAGCAATGCCGCCAAGGTTGCCGAACTGGAGCAGTCTCACTCCGCAGCTCGTTCTCAGTTGGATGAACTCAACAAGGCTCATGCCTCAGTCCAGGAGGATAACACCCACCAGCTGGAGCTTGTTGCCAAGCTTGAGGAGCAGATTGCTGCCCATGATGAGGCCACCAAGAACCACCAGGCAAGCCTCGAGGAGCTCAAGGCGAACCACGCCAAGGAGCTGGCTGATATCAAAACTCGCGAGCAGAAGGGCTACGAGGAGCAGGTTGAGGTGTTGCTGTCAGAGCATGCTGACAGCGTTCAGCGCCTGGAGACGGAACTGGGTGAGGCTCGCGATGATCTCATGAAGATTGCTTCGCAAGTTGCCTTTGCTCTGGGACTGGATGTCAGTGTTGAGAAGCTAACAGAGCGAATCAACGACCTCGCTGTTAGTCAGCAGGCTCTCGCAGAGGAAAAGAAGAAGCGTGGTGAGATGGAGTCACATGTCACTGATCTTACGACAATCAACGACAAGGTCGTCCAAGATCTCGAAGCCGCTAGGTCTGCGTTGGCTGAGATGCTCGGTGCTGCCAACAAACCTGCACCTCTTGTGGAACAACTTACAGCTGCCAAGAACAAGATGGCGGATCTGGACACTCGCAGCAAGAAGAACAGCCGGCTGGTGGAGGAGCTGGAGGAGCAACTGCAGAATAACTTTGATGAGGTGCAGATGACCAATAACCGTCTGAGCACGTTGCAGACAGAGCGGAACGCGGCACTGGATGAAGCTAATGCAGCTACTGCACGCCTCCAAGCAGAGCTGGAGGTGGCCCGTGAAGATTACGCACTTCTCCAGGTAAGTTGACTCATGCATGACGTTGGTTGGATACACCACTAACAGTACTGTAATAGGCCAAGTTTGATGAGTTGAGTGCTGGCGTCCAGCGATCAAACTCTAACTCGACCATCCGCAAGAGCGCGTCGCACGTGTCGCTGCCATCACCACCACCAGCCATCCCACTTCCACCTCTGCCGAGTGGCGCGGGCTCTCCCGTCAACGGCGTTCCCAGCTCCCCGACCAATGCCCGGCCGGCCAGCAAGGACAACTTCAACATTTCTCAGATCACCGAGGACCAGGAAGCACGCATCCGAACCATCGAGAAGCACCTTGATGCCGAGCGCCAGCTTACGCAGACACTCGAGGATGCCCTTACCGATTTGGAGAAGCAGACCAAGCAGGTCAAGTCCGACTGTGATGCTTGGAAGAAGCGGGCTCAGGAGCTCGAGGCGGAGGTGAAGGAGCTCAAGGACCGCCCCCCACCAGAGCCGGTTCAAGACAACCGCTGGAGCGTTCAGGCCGTTGAGGAAGAGCGCAAGAAGCGACAAGCAGCCGAGGCGGCCCGTCGCCAGCTCGAAGAGCGGATGAATGCCATCAGCAAGAACAAGAAGAAGAAGGGAAGCCTGAACTGCTTCTAGGGGGGGCTAAGCTGCGCCTAGAAGGCCTTTTGGCCTAGTTCGGAGCTCGATCAACCTGTGCAGTCGGCATGGGGTTGATTGAGCGAGGGAGGAGAGGTTTTGCAACGCTTTATGTCCCATGACGTTTTCTGCTTTTGTTGTCGCTGTTGTTGTCGTTGTTCACCATATTCCCCCCCTCGCGTTTACTATCCAGTCTGACGGCTTTTTCCACGTCGGGCATCCCGGCCTAAGATGGCTAGACTTGATTTCCAGCACTGGCCAGGAGTTTGGAAGGGATTTTTCTACTTTTTTTTCTTGTTCTTGTCTTTTTCTTTTTCTTTCTGATTCTTGGCGAGAGAATACCACCTACACGAGCAGCTCGAGGCATGATGTGATTCGAAATTTTTGTTTTTATCCCATCTGTCATTTGTATCTTTATTTCCCCCTTTTTGACAGATGGGACTGGGTGGCTTTCTTCTTTTTTCTCTCTTATCTTTTTTTATTCTCTTTCGTTTGAAGAATGAGCGGAAGATGGGATGATTGTATGATGACCCTCCTTTGGGTCGATTTACATATACGGGACCAATACGTTCCCGCACGATAGTGGTAAATACTAGTTGTTCAAAACCTTCCATGCTCTGTTACTCGCTGTGATCATTATCGTTTTCCTCGGATGGTAATGTTTCTGGGAACCATCCGTACTCGGAAAAGTCTACAGAGAGCTCTCCTAGTGCGCTTGTTGTTACTTGTACGCCCTCGGCTTCGAGAGCTGTGGCTTGTGTACGAGCACCTGAGGGTTGGGATCTGGCCTGTTAGTTGGATTTTGATGTGTAATGGGGTTTGCTAACCTTGGAGAGATCATGCCCTTTGCGTTGATGACTCTTTGCCATGGGACGTTTTCGTGGTTGAATCGCTCATCTGTGTTGGAAGGGAGATGCTTGAGACAGATGCCCACCTGGCGAGGTCGTTGAGCTGATAAACAGTCAGTTACCAGTATAAATCATGGATAGCCGACTGTAGCTGATGCTTACGGGTGCCCACTAGCATGGCAATGTGGCCATACGTAGTTACTCTGCCGTGGGGAATCTCTTGCACGGCCGAGTATACGGCGTGGAAGAAGGCTGCTGCTTCATCTGAACGGGTCATATTGGGCAAAGTGAGGCAGCCGAATGGGTACCGTATACCGTATAGCAAGGCCTCTATATAAAAGATGGATTGAATCTTGGTGGTCTACCTAGGTATGGTGTTGAGTTATTGTTGTGCGAGACCAGACGAGCAATCATTCACAGGGCGTGTGATGCGATTTGCGGGGTATTGAGTTAGCGAGTTGCTTACTCTACACATGTAAGATTGTAATTCTTGATCATCTCTAGTCTACATCTAATTCTACATCTATCATCATCATCGTCTATCGTCTATTTCTCGGCGTGCTTCTCGTTAACCAGGACATATCGATACCGAGCCTTGCCAGCCTCCATATCCTTGACCGCCTGGTTGGCGTCCTTCAGTGATCGCTTCTCCACCCAAGGCTTGACCTTCTTATCGACCGCCAGCTGTAGCATCTCCTCAATGTCGCGAGGAGATCCGATGGCGCTGCCACCAACCTTGAAACCGCCAGCGATGAGGGTGAAGGCGTTGATGGGGGGGAGTTCACCGCCGTCGGGAGCTCCGACTTGGATGAAGTTGCCGCCGTAGCGGAGGAGGCTAAGGTATTGGGTGAGGGGCATCTTGGGACTGGAGACGGTGCAGACGATGAGGTCGATGGATCGGGCGTGTTTTGTTGCCCAGTCTTCGTCGTCTTCAGTGGCGATGTACTCATCGGCTCCAAGGGCGAGAACCTCATCTCTCTTGGATGCCCGGCGAGAGATACCGATGACCTTGTCGGCGCCGAGGGCCTTGGCGAAGAGGACACCAAAGTGACCGAGACCGCCGACACCGACGATTCCGACTGTCTTGCCAGGTCCGCAGCCGTTGTTACGGAGGGGAGTGTAGACGGTGACACCACCGCAGAGCATAGGAGCGGCATCCTCTGATGCAAGACTATCAGGAATCTTTACGACAAAGCGCGAATCGGTACGGTTATAGTCGGCGTATCCACCATATGACTTGCCCACGTCCCCGGGGTAAATGGAGCCGTAGGTGTTGACCAAGCTCTTCTTGCAGTAGTTGGGGAGTCCAGCGGAACACTCAGGGCAGTCATCTCGAAGACAGCTTCGTGCTTGAGCACCAACACCAACACGATCACCGACACTAATGTTCTTGACATTGCTTCCGACACGGACGGCCTTGCCAACAATCTCGTGGCCGACGCAGCAGGCTGGTCTGATGTCAGTGGGCTGTTTGGCAGGGGTGGGTTTGGCGATGGCTTCACTTACGATAAGGTGTCTCTCCCCATCCGGATCGCAACATATGGAGATCAGAACCGCAGATTCCGCAGTGGGTGATTTGAATGTCGACGTCGTCTTCCTCCCACTTCTTGGGCTCAAAGGGGCCCCATTCCATCTTGCCGTTGATGGCATCGGGGGAGTGGCCAAGCCAGCCCTGGAACTCGTAATCGGTCGACATTTTGAAGAAAAGTTGGTAAGATGATGAGAATTATTGATTGTGTTTTTTTTTGTCTAGGAATGGTAATTGTTTCTATGCTTTGGATTCAACGCCTTTATATATCATCGGAGCAAGATTTCTTTCGTCTCCACAACGTCATGGAATTTCTCAGCAATGATGCCATCATCACTGGCTTGCTTGGATCTTGAACTACCGTTTCGGACTTTACTATCGGACATAGCTGAGCTGGCACTGGGACAAATCAGGAAGATACCCCGTCTGCCGAGGACCTTGGTTTATCGCCCCGAGCGAACCGCCGGACGAAAGAAATTCTCAACGACTGATTCGTGAGTTTCCTGAGTCAAGCGGGTCACTAGAAAGCTTTGACAAAGCCGAGATGGGACAAGATCCGTTAACTCTGATATGGGAAGTGAAACGGGGTTAAGAAAGATGAAGCGAAGAATCTTATGGAATATGTGATCATCTCTACAATGTTCGGTGTTCTTACGTGCCAAGTCCTTGAAAAAAAACTGCCGGGGTTGTGAAATAAACGTCTGACGGCTGCCTCGTCCCGACCAGGAACCCCAATCAACCCCCCAGCCTCTAGCTTCGGATCCTCGGTGTCAGCAGGTTGCATTAGCGTGCTTCTCTGTCAACACTGATAGGCTCGAGAGGCAGCTGTTGACTCGTAACTGGCCACTATTCCCAGATAAGAGGGGTGACCATCTACGGTGATAGAGGGAATCTCCGATCTATCGGTCAGCTACCTGCAGACCTTTAAATACGAGTATCACACCTACTACAGTAGTTCCTGACTCTGTTACATACGTGTTTCCACTTTCGTTGAATTGAATTTTATCTGATTACTATGGCGGAACATATAAATGCCCCGAGGCGGCTCGGTCGGATGCCACAACTCACCGAACTGCGAGGACCAGAAGACGATTGGACCGGAGTTACAAAGTCGGCCGATAGGAGAAAGCGACAGAACCGACTCAACCAAAGAGCTTACCGTTAGTATACCCACAAAGTATCTATTCCTTCCTTTGGCTAACGCGTTGGCCTAGGGAGGCGGAAGCTTGAGCAGAATGAAGACAAGAGTGTCGTCACTACATCATGGCCTCTGGATGGATACCTCATGATGGAGGATCCGCAGAAGAGGGGTGTTGTGTATGCGTTTATGCAACTTGCTCAGATGCAGTATACGCTCAAGAATCATCGCTTGACATATCTCCCTTCACTTATCCGACTCAACGCCGTCAACGCTCTTTCGCACAATGCGCACACCATAGGGATCCCACACGAAGGACTCTGCAGCGACGAGATGATTTCGCAGTTCAATGCCTTTGGTCCAAAGACTTTAGGCGATGCCACTGTGGAGCAGACACTTCCTGAGAACCTTCGTCCGACGCAGTTGCAGTTGTCCTTTGCGCATCATCCATGGTCTGATCTTCTTCCTGCTCCTCAACTACGGGATAATGTCCTGCTTGGAATCAAGAATGATGTTTTTGATGAGGATGAGTTGTGCTGCGATCTTCTTAGTGTCGTGAGCAGTCGCGAACTGGATGAAGCATTCCTCATTGTTTGGGGAGATCCAGCTGATGTGTACGGTTGGGAAGTCAGTGTTGGGTTCTTTAAGAAGTGGGGATGGTTACTCCGTGGATGTCCGGAGATGATTGAGGCGACGAATCGATGGCGACAACAACGAGGAGAGTCAAAGATTGAGTTTCCAGTCTGATGATTGCTTCACTATATGCGGACTCTTGGAAACATGGCATGGTTCTTTGACATTAAGTACCCTCTGAAATACGAGGACTTGGACATCTAACTATGGCAAAAGAGTGTGGTGAAGGATAAAGGATACAAAAAGAACGACTGGACTAGGGCGAACCTCTCGGGAAACATCGACGACAAAACCCACGAAACGACCAACAAAGACCGGTTGAGGGAAGACTCAATTGTCTCTAGGATCCCACGAGGGACCGTTTGGACAAACACCCCGATATCCACGTGCGCCATTGCACGTCAAGTCTCCATCAAAGTTTTCGATAAAGGAGTCTATCGAAGGTTAGCGAAAGAAGAGGGTGGTGTTGAAGGGAGAACTTGCCTAGGTTGATGCTGGTTCCGGCCATCATGAGATGACCCTTCATGGCGCTCCAGCAGTGGCACCAAAAGGCCTTTCCGTCCTCTTTCATGATGCATTGGGTACAAGTCTTGTGCCAATCACCACTACTACAGTCAGAAACACATCTCACTTGAAGGGGTTGTTGGAACTTACCCAGGTCCTGGGGCTAGGGCACCGTTGACGTTGACCATACACTCTCCAAGCTCAAGAGAGGTACACTTCATCTCACCAGTGAGATCAGGACATCTCGCAACAAGACGAGGAGACTCCAAGTACCCCGTGTGGATCCAATTTGGGTGCACGCGGTTCATGTCCTTGTCGCTGATATAGAACCGAATATCCTTGCAGGAACCGAGGTATCCGCCTGCACCACGGACGCGAAGCGAGTGGGTGAGGGTTTCATCGCGGATTTGAATGTTGGTTGTCGCGTTGATGGGAAAGTCAGGTGAGAGAGTGTTGGGGAGGTCTTTGAAGTAGGAGTTGACGTCGTGGGGTGTTGTTTCTGGGGTTATGGGTGTTGCGAGGGCACCGAGGGCCTTGAGAAGGAGTGGAAGGAATGCGAAATACATGGTTATTGATTGTTGGTAACGATTGATTGTAGTTGGAAATAAATTTGCTATGATCAGGATCTGAAACATTCGAGTTGGAGATGCATTTATATATTTGACTTGACATCTTGACTCTGAACATGTCTTGTCTTTCAGAACAACCCAAATGAGGAATGTGACACAGACTCGAGCAGTGGTTGTATTGCTACTGCAAAGAAAGAGTCTCGATGCATTGACCAAGAGTTGCTATTTTGGAGTTGGGAGACAAAGAAAGGTTGGCACTCAACCGGGTATCTAGGTCAGATGGATATATCCGGGAACAGGAATCTCGAGGTTCTTTGTATGAATGGGGAAAAGAGTTGGTTACAGTGCATGTCAATCTGTTTCATGATGGTCTCTTTCTAAGTAGGGCAACTTGAAGTCGGGCGACGTCAAAGCCTTTACTACTAACTGTTAGATGCGTATAAGTAACAGACCTCACCTTCCTAATCCGGCTGTGTGTCACGAGACAACCTCTGTTGGAGTTGAAAGACGGGTGGTGTAGTTGGAGGTGATGAGAAATGACCTTTCTTGCATGGTGGATCTACAACTCTAGAGATGAACATGACGTCAAGGAAGACTTTATGGTCATGACAAAAGGTCACGAGAACGGTACAGACATGCTTCTAGTAGTAGAATGGACCAAGGGGTGTCATCGAGAAGCACAGTGGTGGTTCAATGCAACTGAACAGAGCGAGCCCCATTCTATCTCCTTTCCGTCTCTCCTTTTTCGGTGTCTCTGTTTATACAAACGATTAACGAGAGCCGAGGACCATTAATCCGTTACGGTTGCACTTCACGATGGGTTCAAAAATAAGAGAAATTAAAAACAATTACTGGTGGATTAATGCCCATATGGCGTAAAGATGCTTAAATATAGCCCGAGTCTAGTCAAAGAACCCCGGAATGGCGGAGGAGGCCTCTAGACTTGACACCCATGGGAAAGGCCCAGCTCAGGAGATGTGATGCGGGCGGTTATCGCGGACCACTAGAAGCGATGCGCGACAAGCGAGTAAAGCTGTTGGTCGAAGAACGAGATCATCGACCTTGGAACAAGATCTGCCCATACATAAAGCAGGTGTCGTATAAATAAAAAAACCGCCAAGATATCCATGGATCCCATCAAAAAAGGGTCCCAAAGTCTTGGTATGGGACGCCGAGACTTCCGCGTATACGAGAAGCGAACTCGGTAGTTCTTCCGCGGCATCTTTCTATCCGCTTCGCTTCGCTCTTCTTCTTCTTCTGTTTTTACCCCTTAAAAAAGAAGCATTACATGATCGGAAGACCCGGGATTTGTCAGGGATGGGCCCTGAATATTCAGGGACTTGGGCGGTCGGTGTCTGGGGGAGTTGGTTGGAGAGGAGTGCTGTGTATAGCTGGATGGAGGTACTTGCTCAAATTGACAGACAACAAGTCAGCACCTAAAACGAATGTCTTCTCTACTTGCTTACACTAAAATACCTATCAATAAACCACAGTAACAAGTTACAATGTACTTGAATACACAAGTACAAACCAATACAACACCCCTTTCCCGGGCTCCTGGCCACGCACAGACACGCGTTATCCATTGCGAATCTCGGGCCCTTGGGACCCGCAGTCGAAAGGTGATCCCCATATTATCAGCCATTACCGTTTCCACCACAACCCTTGCCATTCGCCGACCGTTGGCTGTCGATATCGTATAAGTCTGGGTAACTATTTTTGGGGCCTTCGATCGAATGTGCTGTGCACTGTATATATTTTTTTTACCTTGTCTCCCGTTGACCTGAAACGGGGCTGTCGGATGTTATATGGGGAACGGGGGGGGAAGAGAGGGATCAAATTCTGGAGAATAGAGAAACACACGAGATTTCTTTCTTTCTTTCTCTATTCTTCCTTTATTCTTTCGCTCATTTTACTCTGTTTGGGGGGTTTTTTCTTACTAACTATAATGTTTCGACCATCAACACTACGGGCTATACCGTTGCGCGCTCTCTCCATAGCCGCCGTCATAGGAACCCTCTTATTCCTCCATCTCCTTTTAGCCTCCGGTCCTCAATTCACCCCCGTTAGCCCTCCTTCTCGTCCTCCTTCTCGTCCCTCTCCACCTCCCGTACAGACACCGGCCGAGTTCGTCGCCAGCACTGTTAGCTGGACCTCGTTGCAGCAGCATCATCCTCCCGTCGCTGTCAAGCCTTTGCCGCAAGGCGTCGCTCAGACGCTGCCGCAAGTACAGGCTGAACAATCCAAGTTTGACTTCAATAAGGATACTGAGGCGAGGAGGGATGCTGTGAAGGAAGAGTTTTTGAGAGGATGGACGGCGTATAGACAACATGCGTGGATGAGAGATGAGCTCATGCCCGTGTCGGCGCAGTGGAAGGATAGCTTTGGCGGATGGGCTGCCACCTTGGTTGATTCGATGGATACCCTCTGGATCATGGGTCTTTACGAGGAATTTGAAGCTGCCGCTGCTGCAGCTGCTACTCTCGACTGGGGTGAGAAGCGTGATGGAGCCATTGACGTTTTCAAGTTGACTACACGCCATCTCGGAGGTTTGCTTGGAGCGTACGAGTTGAGTGGTCAGGAAGCCTTGTTGAAGAAGGCTACCGAGCTTGGAGAGATGCTCTACGTCGCCTTTGATACGCCGAACCGCATTCCTACTCTCTGGCTTGACTATGACGAAGCTGAGAACGGTACTCAAATCGCCGGGAACCACGATCCTTCTGCTGCCCCGGCTTCCTTAGCTATGGAGTTTACTCGACTTTCTCAACTCACTGGAGACTCCAAGTTTTACGACGCTACCGACCGTGTCACCCAGTTCCTCAGTAGAGTTCAAAACTCGACAAAGTTGCCTGGCATGTGGCCTATTTACCTCGACTTTGAGCATCAGGTCGCTGAGGATAATACTTTTACGCTTGGAGCGCTGGCCGACTCCATGTACGAGTACCTCATCAAGATGCATGCCTTGCTTGGTGGACTTGATCGGAACTATGAGAGGATGTATCGCATGTCTACGAAGGTCGTGGCAGACAAGTTGCTGTATCGACCCAAGGTGCCGGACCAGAACGACGTTTTGCTTGTGGGCGAGATTCACGTTGAAGGAAAGGCCGAGTTCATCCCCGAGACTCAACACCTTACTTGTTTCGCGGGAGGTATGTTTGCCCTGGGCGGTAAACTCCTCGAAAACGAAGACCACATCAAACTCGGCGAAAAACTCGCCCTCGGATGCCACTGGGCCTTTAAATCCTTCGCAACAGGAATAATGCCCGAAATCTTCCGCCTAGAAGAATGTCCCACCCTCGAACCCTGCGACTACGACGAAGAAGCCTGGGCACCCGAGGGAGAACCAATCCCTCCCGGTTTCCGCCACGTCCGCGATCCCCGGTACCTGCTGCGTCCCGAGGCCGTGGAGAGTATTTTTATCATGTACAGACTTACTGGAGATTCCAAATGGCAGGATATGGCTTGGGAGATGTTTGAGGCTATTAAGCGGTTTACGACTACCGAGTATGGGAATGCTGCTATTGAGGATATTATTTCTGTCGAGACTGCTCAGACTGACTCTATGGAGGTGAGTACACCGTTTGTTGAATGATTTGGATGTTATACTGATTGATGTTTGCAGAGTTTTTGGCTTGGGGAGACGCTCAAGTACTTTTTATCTCATCTTTTTCGCCTCCTGATTTGGTCAGCTTGGATGAGTATGTGTTGAGTACCGGGGCTCATCCTTTCCGACGACCTACCAAATAAAGAAAGAAAAAAAAGAGTATCAACTGGAAAGAGAAAGTAGGACAAGGCCATTTAGATATGGGGATAGAGGAAATGGAAAGGAATGGAAAGGAATGGAATCACATCGAGGACACAAGCTAGAACAGCGTAATCTTTAATTAGAAGTTTTGAAATGCAGACTGGGTGTGCAAATGAGTTCTAATTCTCCGTGGTTGTTGGATTATACTGGCTGATTGTTGATGAAGATGAAGTGTTTGGGCGATGGCGACTCTTCCTCCATCTGGGCTCATCGGGGCATCTCATCTTCAATGCTGGGCTTCTAGTTCAAGATGATAAGATCCTCGAGATGAAACATGTAAACTGGTCTTCTAATTGAAAGGGGTGACTGGCATTTTATGCGCTACTCTGTAATTCTTTGGTCTTGCAATATTTCTAAACGCCTTTCCATCCTGTGAGATCATCCACCATTAACAACCCCATAACATGCAGAGAAAACGGAAATTCCTTGCGCCCCGTTGTTGCAATCATCAATTGGGCAGCTCATTGGTTACTTGTGTATCCTCTGTAAGCTCCAAAATCTTTTCAACCACAGCTTCCACATCATGCGTCTTGATGGGTATTCGATGACCACCATCCCACTCAACCAATCTCGTCGTGCCAGTCTGACAGTACTTATTCATCAAGATCTTGTGCTGTTCCGTTCCCGGATCTCGTAGGCCATGAACATGCAAAGTCGGAATACTCAACACGTGATCGCCCTCATTTGTCTCGGGCCAGTCAGCAAACTCGGAGCTCAGCAACGCCGCGTCAACAATGTGAGGCGTCTCCTGAAGACGATGATCCAGCATGATTAGAGGTGCCCTCCCTGCCATGAGCACTCCAAACTTGAAATGCGTAAATGACTCTGCAGCTCCAAACTTGGCTGTAACCTGCTGCTGCGTCCACAACAAACTAGCAGCAATCTTGGCACCCTGCGAGAAACCCAACACACCGACCCACTCCCCCGTCCCCGGGTCATCCTCCATAGCCCGTCGGCACTGGTAACGGATCTCCCCCGCCGCGGCCTCGGGCTCAATCTCCGGGTGATCGGGCTGCCAGCGGAGCCACCGTCGAAAAAGGACCGTAGTCACCGTACACACTGACGATCTGAGGGTGAGGTGCTGAGATGAAGGGTGCTTGCATGAAGACGAGGCGGAGGGAGGTGCTTAGTCGGGATATGATGGCTCGGCATTGTAGCTCAAAGACTTCGGCGTTGACGCCTCCGCCGTGGAGGCAGAGGACGCGAGGGAGGTGGAGGGTATCCTCGGCGTTGAGCCTAGATTGTGTTTGTGTCATTTTTCAATCTTGCTGTGGATTTATAGAGGTGTATTGGTGTTTATAAGTCAAGCCGAGTTTGTAGGTTCCAAGTTTGATATTGTAGGCCGCTTCGGGTATTAAACCTTTCGGCTGACCATGTCTGACTTTCGGGATCCGAGACATCGGGCATTATATCGGGAATTATATCAACACTTGCAAAACGATGGAACAGCATGATAGTATAGCAAATATCCTCTATAAACTAGTCAATTCACCTCATTATTTTCAAAAACTGTCTTCTCAACAATTCTCAATCAGTCAAGGCCAAGATTGGCTCCCTCGTACACAAACGCCAAGAATGTGGCTGTGCTGGACCCTGAGCTGCCCATCGTCGCAATCATGCACGTCAGCCACACTGATGACATCAACAGCCAAGCTGTCGCGAGTGATGGACGAACCTGTTTCACTTAATCTTTCGCGCCACTTTGTTCTACAGATTACGAGGCCTCTTTCAGAATTGACAGCTATTAAAGGGCTTCTAATCTGCATCTTTCTGGTGTTGGTTCTTTCAGACTTTTTAAGCACTGCCAACACAGCTCGTACGCTTGTAAGACAGAGCTACCCCGCCATCAGACCACGATCATAACCTCCCTCCTCCATCTCCAAACAACAAAATACCCTCAAATCTAATGTCGAACCCCGAAAAAGGCCCCCCAGAATCAGCCTTCGGGCCAGCAGTACGGTTCTGGCCTACTGCCTCTCGCAGAGCCCGAACAGCAGCAGTTTCCTCCTCCTCCGCCTGGTCCCCCACCTCATACTGAGTCTGGTGCTCCTCCGGCTTATGAGCAGGGAGGTGCTGAGCTACCAAAGGATGAGAAGCCAAAGATTGTTCCCGAGGGACATCAGACGGAGGGAACTCGATCTGAGCCTTCGCAGCAGCCATACTTTCCGCCTCCTCCTGTAGCGGCAGATCAGCAACAGCAGCAGCAGTTCCCTCCTCCGCCACAGGCTACTGGAGGTGAACAGCAGCAGTACTTCCCTCCTCCTCCTCCTGGACCTCCTCCTGCGCAGCAGCAACAGGGATCAGCACCTCACCCGAACCCCCTCGACGCGAACCCTACCAACCCTCAGCCTGCTCAACAGAACTACAACATTCCTCAGTACAACCCCGCCCAGCCCGTCTTTGCGCCCCCTCCCGCCAACGAGCCTACGCATCAACATCAAGAGGAGCCAATTCCGGAGCACGATGTTGGAGCAGGCAATACTTCAACTTTTGTGCCCCCCGAGGAGCACCACAAGAAGCATGGTTGGAGTGAGCGGTTTAGCCAGCTTGGCATCAAGGCCGCTGCTCCCATCAACAGCTTGGCGCATAAGCTCGGTAGCCAAAGCTTCCTCCCGGAGACACTCGACAAGGAGTGTGACAAGGCAGCTTCTATTCTAAAGTCTTTCTGCAGTAAGTCATCTATATCATCTTCCAATGATATATGCTCACATCTTTTAGAAAATGGTGTCTATGCCGACCCCAAGTCAAACCCAGTGCCCACCTCGACCGATCCCAAGGCCACTGAGACCAACGACTCCATCATCGATCCTACCAAGCAGAAGCCCAAGAGCCGTGTCATTGTCACTATTCCACCCAAGGTCATTGCCAAGGCTGTTGGTCTGGCCATCTTCACCACCCTCCGTGCTGGATTCAACTTTTCCGGCGCGACCGGCTCTGGTATTCTGATTGCCCGTCTTCCTGATGGATCATGGGGTCCACCTTCAGGTATCCAGGTACACTCCGTTGGAGCCGGTTTCTTGGTCGGCCTTGACATTTATGACTGCGTCTGTGTCATCAACAGCCGAGAGGCACTGGCTGCCTTTGCCAACACGCGCGTCGCCCTTGGTAGTGACTTGGCCGTCGTCGCAGGTCCTTATGGAGCTGGAGGCGCTGTTGAGTTTGGCACTGCCATGGAAGGTCGTGAAGGACGAAAGTCGAAGGAGGGCAAGGAAGGAGAGGCATCGACTCAGCCTCCTCCCGAACCGGCTGAGAGTAACCAGAACTTGAAGCCTGAGAAGGATAAGAAGAGCCATCGTCGCAGTCTCAGCGCCAGCGCCTTCAAACCTGTCTTTTCATACGTCAAGTCGCGCGGATTCTACGCCGGTGTCCAGGTTGATGGTACTGTCGTGGTTGAGCGTAAGGATGCAAACGCTGCCTTCTTCGGTGAGCGAGTGTCTGTCGACAAGATCATCAAGGGCGAGGTGCCCCGTCAAGGACCCAACGGTATGTGGCCTGCGGGAGCACGCAACCTGCTCGAGACTCTGAAGGGAGCCGAGGTGGGATCTCTCAAGGTCAAGCAGAGCAAGGATGGAGCTTCTCCAACTAGCCCGACATTCGGAGCCCACGGCGCCGATCCTTCAGCTCCGGTGGCGTCCGGAGCTTTGGGTACCGAGGCGGCGGCCAGTGGAAGCGGACAGCCGCCGGCTTACAAGGATGATGGAACTCACCACCCTGGTGTTGGTGATGTCAAGTATCGCTAAAGTTATGACGAGTATGAGTTATGAGATACCAGGTTGAAGGAGTTGGAGGACTTGACGAAACGTTCCTTGAGTACCTAATGAATTGACTCCGAATTCTAGCTAAATAAGACTCTGGATGTGATTGTAGACACGTGCATGTTTTAAGAGCCGCCTGAGGAATAAATATTAAACTATTAATATTGTTAAGAACCAACCTTGACCCTTTCTTTAGGATCAGCCTTTAATTCGAGGTCAATATTCATCTTGGTCGTGGTCGAGTCTGTAGGGTATTGGGACGACTTCCAAGCTTAGTCATCGAAAACGAGCCACACCCCACCTCGTCATTGCCCCTCCAACGTGGCGGCGGCCTCCATGTTTTTGGGCTGAATGAAGTCATCGCAACCTTTACAGGTCAGGTCTGACTTTGGTGAAGCTGAACCAAGCTATACTGAGCTCCTGAAACTCGCGAGCTCCGCCTTTCAAGCACAGCCATGGCGTCGTGAGTTACTCGATATTCTATCAACTAGCCCCGTGTACTTACACCAGCTTAGCAACATCCTTGCGCTCCCCTTTCGCAAGTCGACACACCTTTCCCTCGCCTCGACGATACGACAGTACATCAACACCAAATATGACCAGCACCCGGACATGTTTAAGCATGACCTCGAAGTCATTGATACGCTTCGTCGAGATGCGGTCAACGTCCGGGAACCGCATCCTAGTGGTATCAAGAAGCTGCAGACGTATGCTGCCCAGCTCGTGTGGGTTGGCGGCAAGTTTCCGATAGACGTGAGTATGGCATGGTTTCCGTAGAAGGAGGCAACTAATGAGGGTATAGATTGGTGCAGAATTCTCGTGGTATCCTGCTCTTGGGTACAACACCGAACGTCCCATGGTCCGAAACAACCTCAAGTACGAACACATGAACATTCTCTATAACCTCGCCTCCCTCTACTCCCAGCTTGCTCTCAACACACCCCGCGGAAACACCGAAGGCCTCAAGTCTGCGGCCAACTACTTCTCCATGGCGGCCGGCGTCCTCACCCACATGCAGACCGAGATCTTACCCGAGCTGCGAATGTCCGACCCTCCCGAGGATATGGACCACGACACCCTCGAGTCCTTGATCCAGTTGCTGCTCGCACAAAGTCAAGAGTGTTTTTGGCAGAAAGCTGTTATGGACGGCTACAAGGACGCTTCGATTGCCAAGCTTGCAGCCCGCGTCTCGGATCTATACAACCTCTCTGGAGAGGCCGCCATGCAGAGCGAGGCTATCAGCAGCGCTTGGATACACCACATGAGTGCTAAACACCATCACTTTGCTGCTGCTGCACAGTACCGAGCTGCGTGCGATTGCCTTGAGAAGAGAAAATATGGTGAGGAGGTTGCGAGACTGAGGGATGCCGTATCCTGCGTGACAGAAGGCATTAAGGAGGCCAAAAGCGGATTTCTCGGCAAGGTTGTCGTTGATGACCTCAGTGGGCTCAAGCGAAAGGTAGAAGAGGATCTGAAGAGAGCCGAGAAAGATAACGATGTCATATACCTTAGTAAGTCACCTCTCCCGGCTCGAGTGCCCAGCTAACGTGGATAGTTGCCGTCCCTCCCAAGTCGGAGCTCAAGATCCTCGATCGCGCCAACATGGCTGTGGCTCGAGTGCCGCCTCAAGTTGCAAATCCGTACGAATACTTTGGCGACCGCGCCGAGTTTGGACCGGCCCTGTTCTCTCGCCTTGTGCCCTTTTCGGTGCATGTTGCTATTTCGATTTACGAGGAGCGACGAGACCGTATGGTCAGCCAGAATATCATCCAGGAGCTCGAGACTCTCACGGAAAAGCTACACGAGTTGCTGGCGTCCCTTGGTCTTCCTGGCTCTTTGCAAGCTCTTGAGAAGCCATTAGGCTTGCCTCCTAGTTTGGTGCAGCATGCAGAGGAGATTAGACAAGCTGATGCCATTGGTAGAGTACACAAGAGCTTTGCCGACATTGATAAGCTGCGCTCAGGGGATCTTGCCATATTTGAAGAAGGCAAGAGAGCGTTAGCATCGGAGGAAGAGGAGGATCAGCGACTTCGAATGAGGTTTGGAACAGATCGTTGGATACGGCCAGAGAGTCGAGAAGATCCCCAAGGCGCACAACTGTGGCAGCACGCTGTTGAGATTGAGGGCTACTTTGAGACCAGCGGCAGCAGCGACGCAATGGTTAGGGATAAGTTTGCGGCTATTCAGGACTTGCTGGCTATGCTCTCAGGACCTGATCGGGATCTGATGGACTCTGTGCCTTCGAGTCGTCGGGTGGACATTCCGGAGACGTTGAAGCCAGTTATTGGAAGACTGCGTGGAGCATACAACGATGTTCTCCGTCTTGAGAGCCGACGTCGCAAAAAGGTTGAGAATCTTCGAGAGAATGCCCGTCGCGACGATATCAAGCCCGAAATTCTCAAGGAGGCAGCCCGACTGGAGAGATCATACCCCACGACGGCACTTGTCCCAGCTCACTTTGAAGAGTTCTTCGACAAGAGACTCGACAAGTTGTACGAGCCCGAGATAGAAGCCATCGACAAGGAAGCGCAAGACCAGGACCGCATCCTCACCGATATCCAGCGCATCAACCGAGAGTTTGAGTCGCAGAAGAGACAGATGGGAGAACGCGGCAACCGAGAGCGTGAGATGGCGCTGCAGAAGCTGGACAATGCCTACTTTAAGTACAAGGAGATCGTCAACAACCTCGAGGTTGGGCGCAAGTTTTATAACGATCTTAACAAGATTGTTGGGCCTGGGTTCCGAGATGTTATCGTGGGGTGGGTTGCGCAGCGGAGGATGGAAGCGAGAGCTCTGGAAGAGTACGTTGCCAATGAAGAGAGTGTATGATCTGTGCTGACTGACGTTTACAGGGAAATCAACATGCCGCCGTTGTCGAGTTTAAACATTTCTCACAAGCCAACTCCGGTTCAAAGCCCGATGCCTCCTCATCAGGAGCCCGCTCACTACGCCCCTCCACCTCACCAAGACCCAGTACACTCATATGCTCCTCCCGAACCTGCACGGTCATACACTTCTCCACCTCCACCCCCGCAGCCTGTTCAGAGCCCTGCCGAGGCAAGCATACAATCATGGGCTGGAGAGACGATGCAACAACCCAGACCTGTTCAACCTCAGCAAGCCCCGATGGGCGCCATGTGGAATCCGGGAATGGGTATCAAGTTTGGTGGACCTTCTGGAGGCTCTGGACAGCCTCCTGCTCCTGGGACTTGGAACCCCAATGCTGGTATCAAGTTTGGCTGAGGTAGATGGGAATTGTTGTAGTAGATACCCCCCCTGCTGTTAGATGGAGTAGGGTTGCTGCTGTCTTTGTACTTGTAGTATATAACCGCATATTCGGAACTGTGATGTTGAGGACATAGAGTATATGGCGTTACTTCTGGCTCCTGAATTCGTGAGAGGCTTACGTCTGACTTATGTGCGTTGTATATAGTAGTCTCCTTATAAGTGCCTTGTGGCCTTGAAGCTGTCGATGGCGGAAAGGGACGTGGCATCTCCAAGGATCATTGAGGTATTGTCATGTAAGTTGAAGGACTGAATAAAGGACTAGGGCAGGAAATGGGGCCAGTCGCTTGCTTTTATTTCACATTACCTCCAAAGCCAAGCTTCAATCTTTAGAACCGAGCTTCCGTCACAGACCGAAGGGGATGTCAGAACCATCAATAGAAAAGAAGTCTACGCGTTACTACAAGATCATTATTTCGATTAGTTACACATGATTAAAATTGTTGCGAAGTTCTGAGAGACATGACAGCGGCATGAGGAGGTCGTCTGACTGAAGGAAGGGATCTGCGCCAATATTATGCAAGGTGACCACCACCACCACCACATTTCACTTCATAGCGACCAACAGTTCGGATAATTATCAAGATCAAATTGATGGACTTCTTTCTAATCAATGTAAAATTATTGCAACAAGCTACCTAGCTGCTTGACAGGATCCAAGAGCATCCGACTTTGCCGCTAAATCAGGCAGGCGGTGACAGTCGTCAAAATAGACGTCGCCCAGCAGCCAGTTGGTTGACATCATGGATGCTTTGACAAAAGATTAGAGTGTCATTGATCACAAAACACATTCCTTATGAGACGAGGGTTCTTTACCTACAACTTCAAGACGCTCGCCTTTTTACGCTAGTACTCTTGTTTCCTGCACAACTGCAGTGTCGCTCCTCCATTGAGTGTCAACATGGCCATTATTGAAGGGTGGCTACCACCCACCCGGGAGCACTACGACCTCATCCTCAAAATCTGGCAAATTTCTTATCCGGTTGTGAGTGGCACAGCACGTGCTCCTGCATCGCACATGTTCTGATAGTACCAATAGGTTGGCTCGATCCAATGGCTCACCAAGTGGTATGGTATGGGCAAGACTTCAGTGGCCAGCCGCCTAAACCTCCCGGGTCGCATAGGCTGGTTGACCATGGAGGCCCCAGGCTTCCTGACTTTGTTGTACCTCATGAAGACTCTGCCTGAACAGCACGGCATCGATGATCTGCCATGGCAGAACAAGGTGCTTGCGGGTTTGTTTGTAAGTCTCCCGTGCCCGTTGCCGTTGCCGTTTAGGGGTGCCGAAACTAGCTTGGACCTCGGGATCGTGCAGTGGCGCCTTATGAGGGGATAGCTAACATGAGACGCAGGTAATCCACTACTCTTACCGCGCCGTCATGTTCCCCTATCTCCAACCATCCATGTCACCACTTCACATCGCGGTGTGGCTGCTTGGGTTCAGCTTCCAGGTTCTCAACGCAACCTGTCTGGGCTCCTGGCTTGCTGTCTACGGCCCAACCACGGAGGAGGCATGGGCCTCACAGTCATCCATCCTTCAGTTCTCGGCTGGTATTCTCATCTTCTATCTCGGACTGTCAGGCAACTTCTTTCACGATGAGGAACTCCGGGACATCCGCCGACGGGAAGCCCAACGGGCTCGGCGCGACGAAGCCAAGGTGAGCGTGGAGAAGCACTATCAGATCCCGCAGGCGGGTTTGTTTAGGTATATGCTGTACCCGCATTACCTTTGCGAGTGGGTGGAGTGGGCTGGGTTCTGGATGGCAGCGGGATGGGGGTGCGCTCCAGCGAGGGCGTTCCTCATCAACGAGATATTTGCCATGTTGCCTCGGGCGGTGAGGGGGAAGCGTTGGTACTTGGAGAGGTTTGGGGAGGACAAGGTGGGAAAGAAGTGGGCAGTGATTCCAGGGGTGTGGTGAAGACGAGGACAGGGGAAGACGGATGAGAGATAGACGAAGTGTACTGTAACTGTATGACAGGGTTAGATTCAAGGTAGACTGGTCAAAAGGAAGTAGATGACATCAAGTGTATAGACGAGTTAGAACTGTACTCAACAATATGAATAGCAGCCGACTGCAACAGCCGAATGGTTAATGTGGCGATGATGGTGTGTCAACTATGAATCTGGGACGATACTCTGAGCATCACGACGATGCCGAGTTATGAGTGTCATCAACTGGGGTATAATGGAGCAGCTTAGGCCAAGTCATTGCCACTAGCAAGCCACGTCTTGCCATATCAGAACAACATCTGGGGCCCCAGAGGAAATATTGCATGAAGCTCACCGTGAAATGTCCGAGAAAAGAGAAAAAGGGCTGCTCCCATCCTGTTGCCGACTCCAACTGCCGAACCGTTTCTTGGCACGGACCACGGCCCCTCCAAGCGCCCACCCCCGACACCTTCAGGGCGCTCCAGAACCAGAAATCTGGCCGAATTACCCCAGAAATCTGGGGTACAGGGGGAATCAATCTCATTAGCGAGGGAGATTTCTAATCGTTCTCGTTTTTGTGGACAGATTAGAATGCGGGATGAGGGAAAACAAAAAAGAAAACCTGGGGAAAGCCTGTTACCCGTTGGTTGTGCGCATGCCCGGCCCCGGATGCCGGAGCGGACACGGAGCCGAATGTGGGCACCTCCTCTCCTCCTCCTCGGAGCTGTCAAAGAAAAGAGGAGAGAGAGGAGAGGGAAGGCATGAGCCACAGGGAAGTTGGAGTCGATGTACCTTCCTGGAGAAAAAGAGGTACATTTTTCGCGGCTTTAATTTGCTGGAGATCAACAGTACTTTTCGCGCGGGGGAAGGGGGTTGGTTGGGTAGTTCCTACTGCGCTTAAGCTTAATCCACGTGGCTACCGCAGTTTGTGGCTAGAGGTAAACAATTTTCAGTAGGATGCCATCATCATCTGTCATCCATCCATTTCATCTCCAACACTTTCCCCGCATCCAATCCAACGCTACCTGGGGGGCGAGACTCTGTGGCTAAGCCTTGGTGCCATGGAACTTTGCCGGGCATCACTTGATTTTGGGCTGACTCGGTGTGTGAGGGAACTGCTGTCAAGAAGCAGGCACAAGCTGGCTGTCGTGCACAAACAGCCAGCAAATATCGACTGCGACATGGCAACACATGCGTCGTCTCATTCTTGAGAACCCACACCACACGCGCGTCCATATTACCGAGTCAACCAATCCCTCCCCCCGTCACACTGTGGAGAGGAAGTGACCCCGTCGACGCCCAGCTCAGATCGACGGCCCCGAGGGAGATGCCGTGAACCAAGAAAACGCCCGGGGGAAACCCTTTAAGGAGGACAGATGTGACGCCAGCCCAGACCCAATGACATCTCAAGACGCTCCCTCATCTCTCAGCGGATGAAGCCACAAGTGGCCCGGATAGATCGAATTTGCGGGGGAGCCAGACAAACCCTGGTGGGAGGGAGGCTAGGAGGGTCCCCACGACAAGGGGGGAGGGGGGAGCCAAGCGAAGCTAACGGCGAGATTGGGAAAAACTCAGACGCACCAGGGCTGGACTGGGGGTGAATCAAAGTCGCAACCACATTGCTTTCGTTAGTTCTGCCGTGAGGGGAACGACATCTCAACTCGAGAACTGACTGGGGTTTAATCCCAAGACGGTAGACCGAGGGCCGAAAGCTGCTATCGGGGCGCCGGCCTATTTTTCTATTTGAAGGACCCTGCCTGCTCCTCCCACCTGGATAGATCTGCAACTCGACAAACACTTGGACACTCAACCTCCACTTCTACCCCCCGAGTTTTGCTCTCAAGACTCACCGGTTCAGGGTCATCCCTCTGTCGCCAGCGTCCAATTCTTTCCTGCCAGTCTCCCTGCAGCCCATCATGACCGTCTCCGACAGGGACCAGGAGAAGGGTCTCGACGACCAGTCTGAGAGGGTCGAGGACACCGCTCATGGCACCGTTCACGATGCTGCCGGACACGGTCGCGCAGCTACTGATGCGTGAGTCAAAATTCATGAGTCTCCTGGTGTCATCGCTAACGAATATCTCAGCTACGGCAACTCACTTGTCCAGTTCGATCCTGTCGCCGAGCGTAAACTACGATGGAAGCTGGACTTGTTTACTGTGCCGACTGTCGCGGTTCTCTATCTTTTCTGCTTCATCGACCGAGCGAATATTGGTGAGCCACTCAACTCATTCTGTGACTGCAGAGTCTGACCTCTCAGGCAACGCGCGTATCGCCGGACTCACTGAGGATCTTAAGCTCGTGGGCTACGACTATAACAAGATCCTCTCCGTCTTTTACATCTCGTATATCCTCTTCGAAATTCCCGCCACCGTTACTTGCAAGTGGATGGGTCCTGGTTGGTTTCTCCCTCTCACGTCGCTCCTCTTCGGCATTGTGAGTATCGCCACCGCCTTCGTCAAGACTCAGGCCGCCATCTGTGGTGTACGATTTCTCCTGGGTATCTTTGAGGCTGGTATGCTTCCTGGAATCGCCTATTACCTGTCCCGCTGGTATAAGCGCGCCGAGTTGACTTTCCGTCTGTCGCTTTACATGGTCATGGCTCCTCTCGCTGGTGCCTTTGGAGGTCTCCTCGCTAGTGGAATCCTGAAGCTTGATCACTTTGGCAGCCTCCACCACTGGCGCATGATCTTTGCGATCGAAGGCATCATCACCGTTGGCCTCAGTCTCCTGGCCTTTTTCACCCTGACTGACCGACCCGAGACGGCTTGGTGGCTGTCCCAGGAGGAGAAGGAGCTTTGCATTGCCCGAGTCAAGTCGGAGCGTCTGGCTCAGACCGAAGTCGTTGATGGCATCGATCGGGTCAAGCTCTGGCGCGGTATTTCCAACCCAATCACGGTCCAGATTGCTTTCATCTTCCTCTTCAACAACATCACTGTCCAGGGTCTCGCCTTCTTCCTCCCGACCATTGTTGGCACCATCTACCCCGACTATAGCACCGTTCAGAAGCAGCTCTACAGTGTGCCGCCCTACGCAGTCGGTGCTTTCTTTGCTGTTGCTTTCCCGGCTCTCAGTTGGTACCTCGACAAGCGCCAGATCTTTATCATTCTTTCGGCACCTACGGTCATTGCTGGTTACGCCATGTTCCTTGGATCCAAGGTGGCTGAGGTTCGATACGGCGCTTGCTTCATGATTGCTAGCACTTGTATGGTGCTGGGTACCATGACGAATGCCCATATCAGCGCCAACGTGGTGAGCGACACTGCTCGAAGCAGTGCTATTGGTCTCAACGTGAGTTCTCTGACTTCTCATCCTTTATCAAATACTAACAGCATGTAGGTCATGTTTGGCAACATTGGAGGTCTCATCGCTACTTGGTCTTACCTCGTCAAGGATGCTCCTCACTTCCCTACTGGTAACGGCCTTAACTTGGCCTGCGGATGCATGATCTTTATGCTGAGCATCGGTGGCTACCTGTGGATGAAGTGGGATAACAGCCGACGAGAGAAGCGAAACGTTGAGCAGGAGCTGGCTGGCATGAGCCCCGAGGCGATTGCGAACCTGGACTGGAAGCACCCTGGTCACCGATGGCGACTGTAAGGACAAAGCATGAGATTGTTACGAGTTTTATTGGCGGCTACTTTGAGCCCTGTCTTTGTTATCTTGCTGGGATAATACCAGCGACTTGTCATGAAGAATGGACTGATCTCCACCCCTAATCCTTTGTCCCCCCTGCCTGATGAGATGACACTGTGACTACCCCCTGTCCCTTACCAGGCTCACAAAGATTGATTAGATACATGAATCACTCTCGCGACTCTTTGTAGAATTCATCGCACAGCTTGTCAACCTCGTCAACAGTCAACATGCGATCACCAGCCTGAGGGGCCACCTTGCGCCAGAGCTCTTTCATCTTCGGGGACATGGGCACATCGTACCACACTCTGGGTTCCGTGATAATGATACCAGGGAAAAGCAGGCGCTCCCGCCAGTTGAGGGGCTCGATGGGAGGAAGGTCATCCTCCTCCGGCTTGGTGTCTTCCTCTGACTTCTTGGTGTCGTCCTCTGGCTTGGTGTCATCCTCCAGCTTCTTGGTGCTATCTTCAGACTCCTTGGTGTCATCCTCTGGCTTCTTGGTGTCGGTGTTGTCGTTGGTGCCAGTGGTATCGGCGGTGTCAGTGCCGGTGATGGTAGCGGTAGCGACAGGCTCGGGCTCGGGCTTGTTCTTGTTCTTGTTCTTTCGAGGTCGAAGCGTCATGCTAGTCCCAGCGGTCTTCTGAGGAGACCCCTTCTTGGGAGAGGATCGAGTTTGATCAGTGGCTGGGAGAGGGTGAGGAGGCATGAGAAGGCGATCCTCCTCAGCCTGCGTCTTGGTGTTTTTCGTTGTCCGCCATTTTTCCTCGAGTCTAATACACAGTTCACAGTCAGTCAACGAGACTCTTGATAAACAGAGCGATACTCACGATCGCTTGCTGCGAGGTTGTAGCTCTCTTTGAAAGGGCCGAGGTGGTGTATCGACACTTGGAGACCCCTCGAGACTTGGAGGAGGAGCTTGGTCAAGATAACATGTTGTGATCGGAACAAAATCAAAACGAGAAACTAATTTATGCATGAAGGTGATACAGAGGCTAAATGCTCTTTGAGGGCGTTTGAATGCCATTGTCGTGAAGGCGATGAAACACGTTGGTGAACAGATAGAAGCAGTGGATGCTGGATAGAGACAATGAGTTCCATCAACAAAAAAAAAAAACTCCAATTTCGACTCGATTGGAAAGGGTTTGTAAGAACAGTATTTTATGCCATTGCGTTTGATCTGATAACCCTCGTTTACTTTTTGAATTCTGTAGAGGCAGACATGGCCTTCCACCCTAAATGGGCGATTCTCAGCTTGAAAGGGGCGCGCCCCTCTGGCCTCACCACAGACTGCCTGCGCCTGCAGCCCCTTCAGTGAGCGTTTGGTATTACCTAGAAGAATGGACTCGCCAAAGTGTTCAGGATTTCGGAAGGATATCTTGAGATGGATGGAGAGACACCCTATATGGACATGGACCTGGATCCAGGGATCGACGAGCATCGAACTGTAGTCACATTTGAACACCAAACGATGTTATGATAACTACGACACGGCAGAGCAAGGTCAAAAATGGAACTTGGTAGAGATGGTTGTAAAAAGCGACGTTCCCCAGTTTTCGTTTGAAAGCTCAAAGATGGCCGCAGTGAGAGTGTAATGGTATATCTCCAGCACAACGTGATTGAACTAGGCGATCATTACCTGCAGCTCATACAAACTCACTCAAACGTGTGCCTAATAGGGAGATTTAGACCTGGGCAAGACAAGCTCCTTGAAAACGAGCTGAAAATCGGCGTTTGAGCCTTGAGGTTGAAGCATCTGCACTGGAATGCCATCTGTGAAAGAGGCCAAAGATCGTTAAACTGAAAACTATTCTATGGTTGGGAGCGCATCTATTTGTGAAATTGGGATCTTGTGGTTATGGACGAGGTGGTTGTTGCTGAAACCCCCTTTGATGATCAGTAAAATAGCACAACAAAGGCTTTGTCTTAAAGCTTGCTCGTCATTGTCAGGCAGCGAGCCGCCTAACAGCATATTGACCGAGTCATGGAGTCATTAAAAAAAAGAAGGCCGAGATCAAACGGTCAACGTGTCTGGCAAACGCTTCAAAGACCACGTGCTCTGCCCTCAAACCATGACAGTCCACTCGACGCACGACATCCAGTGCATGCGCTGCACACTCATCCGTGCGAATGTCGGGGCCTTTGTGGGCCTCGATGGCTTAAAGAAACAGTATAGCAAAATTCAAGATATCATCAAAAGTCTAATCGTAGGTCTACGGGTCTTGTTGCATGCAACCCGGGTTTCCTCGAACTCGTTGTTCTTTCCGATGGGACTTCTTGGGCAAACAACTTCCCAACATCTCTAATCCTAGACAAAAAATCCCACTTCTTCTTTTCCCCCGGTCAAGCGCTCCTTCAAAGATATCATTTCGCGAAAACAGGCCGTTGAGCAGTGACGACCCAGTGCCAGCCTCACCTCCACCAGAACACCGACCAAAACACACTTCCCAACGAGCTTGAACACATCTTCCATTTGAATCAACACCTCTTTTCATCCTTGTTCCATTCGCTTCCCGTTAAATTGAGGAAAACACGCTCATTGTCGATAAACAAAGGCCCGTCAACAAAGTAATACCCCGACATCGACAATGTTCATGGGACTCCTTTCACCCGTTTGTTCAGGCACATCCTCAACCATCAAACAATAATAGATAAATTACTTCTTCACCAAACCAAAAACATTATTTCCCTTTCCTCTCATCTATCACAGTTCCAATGCCTCCATCTCTGCAACACGCCTACAACATCAAACGCAAAGTATCAGAAACAAAAATGAACAGTCCAACGTCGACTCCACCCTCAACTCCCCCTTTCGACTCCCCCGCCACCTGGAACTGGTACTGTCGAGGCTGCAGGACGGAATACAAGCTCTCCGTCACTCGTCGCTGTCTCAACTGCACCGTGTCGATCTACACTGGGAAATCCCACTCGCCCCCTGAGGTCCGCCGTCGTCGTATCAGGAGGCAGAACAGGATCCCGCTTGGTGCCTTTGATTATGAGTATTGGACCAGGTACAATGACTGGCTTCGATTTCGGAGCGCATACGAGAAGGATCCGGAAGGCTGGAAGCGCCGCACTGAGAGAGAACTCGAGGATAGTGAGGGTGGGGAGCGTAGGGCCTTGATGTGGCATCTCGAGAGGAAGAGAAGGATCGAAATCACCGAGGAGCGAAGGAGCAAATTCATAAAGGCGACGTACTCGTGCGAGAAGGATTGCGACTATCCCAGTCAGTGTCATCATGAGCGATGGGCTGCGAATAAACTGCTCTCGTCTCTCCAGTGCCCCGGTCAAGTTGTGGGAACATTGTTGCCGCCGTGTAAAAGAGAGGGACCAAAGTCACCCCTGTGCCGCCTCCTACCAGACCTCCTACCAGAACTGGAGTTGGACAAGGACGGAGATATGGCCATGATGAGCCCAGAGAGCATGATGAGTCCTGAGAGCATGGCAAGCCCGGACAACATGACAAGCCCGGAGAACATGGCGAGCCCGGACAACATGACAAGCCCAGAGAACATCGACGACAACGACGAGATCATCAACGCCTACAAGGTGTGTGATGACAATCCTCCCATTAGTATTGACTGACAAGGAATAGAAACCTCACCGATCAAAGAGGGTCAAATTTGTTTAGCAAGGAAGTATGGAATAGTAAAAAGTCATCTGAGAGGGGATACAGCGGGATTTCATTAATAGTTGACAAACCTCAAATCATACAGCGAATTGATAATTGCACTCCAACCTCATAACTCTTCCGTGACTCGACTCGACTCAACCAGGAACTCGTATTCTCCGTGTCTACCTAATCCAGTCCATCAGCACAACGGTCCATGCCTCATCTCATACACCACGCCGAGGCGTACGCACAGCTGCTGTACATGGCTCTCGCAGCCAAAACGGCACACAATAACTCGTCATGGCGTGGGCCTTTTCATAATCGGCGCCGGCTTCTCGCGTAAGTTGATTGACGCCAAGACTCCTCGTGTGCCTTTTCAGAGGGCAAGCACCTTGCTTCGGCTATCCAAGCCGTCGTCGTCGTGCCGGCATTCGTCCTTCTTGCGGCGCCTCTTCGAATTCGAATCAAAGCATTTCTGCATTACCGTCCCATAAACCAGCATTCCACAAGACCCAAGCAATCATAGCAAAGCAAAAACCAATCCCGGATCGATCAAGAGTCGTCTTAACCCTCGAGCGCCTTGGCCTTCTTCTTCTGCTCCACCTTGAGCAGGAGGGCGCGGTTGATGTGTGGCAACACACCACCGTATGCAATCGTCGCGCGGATCAAGGTGTCGAGCTCTTCGTCGCCACGGATGGCAAGCTGGAGGTGGCGGGGAGTGATACGCTTGACCTTGAGGTCCTTGGCCGCATTCTGTCATGAAAACGTCAGTATCTGCATCAGGCACCAGCAGTGACTCGGGAAAACTTACGCCTGCCAGCTCCAGGACTTCAGCTGTCAGATACTCAAGAACAGCAGTAACATACACGGCAGCCTTTGCTCCCACGCGCATCTTGTTCTGGGTGTTTTGCTTGAGGAAACGCTTGACACGACCACAAGGAAACTGGGAGACGCGCAGTTAGTAAACGCCGGGATAGATCTTAGAGTGCGCGATGCAGCCTCGCACACCGACTCGTCTTTGCTTGCGCATCCCGGTGTCCCGCATCAGCTCCGCACGCGAGCAATGTCGCTATCCGTCCCAGAACATGGGCAGCCCCTCGTTGGTCCGTCGCATAGGTGCAGGCACTGCGGCAGAGTCGACAAAGGAATGCGCCATCGTCGTGAAAAGGTTTTTCTTGCCGTGCGGAGATGGTCGACGCGTCGAAAGGCGGATCGTGAAACTCGATATGCGTGGTATACGGGACTTGGGATGCGCGCAAATCGATCGACGAAACAAGGTCCTCCTCCTCTGGTTGAAATCGTGTCCAAAACTCACCTGAAGACCGGCGCGCGCAGAGTGACTCTGCTGCTTCTTAGAGCCTTCGGCAGCACTGGTCTTGCCTCCGGAGCTCTTTCCACCAGAAGACTTTCCCTTTCCGCCCGCCATTGTTCAAGTGGTCGCGTAAAAAAAATCGGGAATAAAAATGTGGGAAAAAACTGTTGATGGAAGAATGCGGATTCGAACGCGGTTTCCGATCGGTCGAGTCGTCGTGGGATGTTGTTGATGGTGGGAAACGCGGGATCGAGGGATCGTGGTGGCAGAAATTTAGCGGGTGGTGCTGATGTTGTTGCTCAGGCTCTGCTTTGCCTTGCCAGTCTGGGCGAGGGCGATCTGTCGGGTCGGGTCTGTGAAGGTACCTGCCTGAGGTACAGGCTACAGCACTGCACCAAAGCACCATTGTCCCGCACCTGCCTGCTAGGCTGGGCAGACAAGCAGGCGGCACTTGCCAAACAAGGACAAACGCTTGGCATTGGTTGCTGGGCCCGAAGTAAACCCGAGTCGGAAGCTGGGCCACCACCGAGGCTGAGAGAAAGAGGACGTGTGATATCGCGACTGTCAAACGTCGTCTTCCAGTGCGTGAGAGTCGTCAAAAAGGGAAAAAGTAGAAAGAGGAGAGAGCATAGACTTGCAAGAGACTTCTTCCAAGTTTCCAGGATTCCTGGCGGAGGTGCTGTGTTGGTACTTACTTGGGCTCACCTCTGGACAAGCGGCAGTCTGATTGTTGTACGCCCGCGACGGGTCGCCGCATATCGACAGCTGCGACTCGCCCAGGCAATCCTGATTGTGGTCATGCTTGCCGAAGCGTGTACTGGGATGTCTCCCGAGACAGACGTGGCAGCTGGTGGTTTTCTGTCAGGAGGGAGTGCACACGGATGCTCGCTGGTTGACATTGGATGTCGTTGTCGGCGACAGTTGAAACCAAGGCGGCTCGACGATGGAGACGATCGTGTCCCGCTGTGGCTGATGCGTGGCTGCAGTGGCTGCCGTTAGCCGAGCATTTTCCATGCAGGGGATCTGGATGAGACACCAATCAAGACACAATCATGGTAAAGTCAAACTCGACTGGACGAGTTTATGCTTTCAAGCTGAAAAATAAGAAATAATTTTTATTAATAAACATTTTAGGTAGGATGAAACGGGGGGAATGTGACGGACCGTCTACATGCTCATCACGACCAATGGACCTCTTTTACCTCACACTGGATTCTATCGCACCTCTGTTGCCAAGATAATTTACTGAGCCTCTGGTGCACCAATCATGCGTTTCACATATGGTTACTCAAAAATAACATAAAACCTGAGAACCTTAATGTTCTCTAATGTTTAACTACTTACAAACTTTTTGGGTGCCTTTGTCCTGATTTCTGCTGTCGGTGACCCCAGTGGTGGGACCTATTCAATTTTACCATCTTCTACCTATGGTAGAAGAAAAAAAAAAAAAAACGGCGATCCATTTCACAATCCCCAGATAACCACTTTCGGTTTATGCCATCTTAGTATTATACGGGTGGCATAAGTAAAGGAGAATTCGAACTGCATGTGCATAGGGGAGAGAATACTACCTACGTATCGAGCTCGTCCGCTTCGGACGGAGCAGTCCGGGCGAATGAATCCTTCGGGCGAATCTTCCGGACTTGGTACGGATTTGCATACGGACTAAATCCTTCTGATTATGAGATCGATATATTGAGTGTTCTCCATAATGGAGAGTTTTCGAAGTATAAGAAGGTAGTATCCCATCGGCTTGTCGGTGTTCAAATTCACTCCTCATTCACTTGCACTAGCAACCAATCTCATAACCATCTTTACAATCAACAATCAAGCCACTTCCCAAATATCATCAAAATGTCTTCCCAGGCTCGCAAGATTGCCATTGTCGGCGGAACTGGCACGGTTGGCACTCCCACCTTGAGCTCCCTCCTCAAAAAGAACATCCACACCATCACCGCCATCTCTCGCAGCGACTCGTCTGCCACTTTCCCCGAGAACGTCACCGTCCTCAAGGGCGACTACTCAAATGAAGACTTCCTGGTCTCAGCCCTTAAAGGCCAGGATGTTCTCATCCTACAGCTCAGCCCCATGGCCATGGGCGTCCAGGAACCACTCATCCGCGCCGCAGCCAAAGCAGGTGTTCCATACATCCTCCCCACAGAGTTTGGCACCGACATTGAAGCTCTGGACTTGACTCGCGAACAACCAATGATATCGGGCAAGAAGGGTCTTCGAGACCTTGTGGAACAGCTTGGTGTTAGCAGCTGGATCGCTGTGGTCAACAACCTCTGGTTCGACTGGTCCATCAAGATGGGTTGCTGGGGCATCAATGTCAAGGAACGCAAGGCCGAGATATGGAACGGTGGCAACATCAAGGTTAACACGTCGACTGTCAAGCGTGTCGGCGCTGCTGTGGCTGAGCTTCTCAGCCGGCCCGAGGAGGAGCTCTCTGCGTACAAGAACAAGCCATTCTATATCAGCTCCTTCTTTATCTCGCAGAGGGAGATGCTTGAGAGCGTGCAGCGCGTTACTGGGACCACTGATGCAGATTGGGAGATCAAGGAGAGGGATAATGAAGAGTTTGGTAGAGAGTGTGATGAGAAATTCATGAAGGGGGACATGATGGCTGCTCTTCACAAGTTGTCATCTTTGCAGCTTCGGGAAGGGCTCGGAGGGAACTATAACCATAAGGTGGTTGATATGGAACGGTTCGGACTCCAGCAGGAGGATCTGGATGAGGTTGTCAAGGGGGCTGTCGAATCTGCGCTGGTGTAAGCCGGCTTGCATTACTTTCTTTGCCTTGTTAGATTTGCAACTAGAGCTTTAGAACGGCAGTCTCAATGTCTTCCACTCAATAATACAAACATACACCTCCCACTTTAGTTGTGTTACTGCTGTGTTATTTCTGTTGGGTTGCTCAGTGGCCTACCTCCACCGCTTCTTCTGGCCCTTGACCAAGCATACACCTCCCAATCACAATGCCATCTGACATGTCAAGATTCACGGTAGCACAATAAAACGCGGTCGTTGCTTTACTTCTTGAACTTGTAAATGACTTGCTAAAATTCATAACGCGTATTCCCACATGTATAATCTCATATATTTATACCCTTACTTCCTCAAATCGCCAATCTCACCAATCTCCCCACTAATGTTAAACAGCGTCATGACAGCCGAGTGATCCGAAGTCCACTCGTCAAGCGGGTGACCTGACTTGGGAGGCTTCATGACCCACGAGTCCACCACCTCGAGGCCAGCACCCTTGTGGTAGATAAAGTCGAGTCGCTCATACGGCTCCTCCTTGCCCCAGTCCTTGTTCCAAGGCGTTATGGGTCCGTACGTGATGCCCTCGTCATCGTCCGGGTTTGGGTGTGCTGCGCGATACGAGTCTATCATGCCCGCCTCGGTGGGCTTCATCGATGTCGGCCAGTTGAACTTGCCCTGGCCGCAGTTCTTCTTCTTGCGCTTATCGGTCCAGTCGAGGTGTGATGGAGCGTTAAAGTCGCCGACGAGGAAGAGGGGCTCGATGTCGGCGCTTCGGAGGTCGTACTTCATAGCCTTGAGCGTGTCCTCAACCTGTGTAGGTCGACCGCTGTCATACTCGCGCTGCATCACCTTGTCGGCCTTCATCCCGCTGTAGCAAAAATCGTAGGGTCCGTAGGGCTTGTAGTTGAGGTGGGCGACCCAGAAGTTGACCATCTGCCAGTCGTCGTCGAGCTTAATGCGGGCGCCGCCCGACCTGTTGATGACGCCCGAGGTGGACTCGATTGGGTATTTGCTGAGGATGCTGGGGCTCACTTCGCTGGCCCAGTAGTACCAGCCCAGAGCCTCAGCCAGCGCCTTGACCCGCTTGCCCGAGCCGTCCTCTTGGATGCCGATGATGTCGGCCTTGGAGTTGATGATGAACCTCAGTTGCTTGTCGTGGTAGTCCTTGAACTTTTCACCACCGAACCACAGGTTGTAAGTCATGACCCGGAGTTGAGGCACCTTGACTTCAGTACGGCTTCGTACGCCAATCTTGACCTTGAGAGATGCCAGCGAGTTTCCACGCTTGGCCCAGACGACAAATTCGGCCCCCTTAGAAGTCCTCCACGGCTTGCCACTGATGGTACCATCCGTGCTAAGCCAGAGCCAGTTCGGCAGTGGTGTTCCGTCGTAAAACTTGACTCCCTTGTTTCCACCTCGAATCAGGCCCGCGACCGTGGCGGTGTACGGGTCGCTTCCACGAGCATCGGGGAGGGTAATCTCATCGACGACGAACTCGAGGTTATGCTCCTCCTTCTTGGTGATGAAGACGTCAAACGGCGGTGCTAGCCACACATACTTGTCCCTGGCGTGAAAAAAGGCAGTGTATCGTCCAGGCTTAAGTCCTTGAGTCTCGAGGGTGACTCTTCCCTTGCGCTTGGGTGCGTATTTCCACGAGACAGAGTTCTTGGTGTATTGCTCGCCCCAGTTGGGGATCAGGCCTTGGCCCGCCTCGTAGTAAAGTCCGATCCAGTTCTTTTCGTGGGGATCCCTGGTCTCGTAGTCAAAGGTAAATCGTGGTTCGTCCCCGACGAGTTGTAGGACGCCTCCTTCAGGTTCCAACTTGTTGGCTCTGGCGGAGAGGGTGAGGAAGAGTAAGGCGGATATCACCGCGAGTAATGGTTTTGGGAAATACATGATTCAACAATGATCCCACTGCCTCTTGGGCAGAGCTTCTGTCAAACGAATTGCAGAAGAGAGGGAGATTTAAAGAGCCCAAGATCAAGAAGTCCAGAACTGGGCCTCGGTGGTTTAAAGACAAACCGGGGTCAGCTGAGGGGAATAAGCAGCAGCCTACCTAGACGACAAGTCCCCCATGTTCTCGATTGGATCTCTTGAGATCACAGAAAAAAAAAAGTGGTTTCCAAAAGGCCTGCCAAGACCACTCCGCCGCGTATTGGCGCCGCCGCGTCAGCTCCTTTTGCAGCGACATGAGGCCACTCACGACTGTGCCGTCCCCTGGCGACTTGCCTGAAGCGGCCAACCGTCAAGGTCCGAGGAGGAACAGGGCTAAGCGAGAGGCTTGTAAGAAGCTTGCCTCCACACTTTTTTTCTTGTCAGAGACGACATGTTATTCGTCGGGATAAGAGCTAGTCGTAGATCTGAGCAGGAATTGTCGCGTGCTGCTGATGCTTCCTTGAATGCTATTCGTATAGAGACCGAGACTCTATCTGCTACCAACAAACCTGTCAGCCTACATATTTGCGCAGCAAATGGCAACACCAACTCCAAAGGATCAACGCCTGCACGTTTCGTGTACCCAGTTCTAGACTCGAGGCTCTGTGTACGTCGTCCAAAAACTCGCAGTGCCGTTGGTTCTATTTCCAGGAGTCGTCATCTCATTGGTCCCCGTTACAGGGAATCGATTCCTCCTCATCGTCTAGCCGTTGCCCGACGCAAAATTGCGCAGGGTGGCTGAGTTAAACCATTGTTGTTGTAATATCCATAAAAAGCTCCCAATGCCGAGTCCGTCGGGGTTGAAATTTCACCTTTCCCCAGGTTGAAAGTCGAATCACGTTGTCTGCTCCATCGCAAAGCTTGTCGTTTATGGCTAAATACGAATATTGCAGTACGTACCCTGGCGCAGCAGATGGCGTCCATAGCAAGTACCTGAAACTTGTCTGCTCGGTTCGGGGAATAACAGTCTCTGGAATACGGGCTTAAAGCCAAAGGCCGGCCAACGAGCGACATTCCATTGTCACAGGTTTCCTTCATACCAGTTCTGTTTAACCACCTGCCTATTAGACATTCAAAGCTGAGTAATTTGACTCGTCACCACGACGAAACTTGTTGATGGCACATTTACTGCGGCAGGATGCCTCAGGTGAAAGAGGGCTGTGCCCGGTGAAGCCCAATTCCAGGCCCGTCATCCAATGGCTTGTGACAAGAAGTCGTCAGCTCACTTGCTCAACTCGGTAACTGCCGAATACATAGGGCTGCACCGCACCGCTTGTCAGGCCCGAGAATTCCAGAGCACCTACGTAATATATGTATGTAGTTTCGAAAGAATATCTTGGTTGTAGGTAGCAAAGGACAACGACTAGGCAACTATGTTGCAGGCAGGGCCAAGAGGTTGCACTGGTCGGAACGAGCGGTGAAGGCCTCCACTGCCTCAGTCGGTCAGTCAACCACCAAGAACGAGAACGAGAACGACGAAATTAATTCAGCATAATCAGCGCAGGTAGTGTTCCATAACACCAATTCCTCAAAAACATCGGCCGCACTTATCTCCGTGCCGACCACTCATCGTGATATGATGTGGTATTTGAGAAACAAGCTCGCTGCCCAGATGGAACGAAATCTGACTCGCCACGTGCGTTCCAAGACCTCGCAAGGCCAGCCATGACGAGAATGGAATGCAGCTGGCACAGTGTTCGCCGCAAATCCCCTCAAAGACGTCATTGAGGCGTCTTCACCCCTGAACTGCTGACTCTCCTCTGGGCAAAGAATCCGGAGAGAGGTGACCTTCCGGACATCTTGGTTGGATCGGGGTCAGCTGGCTCCGAACGGGCAGCGTCGCTTGACGAGCACCGGACATCCCATAGCCGTACACCTCAAAAGGTGCGGAGGCGAAGGGGGGTCACGGACGGCCGAACCTGCAGGATATGCAAGAGCGGGAGGGCGGCAAGACGGGAGGGCCTGCAGAGGACAGCGTGGTAGATGACCAGCAGCCTGGCACTCTGGGAACGATTTTCGCTTGGGCGTCACGCAGATCTTGGGCGTCGGTGCCTGGCGTTCGCTCGACACTTTGCTTGAAGCGGAGCTCGCTCGGGTGGCAAATGTGTCCTGGAAGCAAGCCGTGAGGCTCAAGAGCATGGATGGGGCGGCTGACGTCGATCCCCCGCCAAGCAGGAGAGAGGCCCAGCAGGTGCTTGCTGCTGCTACATGTGCAGGGCGACGCAGACCTACCGGTGTGATGTGATGTGATGTCCCGATATCCAAGAAAGAATCGTAACTGGGTCAACTTGATAAAAGGTGGGTGTTGTGAGAGACGTCGCATGACTGCGTTGCGGTGCGGTTGACCAGGTTTATCAAGACACGTGCTCCCGTGATGCTCAGAATGGTGGGCAATGACAGACTCAGTACTCTAATTTGAGCTACAAGCACACTCAGCAATCCGCGGATAGCATCCGATTGCCGGTCCTTTCTGGAGGAATTCGAACAAAGAGTTCATCTTACAAAAAGAGTCAGGGGCGTCAAAGCCCGCGTGACTCTGGAGCCGCCATCTCCGGGGCGAGGGGTGGTAAAGCAGCCGAGCGACCGGCGGCGCCATCGCCAAAAAAAGAGATTGAGGCTAAGGGACACACACACACCGGGGGATGATTTCCCAAGGATTCCAGCAAAATGGACCCCCTCCGGTTCTAGGGGAACGACGCTCCGGGCGGCGAGGCGAAATAGGGCGTACCGCGCTAGTGGGCTTCTCGAATTTGAACCTGACGAGGGGTGGAAAAAGGAGATGATGATGATGATGATGGATGAGAGGGGCCCGGCCGAGTGGTGATTGACGGCCATGACGGTGGTTCTGTCAATCACTTGTCACTGTTATTACTCCGTAAGGATTTCACGATACGATGGATCTCTAACTGTCTCATCACAGTGTGATCCACTACCATCTGAGAAATGTCGTTGGATAACCAGACAGGATCAAGGAACAAGGACCACAGAGGCAACAATGGACAACGCCTCTCATCCAGTGACTGACTGTATCATCTTGAACAACCCCTCTCCCAGCTATCGTTAAAACCCAGGTGGCCAATCTCCAGGGACCCGGGTCCCCTTCCCAAGGGCCACCGCCAGCCGGGCCTTGGCCTTTCAGCGGTTGGGACATGGGACACGAACGGCGACCCAAAGGACCGGGGGAGAGGCACCCCTGAGATCAGGCCCCCTGAAAGCGACGGCCCAGGCGGGCGGGTTGGGATCACCCTGGCTTGTAGACTTGGTGTAGAAAGAGGGGCAGCAATTCAGCATGAGGCAAAAGGGGGCAACCAGAGGAGGAGTAATCCATCGTCTGAGTTGTGACGATAATCGTTTTTGTGCTTTGTTATGGGCAATGACTTGAATACCTATGAAACTGGAAGAAAATGCAAATGCAAAGAAGATGGGCGTAGTGGTCTCCTAGGTTACGGGGCAATAAGGATCTCCCAATGTTTTCTTTTGTTTCTAGCCTGCCAAGCTAGACTCACAGCCGAGAGAGAGTTCACACTGTACAACCAAAAAGTCTGAGCGTATGAATGATTGGCTTCCCGTCCGGACGGGCCGCTTACTGGCATTCGGGAAGGCTTGCTTGTTGTTGAACAATAAAAAAGAGACACACATAAGAGTCGAAAATCTGCAGAGGAGAGTCACGTCAGTCGCCCTGCATCCGCCGCCGCTCGGATACAACATCGACGGGCTCAAGTAGACGTCCGTGCAAAGGAAAATTGAAGCGGGTTTAATTCAGTTTTTAGAGAAGATCCAGAAGAAGACAAGTCCGAGCCGCACTCGGATCTGTGTGTGTGTGGTGCCTCGTCTACATACACGTGGCCGTGACATGGACGGGATGTGTGAGCTGGAACGATTTGCATTAATATGCATTTTAATTGAGGCATCTCAAATCTCCTCTGCAACTTCCTCCTCCTCCCCTCGAAATAATACATCATCCTCTTCCTGTCTCTCCCCCTGTATGGGAAATGGGAGGTTTCGGCAAAAGGACGTTCGCACCGACGCAGAGGTTCAACTGTTCTCGAGAAAACAAAGCAAGCAGAGACATTGATTTTATCTCGATATGGAATAGAAGAAGCCCAAGCGCGCGAACACAGCAGAAGAAAATGGGTTCATCCCACCACCACCATGCAAGTTCCATCTTTTCGTGCTAGGTAGTGCCAGCTTAAGTGTGTAAATTACACGAAAAAACGTAACATCTGTACTAGACCAGCCCCGGGGAGAAGAAGAAGCCGCCCGGGTCGCGTGGGAAAGGGGGCCAAAAAGCTGCAAGATGGAGCGGACGCAAGATGATCGTTTAGATTTCCTTGAAATAGCCAAGAAGCCTTCTTCTTTTTTTCCGTTCGGGGAATAACAAGAATAGCATGCATAGCGGGACTGGGCAGCATTCAAATCTCGACTCTTTTCCCATCGATCCATTCATTCCCCCCCCCCCCCCTTTCTTAGCCCCCCCAGCTTGAACGGTACTACCCAGTCATTTCAATATGAGACGATGTGCAGGCTGCCTCTCGGCCGACCGTTGCGATCAGTCAGAGGCCCTGTTTCAGACCGGACGGTGCATGACAATATTATATCTTCTCTACTATGGTGTGGTATTTCGGTGGTGATGGTGGTGAGCATACAAAAGAAGCGGTTAAGAACATGCATGGGTTAAAGCTGAGAGCTGATATGCAACCCTCGGCAATGGGGAACAACGTACCGTTTGTCAAACCTTGTGCAACAAGCCGCATCCATTACGGGACTTTGAAGTTTGACGGTTACTGAGTCAAATCGGGCTGCCTCTGGTCCTCCCGAGTCAGGCCAGACGGTGTAGAACGGGCAGAGTCATTCAGAAGAAAAAAAAAAGGCCCTGGGCTTAAAAGTCTGGGCCCCTCAAAAATGAGTCGTCGTTCATGGTTTACGCAAGTCATGGAAGCGAGAGAAAGAGAGAAAGGAACATGGGTGCCGCGGGATCTGGGAGGCAAGATGCACAGCGGGAAACATATGCACAACATAATATTCATTGCGAGATGTTCCTAGACACGCATATTCCCTAGGATATCTTACCTACCTAGTCTAGTTGAAGTCCGACACACACAAGAGAGAGACTCACACAACAATGGTCTGTGTCCACGCCAGCATCCCATATCTGACCCCACCCAGGAGCTTTTTTTCCAAATTGTGAGAGAAAGCTCGCACTGGGCTGTCAGGGAGTGGACATTGGATGTCTACCTCTAGAGCTCTCTCACCTCAGCTCCTGTCGTCGTTTGCATACCCGTCACGCGGGAAGTACCTCGCAGCCTCTACAACAAAGCCAAGCATCCAATCCCATCACCTACGAGATGATTTACTGGCTAGTGGATCACGGAAAATGCATCTTTCTTTAGCTTGCACCATCACCCAAGAAATAGGAGCTGGAGCCTCGAAAAGCCAGCCTCTCCGCCCCCCTTGTAAAAAAGAAGTGCACGTCGAAGTGGAGGGGAGACAGACAGACAGACAGACAGACCCCCCTCCCCACAAAGGAGAAATGCGCCTAGCAACTCGATGACGGGACACAGCAGCAAGACAAGGCGAGTTGCCTAACCCTGCCTTTTTGATTGTTGTTGACTCGCTTGTTCGAAAGGGGCTTTCTGTGCATCCATCAGCCAACCGATCTCCGTGACATGCCAGAAGGTTAGGTTGTCAACCGCGATACATGCCTTGCCTCTGTCGTCCATCCCCTGTCCAGGAACCAGCCTCTGTCTTCTACCGTCAATCCATGAGCCATCCATAGGTCGGTCAGGGTGGTTTTTGGCTCAGGGGACGGAAGACTCCACAGTGGGCTTTCTGGCAGACATCAGCGCTGAGGTCCCACAGTAAATTGCGCTCTCCCAGGGCCATCTACTCTGCCAGTCGTGGAATTGGGAGTGTAGGTACTTCCAGTTGAAGAGCTCCATCCAGCTCCAGCCAAGGGACCACAGTGCCTGGTCCCTGCCGCGTCACACGGTGCACCCCATCTAATCCCATCCCCCATCCCCATCCCCATCCACCCCCCGTCCCAGTCCAGTCCTGTCCATCCCAGGGAAAAAAAACCGCCTCCACTCGTGCCAGGCCAGGCCACCTAGGCCAGCCAGGCTCTGCAGCAGAGTCCAGGGCAATCCGATTGATTTTTATTTCCCACGCAACGGGAACCGCTGTCACCTCCCCAACCACGTCCCTCCCCCCCCCAGTCTCCCGTCTCCCGTCCGCCGTTTCCCGTTCCAGAGATCATCACGGACATACATTTGGTTAGAAACTCACTGGTCCCCATCCTCATCTCATCTCTTCCTCCTTTCTTCCCTCCTCCCCCTCCCTCCTCTTTTTCTTCCTCCTTCTTGCTCTCGATTTTTTCTTGTCGACGACCTCCCCTCCTCCCTCTTCTTCACTCGTCGAAAAATAAGCTTTCCCTCTGTCGCCGACGAATTACGAGTTTGGGTACCGAAGAAGAAAAAGAAAGAAAAAAAAAGAGGACGAGGCGGCCGCGCGAACCTTGACCCCCTTTTTCGCGAGTCACATTTATTCGTTGGTGGCGCTTCTTTTTCGGTCTGCTTCTCTCCATCAGTCCCAGCCAGAAAAAAGTCCTACTACCCACGGAGTATCTTGGCTCCCGGCGACCGACCGACAGGCGATCAAACCGTGACGCTCTGACGCTGCTCCGCCACTCTTCTCGAATCCCAAAATCCAGGGACTCGTTTCGTCTCGGCCTCCTTCATTGCGTTGGCTGTACAGTATTTCTTGACAACCCCCGTTGTCGCCACTTGAGGACATCATACCCAATAGTGCCCTCTTCGACCGTCGCGCTGTTCTTGTTGGCTGAGGCTTCAACTGGACCCGACCTCTATTTTACACCGACCACCCAACCAAACCGCTTACAAGCTCTCCCCTCGGTCGCTTGTCGCCTGCCGTCGCAGCTGCGTCTCGTGCAATCCAGCTTGCTCGCCAGTCCTCGATATAATCAGGCAGCACATCAGCATCATACCCCGTCATCCGCACCCGTGTCCAGTTCGCTTCATCCCTCACTCAAGTTGACCTCACCGCTTCACGACCGTGACGACTTTCGGACCCACGAGCCCTAACGATTTGATGCCGCACTTTTACTCATCTATCGTTTCCGAAACCTAGTCGATACCCCGCGACCTTGATTTTTTGCCCTGCACAGTGAGCAAGGCGCCCTGCATATACCCTCGCATCCGAGATATTTGGTACAGTCACCTGCTGGTACGACAGCAGTCATTAGCCACGCTGGAGTCAGTAAGGACCATGACACAACAACCGCACGATATGGGCTACCTCGACTACGGGACGTCGACCAGTCGCTCCCCTAACTCGTCGAGGCCGGCGTATGCCGCCGCCGGTAATTTCGCCGCAGGCCTTTCGCTTCCCCGACAGTCACAGCGCCCCTTCGACGCTCCCCTAGGCTCATCCGCTCTTTATCCCGCCGAGAGACTTGGTGGAGGCTACAACCCTCGTGGTATGGACAACATGGCTGGTGGAATGCAAGGATACATGTTGGATAATGGCCAGGCCTGGAACTACAACACAAGCGGCGTCGCGACTGTCAACGGCGCTGTCAACGGCCCGGCGACAGAGGAGCGTAAACCGACGAGCAGCTCTTCCCCAGGTATGTGATTTCACCATGATGTGTGACGTGACCAAGGCTTACGCGGAGATAGAACTGGACTGACCACAGTGGTCTTGGCATCCATGGAAGTCTTCAGCCTTTTTCAGGTGGGATCAGCAACAACCCCATGTCAAACGGTGGTCTCCGAGTTGACCACCCCGGCTCTCACGGCTCTCCGACCGATCTTCGATCGACGACCTCGGACAACGACCAGCTCATTCCCACGGCTATTGTAATCAAGAACATTCCATTTGCGGTTCGCAAGGAGACTCTTGCCTCCATAATGCTGGAGATGCATCTCCCGCAACCCTATGCGTTCAACTATCATTTCGACAATGGTGTTTTCCGAGGCCTGGCTTTTGCTAACTTTCAGTCAGCCGAGGACACTCGCATGGTGATTGAGGCGATGAACGGTATGGACGTCCATGGTCGCAAGCTTCGTGTTGAATACAAGAAGATGCTCCCTGAGGCTGAGCGGGAAAGAATTGAGCGCGAGAAGCGAGAGCGCCGTGGCCAGCTTGAGGAGCAGCACCGCGCCCCTATGCTGCACCAGCAGAGCTCCATCCAGTCTCTGGGTGGTCTCTCACAGACCCAGCAAAGGGGTGGTACCTCTCATCTCGGTAAGTCAAATGTCTCATAAACTCAATGCATAGTGCTAACTCGGGCAGGAGATATCGACTTGAATGACCCCCAGACTCTCGAGTTTTACACTGAGCTGGTTATGTTCCGTCGCGATGATTCTCGCGAGATCCTAGTCTTCCCTCCTGGCATTGCTCCTGAGCACCGACGATCTATCCACATTCTTGCGCATCACATGGGTCTTGAGCACCAGTCTATTGGTGAGGCTGACTCGCGACAGCTTACCGTCCTCAAGCGACAGCAACCTTCGCCCACGGCCAACATCCACAACCAGCCCGCCACCAGCCTGGACATGCACAAGCGTGGCCTCAGCCGTGCTGCTACTTTTGACTTTGCTGCTGATCGCGATACCAGGGCTGCCAGCAGCACCTACTCGCACGTGCTTGGACGCCAGGGCCCAACGCTTGAGCTTCCCGGCAGCCCCGACGGCAACGGTATCCCCAACAACCTGCGCGCCGCCAAGAGCTTTGCCGACCTCCGATCCTTTACGCCTAGCCCTTCGCAGGCTTCTTCCAGCTATCTCGCCCCTGCTGGCATGAACAACATGACCAACTCGACGGCTCGCTTCGGTGACTACATGGGCGGTAACATGTCCCCCTCTGGCCATCCCGGCAGCTCTGGTACTCCTGGTCCCAAGAATGATTCGGCACTGCTCGGTAGCCTCAGCAGCTTGAACCTGGGATATGATTCCGGGATTCCCAACCAGGCCCGAAGCACCCCTGGTGCGATCGGCAGCCAGCGACCCAGCAGCAACTCCAAGGGTGCCCCTGAGCGACAGCCTCGCGGTCCTGAGTGGGAGACGACTGGTGGATTTTCCGGGCGTCGTGCTAACGGCCACGTCACGCGCGGTAGCGGTATGTAGACCTGAGACACGAACCGTCTTGAACATGAGCTTACTGTCAACAGATTCGTCAGACAACGGTGCTCGAGTGGGCTCCAGCTCCACCAACGCTTCGCGATATCACTGATTGTGTATCGCTACGGGCCTGTCACAGGGCCACGACCTGACGGACCTGGACTCTCGGGGGTCCCAGGTAGCTCTGCGCGTACAGTTACGGGTTGACGACAATGAATACGACGCAGGCATTCCGATATTTGCACAGCACTGAACTGCACAGCACAGCATTTTGATTTTACGACTTGTAATACCGACACATCAGGGGTTGCCCCATTGCATATAGTTTTACGTGGGAATGTTTTTTTACGATCTTGGAGACGTGGATGGGGACGACGCATCAGCAGCCCCTGAAGTGTGGCCGAATTGATGATGATGCCAACCCGATGAGAGAGTATGGAAATGGGATATCATATCAGGATACAGGACTCTGTTCAACACTGGGCAACCAAACCAAGCAACGGAAGGTCACGCACGATACGTATGCCAACGGGACGGGCATAACATACCTGGAATACCCTCACATGCACCCCGACAAGACCTACGACCATTACTTGACGATTATGACGCTTTTACGACGTTACGTCTAGACAGCTACACCGGCTTCTCCTCATCAGGCTGTGCGAAGCGAATCGTCAGCCAGCGATGGGAGGAGTTGCCTCGGCGACTACAATTACTACTATACCCACCAAACAAATAATTCCTGTCTGGGCGCCGCCCGTGACATGACGGCGACGACGAAGACGAACACATGAGGGTACGTGAGTCTAGACTTGCGTGCCAAGAGGGTTGATGGGAGGAGAGAAGGATGGGAGGGAACACACAAGTTGGACTGGAAAAGAAAAAAGTTACAATCCCTGGAATTTCTGCATTGTTGTTGATTTTATGTTGGTTTTTTTTTCTTGTTTTTTGTGTTATGGACTTTGTACGGGAGTGTGGATTGAAACCTTTTTTGTCTCTCGACTAATTCTGGATCTGCCTGGACGCGAGATACCACGAGAGAGACGAAGGAGAGGTTTCTTTGGTGTTTGTGAGGCTGCATTTGTTGAATTGGAGGATATGCTGCAGATGGTGGAGGTTGGGATGGGGGGATGCATTTGAGATGTCGAGTATGCATGGCAATGAGTTAAGAGAGAGAGGAGTGCAGATGCATGCTTGAGTTGCATGATGTATGCCTGTTTGGCATTTGTTGAAATACATACGTTGTGTGATTTTTGTTCAAGCGATTTTGTCTTTGGATGTTGTGTACGATAAGGTGAATGTTGAGGTTATTGATATGACGGCTAGCATATTGGCTTTGGCCTGTCATTTGAGCAGAACGAAGAGAGATCACTACTCATTTGAAGCATATGTATTGTGAAGTGTCATGTTTGATGCCTGGAGACCTTTCTTCCACAGTGAGTGTGTGAGGTAAAGCAGATTCACGGTTCTCAACACAATTAGGTATCAGTATGGAACTCAATGCCGCGTGTCACCGCAACGTTAGGCAGATGAAAACCATCTTTCATTGGATCATGATCAAAATATGCAACATTAACCTCTGATGATGCAGTCCCAATCACCGAGTCTGAAGCGGCTTATTAATAGTAAGCATCCATCCATTCATCCTGTAACAGCTGATGCCTGAAGCGGTCTAGTCAGGGCATCAACAACAGGGTAAAACTTATCTCTCTCTTCCATCAAAAAAAGTGACGACGTCATTCTTGTAAAGAAGTTGAATTCTACATCTTTTTCATCATGGCGAGCTTCATCTCTTCTTTCATGCCGTTTGGCAAATCTGCTCAGGCTGTGGCTCTGCCAAAGTCGAATAGGCAGTGGACTACCGCGCAGGATGGACTTGATAAGATGACGTTTGGGGAGGGTGTTGTTGGTGAGCCTAAGGATGGGGAGGTCTTGGTCAAGATTCTTGCTGTTGCTCTCAACTATCGCGATACCGAAGGTGAGTTGATGATTTTGTATGCTCAGTTGTTGCTTGAATGCTAACAGGTATAGTCATCGCTGGTGACTACAATCACCACATGTCCATCCAAGACAGCAACCCTCTAGTACCCTGCTCCGACATGTGCGGCACAGTCATAATCTCGCGCTCACCAAAGCTCAAAGCCGGCACACGAGTAATGTCCATCTTCAACCAGACGCATCTAACAGGTCAAATCACCGAAGCCGATCTCGCCTCGGGACTCGGCCTCCCTTTACCCGGCGTCTTGACAGAGTACCGCTGCTTCCCAGCTGATGCACTCGTCCCAGCACCAGGGTACATGTCTGATGAAGAAGCTGCTTGTTTACCTATCGCTTCCGTCACGGCTTGGATGTGTATCAATGGTATGCGTCCAATCGGTCAACCAGCCGACGGCACCAAGAAGAAGGAAACTGTTCTTCTTCAAGGAACAGGCGGCGTTGCAGTCGCAGGTTTACAGATTGCAAAGGCAGCAGGTCTAGACGCAATCATAACATCTTCCTCGGACGATAAACTCGAACGCGCAAAGAAAGATCTCGGCGCTGATACTGGCATCAACTACCGCACGCACTGGGAATGGCAAGATCCCGTCATGAAAGCTACAAACGGCCGAGGCGCAGACATCATCTTTGAAACAGGCGGAGCACGTACACTACGCAAGTCATTCGAGAGCGTTGCCTTTGGAGGATTGATAAACTGTATCGGATACCTATCCGGAAAAGAAGAAGAGCAAGAGGTTGGAGGAAAAGTAGGTGTTAGTGTCCTTGCACTTCGACGAAACGTCACCCTCAAGGGGATCCTCAACGGACCTAGAGATAGGTTCGAGGAGATGGTTGCGTTTTACGAGAAGCACAAGATTAAGCCTGTTGTTAGCAAGGTTTTTGAGATGGAAAAGGCGAATGAGGCTGTCAAGTTTTTGGTGGAGGGGGGACACTTTGGAAAGGTTGTTGTTAGGGTTGGGGGTAAGGAGTAGATGGGGATGTCAAGGGGAGAGATGAACGGTGGATGGATAAACTTGAGGGTCTGGTTAGATTATGATATACGAGTAGAATGCAGAGCAAGATTGTTTTTGTTTTTGTTTGTTATCGACTTGGTCGTATTAATTAGTGCGTGTTGTGTCTCGGATTAATCATGTTGTCCAAGGGGTATTGCATTCCAGCTTCCATCCATGCCCGTTCCCTTTCTTCAATAGCTTATCTTACATGACATGACTTGCACTCGTCCTCCATACTTCATCTTGCATCTAATGACACCATTCACACATCATCACAACACGCGGACGAAAAAAACGTGTACTTCGGCCAACGCCGCAAAACCTTCTATTACCCAAACGTTACGGCCCGAAGCGAAACCCAAAAAGCACGCACAACAATTTCGGCCGTTAGATATGTATGTATATATATGTACAAAAGAACATGTTGCAATTATACTTGCGTGTTCACAGCGCTTTTGGGACTACCCTCGCGTTGGGATCAACAAGGTCCAGCCTGCTGATCAAAGGCGCAAAGATGAAATCCTGAACAGGCTTTAGAATGAGAACCATTCTGTTATACCTCCATCCCAAAAGAGGTACCAGCGCCCCAATGAAGGCGTCTGTTAAAAAGTGATTTGCCGTAGCGACGATGGTGACGATCATAGCTGCCGGCCACAACGGTGCAAGCACACGCATGAATCGGTGGGGAGAAAACCGACACATGCAGACCGCAAAGAAGAGAGCCGTTCCAAAGTGCAAGCTAGGCATGGCAGCTATAGTAAGCTGAAACCGATTATTGTTCCATGCATTCGCCCCTCCAGCTTTGCTATGCAGGATATCAACAAACCCATACTCCTGCGGAAGCAACCTAGGAGGTGAACACCTCCAAACAGTAACAATAACAAACGCAATAGCGTTATCAGCAGCGATGGTCCTCCTTATACGACGGAACGTGCTGGGAGGGAGGTACGTGTAGATGTAGACGATGAAGCAAACGCCTAGGCTGATGTGCGAGTAGTAAATCCTGGCTAGGTAAGGCATTAGCCAGGCTTGCTGTGTCATTACGTATGACTGGAAACGCTGCTCAATGTCGATTCCGAATAGGTTTTCTAGATCGAGGATCTCGAGGGCGTGTTCTTGGGCGCGGGTGAAGATTGCTTCGTTGCCTGCAATCATTCTAGCAGAGAAGGCTCTAAGACCTTGATATATCCTACACCAGTCAGTAAACCCACACCCCCAAGAATAGGTGATATACATACCAATAAGTCATGTTCCAGTACCAAATCTCAATCAGAAATGGAAACGTATTAAAAAACTTGGACAGCAACACAAAGATGAGGTTTGGTGCCTTCCTCCTTACGGAAGTCTCGGGTTGTGCGAGAAGAGACGGTTTCAAAGGAGGAGAGTCGACATATCCTTCTCCAGACTCAATGTCTTCTTCTAGACAGGAGGAGTAGTCTTTCCGGTCATTCCGACGTCTGTTGATGAGGCATCCTGCTGTGAAGGCTAGGACGATGACTAGAGACAGACTGTCAGTATGTCTGGTTGGGATTGAAGAGGGGAGAGGAACTTGCAGGCTGGTTCGACAACGTTTTTTAGATTGTCAGGCATGATTTTGGAGGTTTGGTGTCAAGGAATGGAGTAAGTCTCGAGTTTGATGATGTATACTTTGATCTAGACTTGATTCCCCTGTTTTATCTAGAAACGAGTGTAGAGGGAAAGAAGCCAGTAATAAAAAAGACCAAGAGAATGGAGAGAGAGAGAAACAGTCAGAGTAATAAAAAGAAGAAGAAGAAAAAGCACGAGACACTTGGCGATGCAAACTTACTTGAACCTGACCACCCAACACACGCAATGTAATCGCATTTGTATGCACGCCCTAGTAAGAGAGAGGGCGTCTACCTTCCGACGGAGAATAGAGCAGGGGGCGTGTGTGTGTGATTGACCGGGGTTCCGGTACTTGGGGTCCCTCGCTCGCTCGCGTGGTCGATTACGCAGGTATACGCGTGTTGTTTCATGGCTTGGGGGGTTATTTTTTTCATGCTTGTTGGCTGCATACTCCGTCTAACATGACTTGTTGGTTGTTGAAAGTCTGACACTGCATCATGTAGGATTTCTTCCTTCGAGGTTGAAATCGATAAGCTTATTCCCTCCAAGTAGACATCGTACATGCACAGTTAACACGAGAGAGTGAGTGAGCTTCATCACGGATGGGCCCGAGCGGGTTGGCCCCCATCAAAGGTATACAACTGCCACTAGACGCTAACGAAGAGTCGTTGACGTAGAAAGCGTGTCACCAACAAAGAATCCCCCAAGTTCACTAGATCAAGTTTGGTAGGGTTACACGTGTGGCGGGTTAGATTTCAAGCAAATTCTTGAATATTGTACTTACAATCAAGCTTTTCCTTCAGATCTTTTCCTCGAAATCGAGACAAAATCAAGCTATTCTTGGCAGGCACAAAAGGCTACGGAAGTACAGTGGATCCCATCGGCGGCTCGGTCTCGAATACAACTCCGTCCTCCCGAGATTAAAAAATCGGCCGGCCCGGTATTCCCAAACGCCGTTCTCTTTTTTTCGCTCCCCCGCGGGAACGGCGTTTTTAACATCCATGATGACGATCGTGATGGATACAAGGGAGTTTTTGTTATCAGTTTGTGTGTGTGTGTGTACTGAGGTATGACATGACATGACCACCATCAACCCATACACAGCCCCTGCGGAGTTGCAAGCTGATGGCCTACATGTAGAGAGAGCCAACAAAACTCCGCATATCTGTATGTAAGACAAACAATGTTACAATAAAAATGCCCCCTTTCCCTAGGGCTGACGATAGACTGCATGCGGTAAAAAGCTTGTCTGACAGAAGCTTCAAAACAAGCAACAAGAAATGTCACTGGCGGGCGTTTCATCACTGAAGCAAGCTCAATTGGCAGAGACAAGGACTGGGGTCCGTGCATGAAGCTGTCATGCTTCTCATATCCGTACGTTCCGAAGAAAAGCAAGGGAGAGTCGTACAGATAATCATTTGATTGGTTCGTTCTGTGAGCTCGCTTTACTCGGGTGCGAGTCCGAATGAAATATCGGATTGTTTATATTTGCCGAGAGCGAGTTTGAATGAGGTGGTGAGATGATGGCATATGTTTATTCCCGCGGATCAATTGCTGCAATTGTATAAATAGTCATCATGGACGATCTTTTGGCTTACGGTTTACTTGAGGTATATCTGACATGCTATGGCTCAGTTGCGGTGAATGAAGCCGCATCATGGTATTTATTGGTAGCACTCACCACCACCAGCATGATCACTTAATTGTTCAAGTGCATCAGGACACCATACTTCACAGCCATCCATTCTTGTTCTCAATGGGGTCTTCGTCGTACAAAATGTCAAACACATGACAGCATCAAAAACACAATATTGTAAAGCACCATAACTAATCACAACCTTCCATAGACGACATACGAGTAGACGAAATCCCATAATTTAAAAATATACTCACCAAATCTCCCCTGCTCTTGAGTATCGCATCCAAGGAGCTGCTATCCTACTCACCAAGCATTAACCCACCTGACAACTGTGACTCAATAGTTAGGAATCTTGGTCAAATCCACATTGAGGCCGAACCAAAGAAGGAACAAGAAGGGTCTCAAATGAAGTCAAGGTCCCCTTGAGGGAATCGGACTTTGTCGGGATGATTGCTGCCTGAGAGGGGGATGCTGAAGTAGAATTGTCTTTTGCATTGTCTGCCTCGTGGTCTTGATGAATCTGCTCTTTTCACTCTAGGCAGGGTTATGACTTTCCCCTTGAACGAATCTGGGAGAAAAGACTAATGTTGGACTTGACATGGGTCCTAACCTTCTCAATACTTTGGCCTAGAATGGCTCCATACTGTAAAACATTTATAACAGTCGATATATGGCAGTATAAGACAAACCTACCTAGTCTTGACCATGGTGACCAGAGCGATGAACTAATTAGAGGGCTTAGTTTCTCAATCTTCTAGGTAAGGACGGTGAAGCTCTCAGTAGAAAGCTGTTAGAGTTTGTTTGGAGTTTGCCTCAATGTCTTGACTGCAGCCTGCCTACTCAAGAACAATGCAGCATTCCTAACTTTTTACATCCCCTCTTCACTCCGCCCCAGACGATTCGAGGGGAATCGATCCATCTCTAAAAGAAACTCCATCTCCTCAACCAAACTCAATCGCACATTAAACTCGTCCGTTGACCTATTTAAACTCCAAAACTCGGACATATTCCCAAAGACTATTCAAGTCACACAACAACAATGACTCAAAACTCTTCTCAACAATCTTCAAGCACATTAACAAAGCAGAGCCATTAAACTTTTCATCCTGGAAAATCTGTGTCTTGATGGGCATAAATAACCAGGTCCCCTCCCCGTGTGTTCCCAAATCAACTTCTCTTCTTCATCATCTTCACACATCTTCACACAACTTGATCTTTTTTCAACTCACCTTCCAATTTCAACTCTCAACACAACAACGCTTGGTAGTCTACGACATTACCTACTTACCACAACTTTTTATACAATCATCATCATAATCACAATCGACATGATTAATCAAGTTCAGCAACTCATCGGCAAGACGGCTTTGGTCGCTAGCGACCCCGTCTCCAAGATGCACAAGAGATACTGCGGCAGTCGCCTCGACAAGGCCTGCCAGCAAATCTCAGACAACATCAAGAAACCAATCACCAAGCGACAAGTCCAAAAGCAGCAAAAGGAATATCATTACCAACCTTTTCAGCGTGGAGACTGCCATATTCTCCAGAAGCTCGACACTTCCGCTCTTCTCTGCATCGTTGACTATCTCCCTCTTGACACACAAGCTGTTCTCTCCCAGACGTGTCGGGCCATGAGAAATATTCTCAAGGTTCCTGCGCCTGTTGACTTACCTTATGTTGAGCGAGTTGATTACCTAGCCAACTTGGCAAAGGACCGTGTTGATTGCTGGGTTTGTGATGACTGTGTCAAGATTCACAAGATGCACCTCGCAGACCGTCCTCTCTCCTCAGTAAGCAATATCTGCAAGAGAAACAACAACCAAAACAACAACGACAACACATCCTGTCACCTCTTCCGTCATCGAAAGCATTTCTTCCTCACTAGCCAACACGTGGAACTCGCTCTCAAGTACACACGTCTAGGCAACGACAAGCTAAGCTGGAAGCACAAACTCTACCTTTCAGAAGTTCTCAAGACCCGCATTTGTCGCGATGAGATGCGTGATGTTGATGGACTCAAGAAGGATGTCACATGTCGGATCCAACCCAAGGTCGTCCAAGGTAGATTCCTACTTCGGACCGAGTGGACACATAGTTTCAACGATGAGGAAAAGCTTACTGCTCAAGACCTCTGGAGACTTCTTTGTCGCCAGGGTGAAGAATGCTCTTGGTACAAGATGCGATACAGTCAAGTTGGCATCTCACAAGAGAATGAAGATGACTGTTCAACATGTCATCGCTGTCTCTCTAGAGCAGCAACCAAGCGAGCAGTTGAGAACCACAACGTTGATGTTGAGGGACATGATCTCTACAGTCCAACAGACTATACCTTTAGATTCGGAGAGGGCAAGGCCAAGTTGACTGCCTGGCAAGATCTTGGCAAGGGTGTTTCACCTATTGATCTGGCCTGGACGAGAGCGATGTTGACTGACCCCGAGGATGAGTGGGGTTTTGAGGAAGAGGAAGAAGAGGAGGAGCCTGTGGATTTGAGAATGGGACATGGACCTGGGGATGTGAGAGGTCTGTTTGAGAGCAACTAAGATTGTCTCAAAGGGGAAGATGGTGTTTTTACATGGGGCGTGGTGTTTAGAGGCATACCCGCGAGGGTCAAGATTGACGTTAGAAAAGTCTTTGCTTTATTCTAGATTTGTTTTCTATCAATCAATGATTGGCATTTGATGATCAACACAATGACTTTTGACTATCCTAATGAACAATGATGATTACAGTGACAAGTTTGAGAAACATCATAACAGTCGTAAGAATTGAAATCATAAGTACCGATCCCATCCAGATTCTAAAACAACCAAACATCACAAACATTTGCATCAATCATTCCAACACCCCTCATTATCATTCAACCCCCCTATCAACTCATACATAAACTTCAAGAACCCTTCACTCCCCCTTGTCCGTCCCTCCCCCCTTTCCCTGGGGTATCATGGCATCGCAACGTTCAGAAATGTGTCAAGAAGGAAAAAGGGAAAGAAGAAAAACCCAAACATTTTCCTCCAATGCATGTGCTCGCAAGATGCAATCCCCCAAAAGACAATGACTTGCATGATCCGCTGGAAAGACAGTCCAAATACTTCCTAGTAAATGCAGCACATGTATGTCCATCAACCCAAGCAAGATCCCATCGCATATGGTTCACCCAGATGCCCAATGGTGCTCTCAACGAGGTGTACATTGTTTTTAATCATGACCTGTCTGCCTGTCATGAAGGGCCTCGTCTCCTTGGCCCACTTCGACAGCTCCAACAATCCCGGGATAAACACACGAACTCTATTGAGCCCGTCAAGTAGATCGCCATGGTGTGAGCCATCAGGATTCTTCACAGAAACCATGTCAGGTCTTCACTCTTAGCATCCCAATTACTCGTAGCGTCTCGGGGCGCCAAATGTGTCTAGAACCTGCTCAGAAGTTCTCACAATCCAATCCAGCTTGGTTCTCTCGAGGTTCGCCAGGAAGGGATCCGTGGGGAAGCCATCCTGGATTCCACCGAGGAGAGGTTGGATGCGGCCGATGAGGAGTTGCATGGTCTGGGTTGTGCTCTTGATCACATCCCTAGCTCCTTGCTGCTCCCACTCCTGTTCTGTGTTAGATCATTCAACAACCAGGGACATAATAACTTACATAGACCGGAAGATTGCTGGCAAAGGCTCTAAGGGCCATCTCAATCCACTCCACCTCCTCCTTCAAACGAGCATTGGGCTTCAAATCCTTAGAGATCGTGGCAATAACAACGAGCAACATCAGAGGCGGCAGGTTTTCGAACTTGGTTGCGGGGAACCGGCAGAGACATCGACGGAAGATCTCCTCTTCGCGTCCGCTCTGGATCCACTGAATCATGGCATCCTGGTAACGGCCCTCCTGAATAGCCTGCTCAATGATTCTGATGCGTTGCATCAGGTCGTGATCCGCCTCAGGCTCCGTCTGGTTTCGCTGACTGGCATATGCACCAGCAAGAGCACTGACGCTGGCTGTAGGGGCAACGTACTCAGAAGCCTGGGCAGAGGCCTGAGGGCTGGTCATTTGCTGTGACCCACGCATGTATTGGGGGCTTCCCATGTACTGTTGGGGTTGGCTGGGAGCCTGGCTAGGGTGGTAGCTGCCAGCGTGGCTGGCCTGGGCGTGACTCTGGGGACCAGAGTTTGCGTAACCATGATGAGGAACATTGTGTTGTGAGTGACCGGTGCTCTGGGGAACACCTGGAAGTTCGTGAACAGGCTGTTGCTTGAACTTCAGGAACTCAGCCTGAAGAGACGACTGAGAAGCCGCCATGGTCGAGACCATGTCTGTAAGTCGAGTGACATAAGACAGAAGCTGGTCGATCTTGGCCGCATCTGCGACGTGCTGGGCCTTCATCTGTTCAAACTGGTCATGGTATTGCTGGTGCAGCTCGCTGGCAACACGCTGCGAAGCCTGAGTCGTGATGTTGGTGAAGGTAGGCGTCAATCGCTGTGCGAGTGTAGCCAACACCTCCTGCTGAATGCTGGTAGCAACAGTAGCACCAACTCGGTCAGAAATGGCGTTGACAAAGTCGCCAGAGCGCAGAGACCTGTTCAGCGCATGAGGCAGGGAGCTCTGAATCTCCTTCTGGACAGACGAAGCAACGTGGGGCTGAAGCTTGTTGTTAAGCAGGTCAGTGACTGCCGCGCCAGCCTTCTCGCCAATGGCCGGGATAACCAGTTCAGTAAACTGGTGGTGGATCAAAGCTTCCAACACTTTCTGGGTGTTCTCATTAAGCACCTCAGAGACCATGTCGAGCAGCTTAAGCTGATGTTGGTTGAAATTCTCATCTCGAACACGAACATCATCTTCGATCTTGCCGTGGAGGTTCTTGAATGAGTTCTTGAGAGTCTCGGCCATGTTGGCGTTGACGCGAGCCTCAAGACCAGAGATGGCAGCCTCGAGTGCCTCGGGGGTAACACCAGGGGCGACTGCGTTGTTTGCACCCTTGCCGTCCTTACCAGAGCGAGGAGTAGCTCCGTTGGTTGCAGCATCGCCCTGGTTAGCGGCGTTCTTCTTCTTCCGAGACTTGCGCTCGGGCTTCTCCGACTGTGATTCCTTAGCCGACTGGACAGGCGTCTCAGCCTCCTTCGGCTCGTTCTTGAGCTTGACGGTCTGGGCAGACTCGGGTCCACGGGGGGTCGCGTCGCTCTGGGGGGTGGCGAGGAGCGTATCCTTATTAGCTCCACGGTTCACAACCCGGACCGTAGCTTCGCCGTTGCTAGTCGGGACAACAGGCTCGGCCGGCTGGGGCGCCTTAAGCTTGGAAACCGTGACAACGTTCTGGCTAACAGCGTCAACAGCGTCGAGGACCTTGTTATCCTTGGACCATCCGAGCTCAGTCTGCTTCACGAGGAGGCAGGCCACTCCCTTGGAGTGCATGGCGTACAGCTCAAAGAGAGTTGGTTCGTCAGCGTCCTGGACCATGGCGGGCGTGCCGAGGATATCCAGACTGCGCAGGATTCCGCGGTTGGCGAAAGAGTACTCGCGGACACCACTGATGACAGCAGTACTATCAGGTTGGGGGATGGAGGTATCTTGAGCAACAAGGCGCTGAATGTATTCAGCCTGAGACACACTCTTAAGGTTGTACTTAGGGGCTGAGAGGTGTGCAAAGTAGATCGAGTTGCGTGTGGGATGACCAATGACAATCATGCCAGTGGCCTGGTGATACATGACACTGCAGACAGCGTCTGACTCCTTGCTGTGAGGGAGGTTGAATTCCTGCACGGGCTTACCGAGGGCAAGATCCCAGAGTTGGAGAGTGTGGTTTTGCTTCATGCCAACAATCATGTACCGGAGGGCACAGCGCTTCTGATAGGGTCGCTGCTTGTCCAGTAGCAAGACCGAGGTAGGCCAGGCCTTCTCACCCTCGGGTGTGGTAGCAAGCGTCATGAGGGGCTCCTTGACCTCGAGAGAGGTCTGGGCGGGCATAGGAGCACGCGGGTCGGAGTCCTCATTGACGGCAGTCAGGTCACGAACATCCCAGAACTTGACCCGACCAGACTTGTCAAGAGATACAATGACAGTGTCATCCTGGCTGAAGGTGAAATCCTTACCCGCCTTGCCAGTGTTGATCTTCAGAGAGCACTGCTTGGCAAGAGTCTCGGTGTCGACAACTCGATCATGGCCAGGCTTGAACAGGTTGTTCTGGAGGATGTAGGAAGGCCAGATGAGGTTGATGGACTTGCCACGGCCGACAGCAAAGTACTCGGGGTGGTTAGTCGAAGTGCGAGCACGCGTCTTGAGAACACCACCAGGGGCGTCACCCTCCTGGGAGCTCATGGGGGGAAGCGCAAAACCGTACTGCTCCATGTGGGTATCTTCAATGTGGTCCTTCTCACCCTCGCGAATCTGGACCCAGTAGACGGTACCACTGATGCCAGTACCAATGATGGCCTCCCGATGGGCGCCAATGTGGTCGGAAGGAGTGACAGACATGGCGACGTTGAAGATGCGATCCTTGGTGTCGGTGAAGATCTTGGCGTCCCTGCCATCTTCCTGGCGGATGACACGCAGGCCTCCCTGCTTCGACATGCCGTAAGTCATGTAGTTCTCGGTGGCGGTGTACAAGTTGCGATCAATCTGGTCAAACTCCTTCTTGAGACGAGCGATATCCATAATAGTCTCGTCGCGGAAAAGAGGGCGAGGCTCAGTACCCTCCTCCTGAAGAGCGATGGAGATCCAAGGCTTCATCGGGAAGTTGAAGACCCTGACGGGAGGAGTCTCCTTCTCCTCAATAACAACAATCTCATCCTGGTCAGCACTCTCCCAGCTATCAGCAACACCATGAGCGGCCTCGTCAACAATCTCTCTAACAGTCTCGGCGACATCGGATGGAAGAGTGTCCTCGAGGATACCCTCATTGTCGTCGCGGTCGAGCTCAGCCTGGATAGCCTGAGCGGCGGCTTGAGCGCTGTCTTCGAATTCCTTCTCAGACTTGGCGTTGAGCATGTCGTCAAGGTCATCGGCAATTTCAGCCTGGGCCTGCTCATGCTCCGCACGCTCCACCGCCTCACGGGCGTCCTGGTCAACCTGCTCGGCGATATCCTCGACAGCCTCTGCAACAGTCTCGGTGGTCTCGATGGGAACGTGGTTCTCGAACTCGGAAGTCGGAGGGGTGCCGTGCTTCATCGACGGGTGAGAGTGCAGAGACGAAGTGCGAGTAGCCTTGCGACGAATCTGGTGAGGAGAGACATAACTACCACGTTCACTGCCATGCATCGAGTGCTGCGAAGCAGCAGGCGAATCCTTCTTGAGAATTTGGAAGGGCATGGAGCTAGGTGAATGAGTAGAGTGGTGACTCTGGCTATGAGGAGACGACTGAGCTTGCAAGCTACCCATCAACTGTTGGTAGAGAGCAGCGGAGACATCAGCCGGGGCCTCTTGCGAAGGCGGGTAGTAGGACTCGGTAGCATGGGAAGGCGGGTGTGCGACATCGGCATACGACTCGGCCGGGTAGTGCTGAGGGTTCGAGTACGGGTGAACAAGAGGCGGGTGGAAGTTCTGCTGAGAATAGTGATGCTGCTGGAAAGGGCCCTGGAAGCGAGCGGGCTCAGAAGCAGTGTTCTCGGGAGACTGCGGAGTGAGGTTGGTGGAACGCGACGACTCGGTCAGCATAGACTGCTCGCCCTGGCTCGGTTTGGGGCGATTGAGCAGATTGAGGAGGTAAGATCGCGTATCAGCAGGAGGCGAGCCATTGCCAAAGGAGTTCTGGGGCTGAGGCTGGGGTTGGGGTTGCTGCTGCTGCTGTTGCTTCGCTTCCTCGGCCTCATGCGCGCCGCGCATCAAAGCAGCCAAAAGACCGGTAGGGTCAGCTGCAGCGGGAGCAGGCTGATGAATCTGAGCAGGAAAGGGACCCTGGATGATGTTGGGCTGGTGCTGAAACTGCTGCTGGAATTGCTGCAGTTGGAGCTGCTGCTGCTGCTCTGCAGTCAACTGCTGCTCCTGGGGCTCGGGCGACTCGCGGTCATCGTCCTGGGATTGCGGCTGCGACTGAGGCTGCTGAAGCTGCTGCTGCTGCTGCTGGCTCTGAGCGTGGGCTTGGGCGTGCTCGCGCGCAGCCTGGTTCTGCAGCTGCGAGGGACCCGGGCCACCGCTGAACTTGAGCAAGTTGAGCAGGTTGGCAGTGCGTTCCGTGCTGGATGGCATGCTCATGTTGTTGACGGGCGGCGTAGGAGCCGGTGGCATGTCCAGATTATCCATGGCAGATAGGCCAAGGAAGGCTGGGTGGTGGCGGTGGCGGACTCTTCGATAAAAAAGAGCTTGACCCGCGCGTGTGGTCGATTTTTGGTGGGAGGGAAAAACGGGGGATTTGGGGTGATATTAAAGATAAGAGTCAGAGAGGGCGGCAGCGGGAAAAAAAGGTGAGGCGAAATGGGCAGCAGCAGTCCCAAAAGAAAGCGGAGACTGGATCGAAAGCAAGCAGCAGCAAAAAGCAGACGGGCCGATCCGATTCCGAGGGGGGGAGGAGCTCCAAGCCACGAGGGAGAGGAAGACGTGAGGAAGAAGAGCAGCAGAAAGAGACGAGAGTGAATCTATTTGCTGCGAACTTCAATGGGGGAGGAGGAGGAGGTTCGTAAGGATAGAGGGGAGAAAGATTGCAGAAGCGCTGCGGTGATGATGATGAAAGAGTTTGGGGTGTTTGGTGTCAAAAAGGTAGAAAGGCGACGGTGTATCCGTGCACCGACCGCTACAAGCTTGTAGTTTGTAGTGGCGGGCGGGCGGCCTGAGGAAACAGCCTCACTTTGGTTCTTTTTTTTCTCTGGCTGGTCGTCAAGAAAAAAAAGGCTGGAGATGGAAGAGACGGAGAGGGAACCAGCCCACACACGCACCGACTGATGGCAGCCCAAAGCGTCTCTCGTTGCCGCCCGAGCGCAATTCCGATGGGATGTTCCCACCTCACTATTCCCCCGACTGTGTGTACTTTGTACGGGCCACAGCAGCAGTTGCAGCAGCGCGCGGCGCGCACTTGGAGCTAGAGCGAGAGTGACGTGGTAGATCTGTGATGGTTGGTTGTCCCGCTAGCCAGCGTGGTCATCAGTCAGGCAGTTTGAGAATCTTTTTCTTTCTTCCCTTCTGTCTTGAGAGTGAATTGCTTTTTGCGGGCGGAAGCGAGCGCCAGCGGCTGAACGGATTATCCGCAGGGACGTTTTCTCACGGAAAAGGTACCCAACAGCTTAAACCGTGATGCTTGATGCTTCAAGACCCCCCTGGAGCTGTTCAGCCGTTGGGGAAGAAAGTGAATGTCCCCCCGGTAAATGGGGGCGGGCGTTTCAGTGAACCGGTTCGGCCAAGGCCAAAAAAAAAAAGCTGGGTGCACTGCCAACTGTCAACCCAGTCCCCACCCTCTTATTGGACGGACCTAACAAATTTCCAAGACAAAAAAGAACACGGCACGCGGCGATTGGTGACACGAATGCATGGAAGAAAGATCAGTCTCTAGCCTTGGGCTTGGAAAAAGAAGTCGTCCCCTGATTTAGAAAAAGCAGTAATTTGAAAGAGCGTGCATGTTGTGGCGGATGTGAAGATGCCGCGACCAGCCACTCACTCCACTTCTACTTTTTGAGTCATACTGATGGAGGTTGTTTCAAGTCGGCTGAAGTCTACGTGCAACGGTGCACTTTATGATTATCTACGTTTTGTGTAAAGACATGTCATTTGAGAGTGTAGCTCGTCATGATCTCGTAGTGTAATCTGCTAAAGACTCAGAAGTCACTGGATTTCCCCGGCCCCCGCTACCCCCAACAGCCACAACACGTTCCCAACTTTTATACATACAAAACACCAAGAGTCACAAAGCACAAGTGACTACTCCAGATAATGATACCCCTTCCGGAAAGACCTTGACAAATAACAAATTCACTTGTCAACAACTTCATGTAAATCTTCCCCAGACCATCCCCAACTTTAATCAACATTTGATCGGCACTTTGAAGTTGCCCGTCCCCTCCCCCCAAGAGCCGCAGCCGCACTAAACCAAATCAGTCCAGTGGCACGCCTCTAAAAACGACGTAACCAACATTTTCCCATCCCCGTCCCCGTCGCAAGCGACTCCAAAGACTCGGGGTTCAACATCGCCACACAATAACTATTTTCCCCAGTATCACTTTTTGATATGCGCCCGCGCGCTACGACGACGACGCGCTTCAGATCTACTACCGTATAGAGATATAGACCTCTTCTTGTCAGGCTCTTCATCTCGCCATTGAAACAGGGCCCCCCTTGGTCAGCGCCCGCCTCTCGAATAATCCTCCTTTCACATGCCCGCGCCGCCTCCCATAGCGTGACCCGGCCATCCTCTCGCTATCTCGACCATCCTCCATACCTACTCTTAGCGCACATCACAACCCACTACCGCCAAAATGTTCTGCCTCCGAAGGTAACCTCACCATCTCTCCTCCATCTCACCTAACTACCAAAGCTAACGCTCATCCAGCTGGCTCCCTCTCCTCTTCATCCCCACCAACGCATCCCCCGCCTTCATATTCCTCTTCTTCATCTGCACCTACTTCCTAAACCGACCCTGCGTCTACTGCTCCATCCTCCTCCTCATCCTCTTCCTGACCTCTTGCAACTGGTCCGACCGCTGCTTCTTCGACTTTGGCAGCAACTGGTTCCTCCCCCGTCCGACGACGGCCCATGTTCCCGATGATGACGCCACGGAAACCTTCAACTCGACCGTCTTCGAGATGGTAAATACCACGGCTTCTGCTATTGCCAGGGCCGCGAGCGAGGATCTTGCTGCGAGGAGGGCTGAATGGACTGGTTTGGGTATCGAGTGGTTGAGGAACCTCTTGGGTAAGAGGGAGTGGAGGATTGATTGTATGGATATATACGTCCGGCTGTGACAGACCAGGGCAGAATAGCGGCTTTGATCAGCTTGGTTGGATTATAGATCTACAATAGCGATAGGCTTCACACGGAAGCATGGTAATCATGGCAGGGCGTTCACTATAGGTTCGATACATTGCATGAATGGACCAAGGAAATATTTGGATGGACCACGAATAGGATCATATAGCATTCATATATAAACGGTATTCACAAGTGACCAAGAGCAAGAGTCGTTTTAATAAATGTACCAATAGTACAAAAGTACTAGTCTATTCTCATCATATGAACTAACATCCATAACAGGGTTTCCCAATTATTATCTACCCTCATGCATTGCAATCATTTCAATTCAGACTTCCTAAACCCATCATCGCAGTCTTTCGCTACCTAACAGCAAAAACCATACAAAAAGAGAGACATTGCCCATTTTTTGCTTTCATCAGACAGAAAAACACAAGAGCGTTCCTTAGGTATATCCTTCGTTATCACTTACATCACGGCATGGAAAACGTTGGCCCTCACTGACTGGGGCTCCCCCCTCCCGGTTAATCCATCATACTTCAGTTCCAGGGCAGCTCCAGGCGCTCTGCCTCGGCGTCCAGCTCCAAGCGGTCTTCTCTCGTAGGGGGCGCAGCCTCCTTTCGCGGGACCTCGAGGTCAAAGGCTTGGTCGACAGGGGCCTCGATCTCGAGATATTCGAGGGCAGTCTCTGAGCTACCCAGGGGGACCTGCTGTTCCTTCTGGCCAGGAACCTCCAGTCCCATCTCCCTTTGATGTGCCTTCTCCTCGGGACCAGCCTTGACGTACTGTGTCTCCCGAGAGACGACAACCTCGGTCGCAGTCTCGGTGACCTTGACAGTGGCGGTCTCCATGGCGGTCACCGTCTCGACGACGCGGACGACTCGTTCCGAGATGAGTGTCTCAGTCTCAGTCTCACGACGACGACGGGGTGGAGGAGCATAGACGAGGTCCCGGAAGGGGTCCTTTGCACGACCACCTCGGCTGCAAGAAGCACAAGGGTCAATGGATTCAGCAGAAGCAGAAGCCGTAGTAGAGCGAGAGCTAGCAGCGCGGGACTTGCTGCTAGTTTCAACCTTTTCCACGACAACCTCGGGCTCGTCCTCAACGACGCTCTCCTCAGGGGCGGCTCGGTTCTCCTTGGCGACAGTCTCCTTCTCCTTAACGATGGGACTCTCTTCAGGGACCTCAGCCTTTTCCGAGGCAACACTCTCCTTTGGCAGCTCGACACTGATGCTGCTCTCCTCAACGACAGTCTCCGCAGAAGGAGTAGCCTGCTTGATAGCCTCCGCCGTAGGAACCACAGCTTCTTGAGTCACTGTAACAGTAGGTACCTCAGGGTTCTTAATAATCGTCTGGAACGTTCTGGGATCCTGTGCGGGGCCGGGACCTCCTCTGATGGCAAGCAAGAGAATCAGTACGCTCAGAAGGCCGATGAGGATGTTTTTCTTGTCCTGCATCAGCACGCGCGCAGACTCGGCCAGTAGCTCTGGCAGCGAGGCGCTCTTCATTGCTTTTTGTCGATCCTCGGTCTGGGGGTAGGTCTCTCCAGAGGGGGGCATTCCCTGGTAGTCGGAAGCGCCAGGCTGGCCTCGCTCGGTATATTGTTGATCGTGATGTTGAGCGTGCTCATCCTGAGCGGGAGCATCGCCATAGATTTCCCTAAACCTCTCTTCATCTCTCCTCTTCTGCTCCTCTTCCTCATCCTTAATGTCTTCAGGAGAGATGGAAGCTCGAGAAGAGGGGGCAGCACGGGCCTGGGCGTCCATATGGGAGACGTCATCAGGTCCGAGGCTTAATCGAGATTCATCAGCCTGGCTTCTTCGTTCATGCTCCTCTTGCAGATGCTCGTCAAGGTCCTTCTCAAGATCGTCAAAGGACCGGCTCTTATCGAGGTCGTCGGTATAGTCTTTGGTGTCGTCCTCAGCGGGCTCCCGTGTGGTATCAGCAGTCTTCTCGGGTTCTGTAGTGTCCGCGATGTGGCTTTCCTCATGGTCGCGGGTGATATCATGAAGAGACTCGTCGTGGTGAGAATGACGTGACTCGGCATGAAGGCTGCGGTCCTGAAGATGAGACTCCTCGAGATGGGATTCGCCTTCAGTCAGGTGAGACTCGTCGCCAACATGACTCCGACTCTCTCCCCGTCGCTTGGCAAGTCGTCCCCTCTCTCTGGACTCAAACTCCCTATGCTCTTCCTCCAACCTCACATATCTCTCCTCCTCCTCAGCCTCTCTCATGGCCAACTCCCTCTCCTGGTCAGCCTCCATCTGGACGAGCTCATGCTGAGCGACAGCATCAACCAGCGGCTCAATCTCGACGTCGACACGCTCCATCTCCTTCCAGCAGGCCTCCCAGGCACCACCACGGATCAAACCGTTGCTCGCGTATACCTTGACGCGGAAGATCTTGCCCTCTCCGAGAGACTCGTAGCGGATGTCTGAGCGGCATGTCTTGCACCAGTGTGTCTTTTCTGGTTGGCTACGACGACTAGACCGGCGAGTATCAGGCTCATCATCATAATCAGAGTCCTCCTCAGACTCGCTTGACGACTCGTCATCCAGAGTCGACATGTTGGAGGGACCGAGATAGTGGCCACACTCGAGAATGCGAGCCCGTCGCCTCACGGGGAGTTCAAGAGCCTCCAACAGCCGCTCCTCAAGAACCTCATAGTCGTTCTGAGGATGGGGCAGGAGGATACCTCGCTCGACTGTAGTGTCACCCATGCGGTCCTGCAGCGTTCGCCAGGCATCGCGGATAGTCTTGGCTTCCTGGCTCATATCCTCTGGGTCAGCATTCTCCAGCACGTCTCCCCAGGGCCATCGCAGAGGCAGCAGGGTGACATGGAGAAGAACCAGAGGGGGTGTGGACCTCTTGAAGCGAGGTGGTGTCTTCTTGGGTGAGTATTGCTCCGAGAAGCGGGGGGATCCCACTCTAGAAACAGTCGGCAATGGTGCTCGTCGGCTTGAACGGGGAGATCCCAGGACTGACGCAGGAGGGGAAGACATCTGCATGGCCTTGACAGAGGAAGGTGACCTAAAGGCGGGTCGTGGGGTGCCTCTGATGGTAGGGACAAACTCATCCTCCTCTCTCTCATACTCGGAGATGCCCGAGATGCCGGAAATACCAGAGATGCGCGGCGACCTGGACATCCTGTCCATGGCTTCCTGGGTTTTTCGACTATCAGTCTCCGAGACTCCGGAACCTATCGAGCTTCGAGGGCTGCGGTCGCTAAACACATCATCCTCGTGCTCGTGGTGGGAGCTGTTGTCCCCAGCCTCATCCACACCGCCTCTTGTGCCGTCTTCGACCGACATGTGGGCGTCTGATTGACGAGCACTTAAAGACTCGGAACGGGAAAGGTAGCCGGTCTCGTCTGAACCGGAGTAGCTGCTTAGAGAATCTCTCTTGCCGTCGCTGCCAATCTGCGAGACGATGTCGCGGGCGGCCTTTTGGATGAGAGCCTCTGTACGGTCAGAGTGTCTGCGGTCTGAGATGTAGGATCCGGAAGAAGCAGAAGAGCGACGGGACTCGGAGCGGTCTGATTCGCTCTCTGAGTGTGTCTCTTCTTCTTGATTCTCAGTGGCTGCTTCCTTGGTCTCAGACACTGCAGCCTTAGCCTGATATTCTTCGGACTCGTCCTCGGTAGAGATGTAGGAATAGTCCTCTTGTTGTTGGTCGTCTAATGAGGCCTCAGGCTCTGACTCTGCCTCAGCTGGCTTTGGGGTATCTTGGTCAAGCTCCTCAGTATCTTGTCGGAGCTTGTCCTGTGTGTCGTCCTCAGCCTCTGGCTCTGGGATGGGTGTTTGGTTGTCGTCCTCAGCCTCTGCCGGTGTGACAATAGACTTGTCCTCCTCCTCTGAAGCTTCAACCGCAGGCTCAGCCTTGGGTTCAGCAGGCAATTGAGCCTCTTGTTCAATATCGATGTTGCTAGTGGTGGTGTTGTTCTGTTCTTGTTGTTGTTCTTCCGCCTTTGGCTCCTCGTGGCCTTTGTGTTCGTTATCGTCCATAGGATCGCTCAAGCAGGAAGGGTCGACGTGTATCTCAAAGTCGAGGTCCTCGGCCCTGTTACGTCGGGGCATCTGAGGGCGGCGGCGGAGGATAGGCAGCTGTCTTTCGTATGTGCGCCGCAAGGTTTGCAAGTGACACACACACACAGGGGAAAGTAAAAATAAGGATGATGCAGAAGCGAGAGTAGAATGGGTTCTCTCCTGGGATGGTGCAGGTATTATTTTTCGGTCGGTCGTCAAGCTTAGCCGCCCGGGGGGTGAGTGTGGCATCGGATGGTTGGTCGAGGCCGTTGGGAGAGGCCCTGGTCTTTGTTTACCTTGGTTGCTGGGTCGACAGGCCGCATGGCCCTGTTCTCCCATGGATCAGCCCCCCGTTGGTTGCTGTCTGGATACCGCGACAACGACGAGGGTTTGAAAACGGAAATTGCCTTTAATTGAATGAATTGATCGTCCGAGATTTGAGGGGGTTCTTTTTTGTCTTCGTAATCTAGTTTCGTTGTCTCGGGGCAGTGGATTTGTAGACTTGGTGCTAATATTCACTACCTATATTTGCTCCGTCGGCGGCGAGCTATTTGCGTGATGTCATGCACTCGCTACCTCATATGCATCCATACCCCAAACTCGCTTGCTTGATAATGCCGGGCAACGACCCATGCTTGCCCTACAGTTTTCATCACATCAGGTCATGTTTCTCTTGGATTCCTGCTTTTTCTTTCGGCTTTTTGTTTGCTCAAAGATCTGGCTTGTGAAACCTGCATCGAAAAGTCTAGGGTAACGCAGCTCCCAAAGAACAGATCGTTGGGACGGGATAGGTTTCACCTACAACGCTCCCGCATTCCTCGACGATAAGAACAAGTATGGCGTAATTGTGTCTCGAAGTTCTCTTTAGTCATCATAGATCTGATAACTATGTCGCCCTTCACCGCTTGTCTGTTGGCGGTGTATCAATAGGAGCAACTAGTCGTTGTGTTAACACCACTAGTGTTTCTGGGCTGCATTCGTAGGAAAGTTTGGTTCGACATTAGAGCAACACAAATGTATTCGGGGTTGAAATGGAGTTGGGTATACAAACATGTACATATCAAACTTGCAATCTTCAGAGTCGCTCAATCACATACCTAGCCCTCCCACGTCCAACCATACTTCTCATGAGTCTCACGCAGAACCTGTATCGCTCTACTATAAGCGCGGTCCTTCACATCTCTCTTAATAACCACATCAGGAACTATTTCAAGTCAGTATCACAAAGTAAATACAGCTGTAGAAACTCACCTTCTAGGTACCCATGGAATAGCTCTTTCTCATGCATGAGCTCGACCCGGGGGACTTCCCTGTCACCGACCGCCTCATCCTCAGCATTGACTCGCTCCGCAAACTCAGTCTGCTCAGCCACCAAAATGTCAATACCAGGAACAACCAAGAGTATCCTGTCCGGCAGAGTTTCCTTCTTTGCAAGCACCGGACTTAACCTCGGATCCTCAAAATGCTTTGCCCGAGCAGGTCCCGCGTAGGCGTCGAATAGAGGAACAAAGACTCTTGCAGGATCATTCTTGGGCATGGTTGACGGATGTGGCTTTTCCCAAGGACTGAGACGAAGATCAATTGCTCCGTAAAAGTTCGTAACGGCCTTGATGGCTGTCGGCGATGGAGCATGGCATGTCTCCTGTTGTGTCGCTGCAAGGGCTAAATTACCTCCTGCAGAGAACCCGCTCGTGGTCATGAGAGTTGCATCTGCGCCCCATCGTTCCTCAGCGTTCTCCTGCAGCCACTTGATAGTTGCATCAACGTCGTCAATAGCTGCTGGGAAGACGTGCTCAGGCGCTACACGGTATTCGACGTCCACAACTACGGCACCTGTCTCTTTCGCTACACGGTCATCAAACCGGGCATGGCCCTCTGGCAAGCCTCCGATAAAGGCTCCAGCGTGAAAGTTGACATGGAGCGGCCGCTTTGCTCTGCCCTTGCCTACACCTGCTGCCTTGAAGATCAAGGCTCGAGCATAGCGTCCTGGGGCGATAGGTAGATATTCAACTGTAAAAGGACGGTAAAGAAGACAAGGGATAGTCGCGATAGAGTAAGTGAGAAGAATGGCGGGCTGAAAGACGAGGAGTCGCCAGCGATAACTCCAAGGGAGATTTCGCTGGAAGAGAGCTGCGATAGTGGGTCGAAACCACGCGTGTAAGTGATGCAAGATGATTGAGACCATCCTACCAAGGCCCAAAAGGTTTAGTTCCGTGGTTTTTTTTGGTTCCATGAAAAAGTTAGGTTCAAGATGAATGAGTTGGAATGAGCTGAGGTTGTTGCGAGATATATGAGGTACAGTCTGTAAGCGGCTTAACATCATGCCGAATGAAGGACAACGCCAAGCATTCCAACCTGAATCGTCCATATGTAAATGTCGATAGCATCACTTTGCATGATGGACTGGACTCACCACATCTAAGCCGATATGTTCATTCGATTTATTCGACAACATGTCTCCCCGATCGTTCGAGATATTTGGTTGTCATCATCTGGGTGGGCTTCTTAATGAGGGAAGCTTTTCCCTTGCAGCAACTTAAAGCTTCCACTCAGCTATGGTCAACCTTTTTTATGCATATCCGCACTTTGATAATCTTTCCTATGATTTGGTAGTAAGTTTTTGATTCTGTAATGTTCTGTACGGTCACCTATAAAAAGACTGCGGTGCTGCCACTTGGTTGGCACACGCTTCACCCTTCTTGGACAAGCTGTATCATCACCAACGCAAGAATGGACCCCAACGCAGGAGCAAACTGGTGCTCTATTAGAAGAAGGGGGAGTCCTGTGGTACTTGGATCCCACCTCAGAGAGCCCCAACCCTCGAACTGCTTCCTTGTTCAGATGCCCCTCGATATCCTACTGATCATCGCCAACTTTCTCCCACTGCACGCAGAGCTCATCTTCACACATACCTGCGTGACTGTGAAGAAAGCTCTCACACGCCCCAGCAATGCGAATCGACGACTGAACTGGGACGAGCACCTGGAATATCTGACCGCTGTCATCAGTAATCGGACTGATAGATGGGTTTGCGATGATTGCGACCGGACTCATCCTACCTATGTGGAAGACACACCTCGAACCCCTTTGACCCCGGATTGCTACCGCCCGAAATTCTTTCAGGTTAGAAACCCCTGGAATGAGGGCTTCAAACTACCCTGTCACCGACACGTTCAACTTGCGCTCAAATATATTCGTCTCGGTCCTCAAAGTGCTGAAGAACAGGCACATCTCGATGATCTACTAAGACCAGTTCACCTCACGCAAACCATCGACTGCGCTTTAATCCAACCATATGTCTATTCCGGGAGCGTCAGGCTTGAGCAATGCCACTGCCCCAAGGTTGTCCATGGCCGATACTTCATCTTACACACTTGCACGTACACCCTGTTGGAGGATTACAGGGGCCCGCCACCAATCCTGGAAGCCTGCAAGCATCGGAGGGTCGAATTTCACAGCCGCGAGAAGGAACTGTCGGTGGAGAATATAGAAGGGTTTTTCTTGAACCTTAACATGCGTTCGCCTCTCGCAGAGAGGGTATGGAGGGCGGACAAAGTCGGCTGGTCCTGCCCCGATTGTGCTACCGACTTGGAGGCTTATTGGAACGGCTCTTCGGTGACGATGAAGGTGTGGCGGGATCTGGGAGCTGAGGGGTCTCCGTTCGCGACGGATTGGAGACGACAAATAGGTGACCATAGCCCGGGCAGTTCTAGGATTCCAACGGAGAGACAGTGGGGGAGCGTCCGCGGATCCTATGAAAGGGGCGAGCAGTCGGAAGAAGCAACCCAAGGTCTTCTCTGAGCAGACTGATAGTCGAGACCAGGACTAAGGATAGACAGCCTAGAGACTGTCTCTTTTCTTGGGTCAGTCGTATAAACCAGGAGAGCTAGATTTGGTCACTAGAATATGATTCAATTTAGACGCAATCTTTTTCTGATCATTTACCCATCCCATAAGACGAAAAACCAAACTCAAGCTCTAATATGCTATCCTTTGATACTTTACCTTGCCCTAGAGATTGACAAAATTGAGTAGATGGAAATCCCGCGGTACGAACTCCATGGTATAGTAAAGTTGCAACACAAGTCGTAGGGGCATGATGATTGGGATTGTTGACACGTTTTTGCCTTGGGTATTAGTAACAATGTAAATTCCCCCTGTTATGTATTTGTATGTTATTCAACGCAACATTGGACCTTCTGATCTCGCCCAGTTTGTGTAGCTGCATGCGGTGTCCTGTACAAAGACACTTTGGTCCATCTATCGAGTTCATCATGTCAGCCTGTGGCGATGAACTGCACCAAGCTTGACACTGCCTCGGGACCTGGATGCTTTCTCAGTGGTTAGACTGAAACATTGACTAGATTTGCTGCAGGTATATCGCAGGGCAGACAGACAACTCATCCTGCAGCAAGCAACTTGGAGGGTATGTCAGCCTCATCTAGATATACTACGGAAGGGGCATATAAACCCCGCCCGAGGAAATCTGGGGATGCCCATGAGCAGTTTTTCCATTCTAATTAAACTTGAGCCTCCAACTTTAAAAAAAGCATCTTGTCCATATTATTGAACTGTCAATTTTCATCAAGATCCATCGAAATGGTAGTAGAGATCGCTATCGGTGCCATTGGCCTCATCTCCCTCACCTACCCAGCTATATCGGCTCTACACTCCAAAACCTGGAAGGTTATTGACGAATTAATCAAAGCAAACCGCGCTGCTAAGGACCCCGAGTTACTCAGGCAGCTACGGGATGAGCTGGCGACGTGGGATGAACTCCTGAAGAGCATTGACCGGGTTAAAGGGTCTGATGACGCCGAGGACCGGGCTCTCAGCGCGGTGAGATCACATTTTGAAGAGTATGAGACGGTTTTGCTCGAGATGCTCGAGTATCTCAAGCAGTTTCGTGATACGGAGGATAGGAAGGAGATGGCTAGCATCATTGTCGACCTTCGTGATCAGTTCAAGTTGGTGCGCCGTCACAGAAGACAGGTGCAAAAGTGGATTGGCTACATCAACATGTACGTTTTCCAGTTCAATGACTGCAGTCTAGAGACCATCATGCTAACTCTAATGTTCTCATAGGATCATTGTCAGTCGCATCCACGAGGAGCTCAACCGCCAGCACGAGACCAATTCAGAAGCCCTCAAGGCACAGTCACAGATCCTCGAGAACATTCATGATTTGAAGACCACATGTGGCCGGGAGCTGTTGGAGATCCGACACAGAACCCAAGGGTTGGAGACAACTCTTAAGACCCCCGGGGCCACAAAGCGGATGACTTTCAGATTGAAAGCGCCAGCACCGTTACTGACCTGGCCGAGATAGCTGATGATATGATAAGTATCTGTTGTGGACGGACGACGGAGAGTCTTGTAAGCAGAACTACAGGCTTCAGCATGACCAGTGATTTCCGGGAGCTTGGGAGCGAGATTGGGGTAAGAGACTTGCTCAATGGTACGTGTCTCGTTTGGACTGGTAAGATGAAATGCATCATCTCTAACAATTATTAGCAGGCTTGATCAAAGAGAGCGGCCCTGGTTCATCTGCAACTGTGAGCCAGGGTACACAAACCACCCTGATCCATCCAAGTCACAGCATCGAGGCTGGCTTGACTGTTTCAAACGCAACCCCAACGAGCCCGAGGTTTCCATTGGAACCAGTTTACGACGACGAGTCAGATTCGGAGACTGAATCAGAAAAACGACTCCTTTAGTGAAGCAAGGACCGACTCTTCCTTCACCATCGATCATCTTGACGATGGCATCGAGGTCCTGGACCGAACACCACCAGAAGAATATATTGACCAATACACTGCGTCAAATGCCGTCCTCAAGAAGCTGGAGTCAACTATTGACAATGAGTGCACGCGAATTGCAGCAGGCTCCTTTGGCCAGGCCACACGAGGAGGTCCAGAAGTCTTGACGATGAAGCCAGCAGAATGGGGCAGCGGCGTCAGCCAAGGATTCCGGTCTCCGGGGAGCGACTCAATAGGTCTCGCATTTGAACGAGACTGGAAACCTTTTCAGAATAACCCAGGTCTCGCCACGTTATCCAGTACATGCAAGGCACACCACTTGGTGAGAAGAGTATCCTTCATCACACGGATACGCGTAGACTTGGACTTCTACGACCTCCGCCCGGGACTTGCGCGAGGTTCAGGGGGATTCTTTGCTTGGAACATGACTGAAAACTGCACACATGGTGAATGTGAGAGGAATCTCGATATTCTATGCGCAGAGTCTTTGATCAGAGTGGGCGAGGACTCTTCCAGATGGGAATCTACGATATTCTGCATTACAGTTCCATGGATGCTATATCGCTTCTGGACTACCATTCGTGGACATTCTGAAAGTGAACCTTCTGGGGTAGGCTACCTCGTCGATCAAGGTCTTTTGGCTGAAATGCCAGTCAAGATCACAGGAGAAGACGGGCAGACATGGCAGCGATTGTGGTGCCCAGAAACCGTCGAGGGGGCAAAGGAAATACGCGCCATGTTCCACGAGGTGAGCAGTAACCCCCAATTAGCGGAATTATGGCTAATATCTGATAGTTCTCACTGCCTAAGCCCTGTGGCTCTTTTTATGCTTCCTCGACGGTTCATAGTTGTTGTTTATAAAACGGGGACAACAGACGAGTGGGTGAGGTCTATCTACAAGTCGCTGAACATGGACCCGAGGACACAGATTCATTATCTTGGGAGCGATGGAGAATTTGACCCCCCTTTTCACTTGAGTAATCCTACGTGATGATAAGATTGGGATAACTTCATCACTCTAAATTCACACATTCAAAACAACATCTACCAAACAAGCCATTTCCAACAATTATCCCTAACCAGCCACTCAGATCTTTATCCTTATCAATCTCTGATCCTCATTAATCCCAAACCGCCACGGAGGCCCGAGGTGCGGCCCGGTCCCTGTAGGTGCGTCCCTAGCGGCCCGCCAAACCGATCCCTCGGGTCGTGTTAGTCGAACGTCGACCCTTTGTAAGTGGAAAAGACATGACTCGAGAGACTAGGGTTTAGAGATAAAAGATGTAGGTTTCATGTGCTCGATTATCAAATATCAATCATGTTTTCTGCAGCCTTGACGAGCCGCTTATGGGTTCCCTCAGATAGTTTCACAACTCAATGATCCCCCAAAAACAGTACAGACAAGAAAAAAACGATGGTTGTTACATGTCCAAAATGCCAGATATCCAGATATGCTTATTCGTTTCCAAACCAGACCTTTATATAAACCGCCCAGCTGTTTAACACACAGTAATAAACCTCTTCCTCCAAAGAACGCCATGCCACGCTATGTCAGTTTCCCCAACCCCCCCATGACTGAAACTCCAACCGCTTGCCGTGACAATTTCAGAAAATAAAATAAAAAGCATGTAAATAATGATTGCTTAAATAGGTGTTATGGTTGTTGCGTATTCGATTGTTGTGTACTGGATTGTTGTATATCTGGTTGCTGAGTATTCGATTGTGATCGTGCTCGGCCACCAGACTCTCCTGACCCTGGTCGGTGAGTGTCCGTCTGGCCCACAAAGTGGTCGTTTGGCCCATGGAACCCGTGCATTTCCTCGTTTACGATACTCAGATTGCTCTGACCGAGGGATTCGCTCCGTACTCGTTGCCCGCCAGAAAGACGTTGAGCCGCAGGTGGGCGTGCTGGGGCGCTGATAGTGCTGCCCGAGGAGGATCGTCTTCGATCATCCAGAGGAGGGAATGCAACAGATGAAGGTGAGCTCGGTAATTCTGGTATCCAAGGTATTGCCTCAAGTTCCATCGGAGGAGAATTGGGCATCACTCCAGGAGTACCGTCAGAATTCTCGGAAGCGTTGCTCCATTGTCGAACGTGGGTGTAAGCGTGGGTATCAGTACTTGAGCGGTTCCTCGTCGATGCCGAGACTTGACTGAATCGTTGTTGGCCAACACCTGCCGCATTAAAATAATCTTCCCGGTTACCCATAGCATCGAAACTGGTGTGTCTGCTATTCCCCGCGCTGCCTGATACTGCATGGTAACCATCCGCTCCGGGGGTGGGATTATTGGAGCTCGGATCGGGGCTCCCAACGTTATACGGTGAAGGGGTTCCGGAATCTGGACCGGGGTTTGCCGGTCTCGGAGGAGGGGCAATCAACGGGTTGGCGCTGAACTCGTCAACTTGCGAGTCTGCCGACTTGAACTCCTTCACAGGTGGTCGTGCGGTGGAGCGATTAGAGGGTTCAGACACCTTTGAGGTGCTGACAGCTCGGACGACCTTGTTCAGATGGCGGATGATGATGTATGCTGCCACCAAAACGATGATGAGAAATCCAACAGAACCAGCCACGATGCCCACGAGCGTTGTTGTTGGGAGCCCACCGCCGCCTTTATCGTCGTCGTCGTCGTCGGCAGTTAATGTTGGACTGCTCTTGGGAATAGCCGAGGGAAAGTATTTGAGTACAGCCTGGTTTTCATCGCTACCGTCGCGGACCGTAGGAAGTTCTGTAGGCATAGTTGGGGTCGAGACGGTAATGTCGGTTGTCTTGTAAGTCGTTTCGGAGCCGTCTTCGGTCGTGGTGATAACGATGGTATTCGTAATCGTCACTGGTTTTGTAGAGTAACACTGATTAACGCCACAGGCCATACCGCTGTTGCAGCACCCGTAACTCAGTGAAGATGGACAGAGATACTGGCTCGCCGGGCAGCCGTATGTATATGCTACGCCTGCCGGTGGGAAACAATTACCGCCCGTGCTGCAGACATAACCATCCGGACAGCATCCCGCTACTACATGTGAGCCTGGTTCCGTAAAGAGTTGCGATAAAACCAACCTCCAAAGACAGCTTCGCACTGGTACCATCCAACCTTAGTTCCCTGGCATGTCACAGGGCCCTTGGTAACCGCAAAGCAGCTTTCTTTCGCGCAGTCGTAGCCATCTGGGCAACATCCACCATCGAGACTGGATGCGCAAAGCTTCAACCCCGCGCCGCACTGCTCCTTATCTCGCCGGTTCAACACAGCGGGCGCTGTGATGTGTGCCTTCTTCTCAACCCGGTGAACTCCATCGTGTCTCCTGTAGTCGGCCGCCTCAATACTGGTGGCCCATAGGGCAGCTAGCACAAAGGCGACACACGAACGACACCCCCAGTTCCTCATCTCGTGCGCTCATGGAACTGAGGGGGATGCGACAGTCGATGAGAGAAATTTCGCGAAACCGTGTGGGACGCCGATCATGGACCAATTTGCCAGCCGGGTAATTTCAGCTCCTCAAAATCGGGCTATTGTCGCAAGTGCTCAAATAAAGAGGGCGCTCGCTAGAGGGACGTGGGCTTTGGTAGATCGATAGGTTTCGGCTCGCGACAACCACGGCAAATCAAATGCGACACTTTTCAATATTCACACAGAACAAATTAAAAATGATGAAAGAAGAGGAAAAGGAGGGAAGAGTAAGATGTAGCGAGAGATTCCAAACCGTCAGCAATGGAGGCCTTAGAGGCTTATCCAGTGGCCGGGGGGTGCTACGCCACGGGGGAGCAGCAAATGGCTTCTGTCATCCCAGAAGTCCGACCTCTATAGGGCTGAGCGAAAAAGTCCACCGAACCGTAGGCGCGGGTCGTTTTGGTTGGATGAACAGGTTACCCGAGCACCCAGCGACGCTCCTGAGACGTGAGAAATAATTCCTCTTCAGGTTACCGTCATGGGTCCGACGTGGAGATTGATGAGGGCCCCAGAGTGAGAAACGGAACGGTGAGGGAACTGAAGATGACGAGACCCAGAGCTAGAGGGACGACAGCGAAAGAGTAAGCGATGAGAAAGACACGCGGCGGCTCAGGTTCCTGCGGGCACTACCCAAGCTGAAACAGAACCAACACCATCAATCGTGAGCCGCAAGAGCATCAGAGACAAGAGGCGCAGGCCATGCGGCACTACTGCCGCTGGATATTCGCTCGCAAATCGCTTTTGCCCGAGTTGTTGGTGTCGCAGCAGCAGAGGCTCGTCTTGGATTCGTCAACCAAGCACCGCCCCAACCACCACGAGACGGACGCACCGCTGCTCGCTCTATTCTCATCTCCATCCTCCGCTGCACGTCTACTTCCGCCATTGGCCGACGGCATGAAGCTCGCAAGCTCTAGCGGTAGGCTGTGAGCAAAGAGGTGTCCTCGCTCCGGAAAGATGGTGCGCCAGGTGCATTGGCACTGCTACCGTGGCAGCCATTGAGAGGCCTTGCTCGTCTGCTTGTCAGACAAGGCCACGAATCAGAAGACCTATACGGGGCATACCCAGGTCGATAATCGACAACGAGGACCTCATTCGACACCGAGTGCTGGGATTTGGGGGCCGAGAACCTCATGCGCAGAGACTAACAAAGGAAGTGTGTTGCGAGGCGTTGCGTTGGTTCAAGGTTGTGATGAGGTGCGCATTTCTGCCGTGGTTTCTGCCGTGTCAGGTGACCACCTTCAAAGGAAAGAGTGCGATTTCATTGTGAGAGATAAATGAGCTTCTCCCCATAATAACGCATCATGAGGATGAGATGCATTACCTGCCACTCTATTAACCACGCTCTCTCAATAAGGCAATACAACTACATAATCCTTCTCGCGAGTTTTATTACATGCTCCACTCTCGCTCGCTTCCTGCTGACGATGCACTCGTTTGTTTCAGAGGGCTCGCTCTCCATCATCCTCATGTCTCTCTCCTCCCAACAGAAGAACCCTTGGGCCAAATGCTCATGCACAGCCGATCTTGCTTGGTAACACAGCTTCTCACAAGCCTCCCCTCTGTGCACGATTTGGCACCTCGGGATGGCTTGGTAAGCTCCGAACCGACGCCGAGGGACGTTCAATCACGGTGATTTATCCCAAAATAGCACGGGTAGCGCGTGTGGGTCCTGTCATCTGAGTTGGGCAAAATAGCTTCAGAATTTACGGAACCAAAAAAGACCTACCAAAGAGAGGTTAGGTAGGTGGTTTCTTTTTAAGTTTTTCTCTGTGCGCCTGGTCTGTCTTTAGGTACAGTATGCGGAGAGGGAGGAGTTTGATTCCAGGGGCAGATTGTTCCTTTGACCCGTGGCCTGCTGAGCACTTTGTGTGTTCTGAGGGGTGAAAGGGGAAACCTTCCTTCCTAATATCATGTCACAGCATCGGTCAAGAAAAAAGCGAGACACCATGATAGGCGTGTGAGGTTGCTTTCGCCTAAAGATAATTGATAAAATATGATAGGAATGAATAAAATATTTTTGAATTCTTATTAGATTGTGTCATGATTTTTATATGAGCAGTCAAGTAACCCTCGCTCTCGCGTCTCATTTTTGACCCTCGTGCCACGTCCCAGGTGGAGAGGCTGGAGCGTTGACGATCCGGGGGATGGCTTACCGGCCTAGGAAGGCAAAGGGACTTTGGGTTGACGCTTGGAGCCGATGAAACCGCACTCCGAGAAACTGCGGATCTCGTGAATTAAGAGGGGCATTTCATCCCGTCGTTTCCCACAGCTCTCGAGTTGCTTCTTCAAAAAGTTTTTCTAAGTTCAAAGTTGGAAGAATCATTCCCAAGTCCAGAACTCTCACTCACCACGGTGAAACCCGATCGTCGATGTGTCGGTCAAGGTGAGGGCCCTAAAAAGGTTCCAGAAGCACATTCGTCAAGGTTTTCCCTTGCGACAGGGGCCAAGGGGAATGGATGAGGTTGGCTTCTGATGAGATCATGAGATGAAGCCGCGGTTCATCAGACCAGATCGCGTCACATCATATCAACGCCCGCTGTCAATTTTCCTTGCGGGCGGTGGAATGCCCATGCTGAACCGCAAACCTCGTTCGAAATACCGCGTGAACGTGCAAGAGCCGACTGGAGGCGCATCGTGAGCCTACCCTTCCACACTCCTCACCATGCCCCATTTCCTCGTGGCCGCATCGGGCGCCAAGCATCCTGCCGTGGTGGTCCTTGAGCTGTGGTTCGTGAATGCCTGGTCGGTCAATGTGACAACGGACAGGGTCCTGCAACTTTCGTTGCATGGTGGTTAGTCAAAGTCAGTGACTCCTCACTCCCACGCCGGACCCTAAGCCAGTAGCCTTCTTCAAGAGCTGTCCCGTCTCCAGATCGTCGCTTCGAGCCCGTGTTTCGTGTGATCGGCCGTCGCCGTCGCAATCACCCTCTTGGCATCGCCATCACTCCGCAATTTGGAGTCCGGTAACCAAAGAGTTGCTCGAGGTACTGAGACAATGCCTCGAGGCTGTTGGGCCCAGAAGCGTCTTGACCCCCATTTTCTTTTTTCCATCCTTCTGCTGCAATGGCTTTTCGTCTGCATTGTCGGTCAGCAGAGCGAGGGGTCCACCCAGCATTGTCATGAGGGCCTAGGCTGGCTGGTTGTAGTATTCCTTTTTGTTCCTGCGCAAGCGAAAGCATCAAACTTTGCCCCATTGCCACTCATCAAACCAAAGGGGCGACGATCGCCCCTTTCCATCATTTCCCTAATTAACCAGACGGGACGGTTCCCTTCATCTCAGCTTGTCGATGATCTGGTCTCTTGTAGCATCAGAATCGGGATGGGTGCAGCCGAAAGGCACCAGAACGCGGGGGAGGCAGCGGACGGCAGCGCCCATGTTTTAGATGGCTTGCGAATCGACCAGGTTTCCCTTCTGCCGCGCCTGTTAGGATGGGTAGCCCATCACCATTTCAAACCCAAATAGGCTGGGCGCCGGCCGTGCGATGCTCGTTGACTCGAGGCACCATGCAACGTGCCGAGATGGCAGCTTCTTTACCCCGGATTTTCCAAGGCGCTGGGGAAGGCAATGCCAGGGCCAGGTGTTTGTGATCCTTTTCGATACTGCAGGGACTTGGAAGATGCTTGAAGGACTGGTACGACTTGGCAATTGATGATATTATCTGCTAGTTCCCAGGAATTTGATGTTTGAGCTCGGTAAGTTGGATTTCGGGTGGCGTTTTTATGAGGGCCTAAAAGAGGATCCCATTGATGCAGATGTCAATTCAGCGTTGTCGGAAAAGTCACCTGCTCGCAGGAGCGGGGGCGTGGGCGTACTGTGAGAGATGGAATAAACACTATGCTGACACAGTACTCTTCACACAATCTCTACCATCTACACAGTCCCAATATCGTCAGCCCCCTGTTGCCACGAGCTTCCTCCAACAACTCTCTCCGGTCCACCCGCCGTCAACCAACCCTTGTAATGTGGTGCTCATCCCCCCAAACCTTCCCCCCAATGTTGCCCCAGAGCCCAGAGCTCCCCGTAACGTAAAATCTTTCAGGGGCCCGGGCTCCAGTTTGCTCGGGCAGCTTGCTCCAGCTCTACGCCCTCTCCAGTTCTTCAGCGGTCACTCAAGTCAACTGCAGCGCCCGTAACCCCGCAAGCTAATAGAGCTTCACTTGGCCCGACAGGGCAAAAACGTCCAGGGATCGGGCAGGGATGGCCCATGACTACCCACGGTCACGATGGTGTGCAGAGATGGATGGGATGGGAACCGGACGGGACCCAAGACCCAAGCAAGCCAAGGACCTTCTGTTGGTGTGCTTCTTGGGACCGAACCATGACGCCCCCGAGACGCGCGAGGCATCCATTTTTGGTTCCTTCCATCTTCTTTTTCTCCTTCTTTTTCAAGTTCTCCCGCTGCTTCTTTTTCCTCGAAGGCATCCGTCTCTCCGTGACTTTCGAGAAACACCAAGTCGAGGTTGAACTTGACATCGCCAAGATCTTCGCTCCGTCTCCCGTCTCCCGCCTCCGCGTTCGCCCTCTCCACGATCCTCGGCTTCCATCGTCTAGCTACTCCCGGACTTTATTTTCCCCCTCTTCCCTCCCTCCCCACACCCACGCAAATCAGTTATTCAATAACACCGCCATCGTCCGACCCTCGGCTTCCTTTCCTGTTCCAAGACCAATAAATCCCCAACTGTCTTGTGCATGGGCGCCTGCAGCTTCTTGATCAGATCGCCTCTGGTCTTCTTGGACAAGACCATGCTTGATTGCCTCTGCTAGACGGCCGGATGGAAAACGCCTGATTGATTATCTGATCCTTTGATCGCCTCGCCACCAACAAATCTCCATCATGTTGCTGTACACCAGACTCGCACCGCCCAAGGTCCCCAAAAAGCGCTCGCGCGCAGGTACGTCAAAGCCCCTACAGCGCATTCTGTTGCACCGCATTCTCCATGTTATAAGCATAAAACGAACGTTGCTGACTTGTCATGGATGGTTCGTCGGCGCACAGGATGTAGTTATTGGTAAGTTCCATGATCCACCCCTGCAATTCAAATTCATCTCACTAACATTGCCTGTTTGCAGCAAAGAAAAGGTAATTTCACCATACAAGATGGTCTTTTGGTGGTTGGTCTAACCTCTACTATAGAAGAAGAAATGCGACGAGATACGACCTGCCTGCGCACGCTGCCAGGAACGCGGCCAGGAGTGCGTTTACGAACCCGTTCGCCCTCGACAGCGGCGCAAGCGTGAGACCACCGCTGCTTTCTCTCCTTTCGACACCAACTCCTCCTCGGGTTCAGACCGAGCTCAGCCTTTGGATGGCGACGTTCCAATCCGACAATGGAAGGAGGATGCTCAGGATAGATCGGCCGACGAGGACTCGTTCGACGAGGAGGTTCCTGTTGTGACGCAGCCACCCGTCTCTAGCGATCTCCCCCTCAAGACCTCCATCGCCAATCCCATGGATAGCATCCTGGGTTGGAGTCCTGGAGACCTGCCAATCGTATCCCCGATTGACTCGATCGATTTTCAATTGCCTGTGTTTGACGATTCAGGTATTGCCATTCAACACATTGAGAACAGCGAGGAGGAGGATGTCGAGGAGGTTATTCGTCGCGAATCCATTATCAGCATTCCCACTACGACCTACGCTGCGACCTACTCCAATGCGTACGCGCCTCACAGCCCCTCTCTGGCCCTCATTGCGCCTGTCCCAGCGCCGTCTCCACGATTCGAATTTTTGTTCTCCGGTATTCTCCGAGTTCTCCGACCGTACCAACCGTCGCGCCTTGGTAGACCACTTTTTGCAATGTTCTGTCACATCTCATTGTTTTCAGGGAGGAGCGCGGCAATCCTTTCCAGCAACTCGTTCTTCCACTCTGCCAGGACAGCCAGGCCGTTACAAATGCCGTATTTGCTCTAGCAAGCGCTCACTTGGAATATCGGGGTGTCACCAATGACGAAAAGAGCGTTTATTTCCACAACAAGGCCATCCAAGGTCTTGCTCGGTTGATCCAGAAGGGAGCAGGAGTAAATCGAAATGAACTCTTGGCAGCCATCATGCTTCTAGTCTACTATGAAGTGGTGAGCAAAGTCTTGGCATTTCTGATTCGTGCGCTAACAACGTCATAGTTGGTTCAGAAAGGTCGATCGAATATTGTAGATGGCCATCTTAAAGGCGCCATGACCATCATGAGCCACAATGAAGCAGCCACTGATCCTACGGGCATCTTTTTGGAGCGAGTATGTGCCTCTTTTATGATCATGGCCGACTTGAATAAAACTAATACATGGCAGGCATTCCGCTTTTATGATGTGATTGCAGCACTCTCGTTTGGCACTGCTCCCCTCGGCAGCGCTCCAGGAGCCAACTACCTTACACCTTTCCCTCCTCTCGATTCAGGCGGTGATATGTCCCCTCTCAACAGTGTCGACACTCTCCTTGGAATGGCCACTTCCCTCTGGCCTATTATTCATCGTCTCTCGAACCTTCTTGCTCTCAAGGATCAACTCGACGCTGCTGTTACCAACGGAGAAGTAAACAAGGTTGCGGTTCTCAGGACGGAATTCGAAATCTCAGCGTCTGCTATTGAATCTGCTCTAGAAGAATGGCATCCCGCACTGCCTGAAGGTTCAGTCCTCAGTCAAAATCCTGAGGAATTGACACCAGAGCAAACAACAGAAAGGAGTCGATTACAGAGCATCCTCAGCAACGCCCTTTCTTACCGTCATTCTGCCTTTGTCTACCTTTACCGCACCATCTACAGCTACCCACGCAACCACCCACTCGTCCAACGCCACACCCACATTAGTCTCACTCACTGTGTGGGAACTGTCAGCAACACCGGCCCGATGAGTGCTCTTCTCTGGCCACTCTTTGTGGCATCTTGTGAAGCTACCACACTTGCCGACCGTGACCTGGCACGTCAAACCTTTATTGCTATCAACCGTCGACAGGGTATGACAAATATTGAGCGTGCTTGGACAATTGCGCAAGAGGTATGGCGGCGCGCGGACAAGGCCGAGATGATGCATCAGCAAGAGGAGGCGACAGCCATGGGCGTCAGAAGCGGTGGAGATCTATGGAGGAGAGTAAGTGCTGACATGGGGGTGACGATTGTTTTTGGATAGGCAAGCAGCGAGTCAGGGATACTTTTCAAGGGTGGCGGACTGGTGATACCCATCCAGCGAATTCACAAGCTGGACACTTTGGAGTTGAGGGAAACGGACCGATACAGGTTTAAAAGGTATGAAATGACGGATTTGGCGTTGGATAAGTAGGGTCGAGGCTCTACCAATGAAGTGAATAGGAAGGCTATCTGATTTAGCTTGTATGTATGTACGAACTAGCGGCGACAAGTCCAACTATGGAATATATTGTCTTGCTTTGCACCATCATGAGTCTCAATGCTTGTCTGTGGATCTCGATCTCTGTCGCCACTGCAAGTCGAGGATAACTCTCCAGCAGGCGAGTGAGATTGAGCCAACAGCACTCCATAGCATGACTGTGCATGATGATCTGCATGGGCAATGCATCTTGTCATTTATCCGGTCCCGGGCAGTTGGATACAAACAAGCTTGATACTTGGTTGAAACATGAACAGACTTTGACTTGAACTCGTAAGATACCCATTATCATTAGCTAAAACCTGCTCTCATAGCCAGCCTCTATCCGTATGTGATTCATAAAGGTTGGGAGATGTGAAGCCACAGGAACTCGAACATGCAAAAGGTGACTAACAAGATGACATGAAGGTGTGACAATTGGTTGTGCCCCCTCCCCGCAGACAACCTAATCTGAACTCAATGGCTCGGGGCTTTCGTCCGGACTCTGAGAGCCCATCCCATTTGTCTTAGCCATTCGGCTTCCTCGGGGTGGCTGCCGGATGGCGGGATGGGAGACAGGTGTCTAGCGCCGTGGGAAAGAGAGCGCTGCCAATCGACGGCATCCGAGTTCCTGAGCTAGGGAACCGAACCGAACTCTCCCCAACAACTTCATGTCACACTCGAAAGGGGGAAGAAAGAAGAGAGGTGCGCTTACGGAGTGTTCATCTCTAGGGGATGGAGGGGGGGTGTTCACCGTTTGTTTGTTCCTTTTTTTCCTAGTGGCCCTCGCGTGACCATGTGTTGAGGATCTGGGGCTAGCAAAGACTGCATGTTCTGCGCTCGGGCATGGAGAACGCCCCGAGACGAGGTGCAGCACACGTCTCTCGACAGCCTTGTCCGGGTAATGCAATCCATGCAGACATGAATTGGGACGATGCCATTGGATGCTACCAAACACCCTCGCGACGAGATACACCGGGGGAGGGGCTTCGGGCTTGCATCTTTCGTGGTACAGCATGCAGCGAAGCCATCGTGGGTGTGTCTGGGGGTGAGGTGGTAGTGCAGGTCGGATGGTCACTTGATGTCGGGGGTGAAGGCGGGGAGTGCGCGAGGGGCCGTTATAGGAGGAGAGAGAGAGGGCCCAGACGGGAAAAGCAAAAGCAGCGAGACCAAAAAGTGTGGAGGAGGGGAAATCGGCGCCGGCGAAAGGAGGAGAGAGGAGGAATCAAGGCTAAATGTTGCCACTTGATGTGCCATCTACCGACATAATTACCCAGGTAGGCAAGTTGTTGGAGGTTGTGATTTGTGCTGCCTTGTTTTGTCAGCTTTGTTACTGTTGGTTGCAACAATACACGATGGCGTCCTTCTTCTTACCCTGATTGACAATACTCTTCCAAACTCTCCCTTCTGTCTGTCTATTGTTGTGGTCCGCGGTATAGAGTGAGGCTCGTGTAATCGAAGAAAGGTGCGTTGCGTTGCGTATGTACTTGATCACTTGAGCTTCAGTTCCTTCCTTCTCTCCACCCTAGCACTCTACCCCCACCCACCTAAGGCAACGCCGTCTCCGACCTCCCTCTCCACCATGCATTCTTTCATCAAAGTCATCTCCAACCACTCTGCCAGAATATTTTTTCTATAATCTACCAAACTTCATCCTTTCTCTGTTGTACAAGCAAGCGTGTCTTGTCTGAACCCATATCCATTCATCTCCGCATCCCTTCTCCAACGACTCATCTTTCCCGTGTCTCGGATGTCGTGTTTCTGAGATTCTTGACCACAAACTTCTTGTCCTGGTTCTCATTCGCGTCACCTGTCTGTATCCCTGACTTCCTTCATGTCCTTGGTTGATTCAACGCGCCCAACCCCGGATATGCTGCTGGGCTACTGTCGCGCCCTCGTCTACCTCTAACACTCTTGTCCGACAACCAGCTACAAGAAAGACACTATATTAACCGTTGCTTCAGAAAGCAAACTCAACATCCAGCAACACAGCGCCTTCTCGCCTCCCTTGCATCTCATCTCTTAGGTTGCATTGACAGACGTTGCTGAGCCACAACCTGCAACAGGCCTGGAAACTTGCCGACCCCGCTGGTCAGCTTCCTTTCCTGCTTGTCACTCGTCACACGTTGTCCGCCCTGTGCTCCGTTGCTCCATCTTGCGCCGGGCCCGTCGACATCCACTCCAACATCCGCATCCGCGCCCGTCTCCGCACCCTTAGAGAAGAACCACCATGTCCTAGCCATGAGCAACTTGAATACATCGGACTCGGTTCCGCCGCCGCCGCGTCCGATCCGCTTCGTTCACAACCAAGGCCAACCGCCTTCCAAGCGTCGCCGGATCAATGCAGCGTACGTCGTTCCCCTGTCTCCTATACTTGCCTCATCTCCCGATCTTCTCGTTGCCTATCTGTCGCGTCACTATTGGTGCTTGTCTGGTCGCCTTGTTATCGTCTTGCTATCTCACCCCTGAACTAGACGACTGAAGCCTTGTCAACTTGTTGCTGACTCCGACGCGAATCAGATGTTTGACCTGCCGAAAACGAAAGACGAGATGCGCCGGCGAAAGGCCCTTCTGCTCTACTTGCACCAAGAACCACCACCGATGTCTGGGTTATCCTGAGGAAATAAAAAAGGAGGATGGCGAAAAGCAAACACCTATATCGAGACCCGACCATGAACGCGACAACCATGAACTTCACGATCACCGCGAGGACGAGGATGAGATCGAAAAGCCCAACCTCCACGTCCAGCGCGCTCCTGACGCTCCTGCTCCGCAAACAATATCTCAAACTACCTCCGAGGCTACTCTGCCACCCGCGAAACATATAGTCGAAACTCCACAAGACGACGATGTGCCGAGTGTACGTCCACACCATGGCCACGCTCCTCTATCCCTAGCCGCAGACATTCCACCCTCTCCCACTACGGTCCGTCGCTCCGAGAGTCACCGTGTCCCGTACTTCCGCTACTTTGGCCCGACTGCTATCGTTCCTGGCTTCAAACAAATGGTTGTCTCGGTCCGTGATCGCCGCCGATCTACCGCTGGCTCGATGGCTGGAACGTCGCCCGTATCAACGCATAGTGGCGCATTAGGAAGCAGTTCTGCAGCGGACAGCGAAGTCATTGGCGATGATTTACCCACGTACGACCCCAACGACCCGGCTCCCGTTCATCCGTTGATCATCAACCTCGTTAAGACCTTCTTTCTCCAGATGGGTTCCAGTTATCCGTTCCTCAAACAGGCGAGGTTCTTGCGCATGGTTAAAGAAAAGAGAGTTGAGCCTATACTGGTTGATTCGATATGCGGCCTGGCTGCAAGGTTCTCGGATGCTCCATCTCTCACGAATGGAAACGACAAGATGCCCCGGACGGAACGTGGCGCGGTATTTGCGCAAAGAGCCAGACAGGCCACTGTTGACACTTTCCCGTGTCCGACTGTGGGGGCTGTACAGGCCTGTCTTCTCATGGCCTACGAAGGCTTTGGGGCGAGTCAAGACAGCGCTCTTTGGATGTACCTTGGCCTTGCCATCCGCATGGCTGTCGATTTGGGTCTGCAGAAAGAAGTCGGAGTGCAGTATCAGGGTGAAAAAGACCCTCTGTATGCCCTTCACTGGAGTCGTCAGTCAGGTGAAGAGGAAAGTCCTCAGGCAAAGGCGGAGGGATCAAGCCCGCCTAATCCCGAGGAGCAGAAGGAGGTTGTCCAGGAACGGATGGATACATTCTGGGCCGTCTTCATTCTTGATCGTGTCATTTCTTCAGGGACAGGCCGGCCTGTAACGTTTCGTGACGACGATCTTGAACTCTCATTTCCTGAACCCTCAATTGATCCGGTCACTCACTGGCCAGCGCCTTACCCCATCTTCCTCCAGATTATCAACCTCTATGGGCGCGTCTGTGACGCGCTCAACAAGATCCGCAATGCGCAAGATCTTAACAAGGAAACGTGGGATAAGCTTGGCGAAATGGAGCATGAGTTGACCAGACTCTACAAGGGTTGGGACTGGAGGTTGCAGTTCAACGTGAGCAACTTCAAGGCGTACCTTGGCATGGGCCAGGGCACGACATTCATCCTGCTGCACTTTTGGTTTCATGCGCTGTTCATCATTCTTCATCAACCTACTCTCCTCACACCCTTTGCTGAGCTTCGCAGCGAGCTACAGCTATTGCCGGACAGCCGCGAACTAAGCATGAGCAGCGCCAAGACGATCTGCGACATCTTGTCTTTTGCGGACTTGATTGATCCCAAGAGCTTTATTGGAAACCCCTTCACCAGCCAGCCGATCTATATTGCTGCATGCGCGTTCCTTATGGAGTCGAGCGCTAATGCCTCTGAGTCTCCATCTCGAGCGAGCTCACCTCCGGGTTCAAAACGACTAGATGTGCCTCAGTTGCCTGGTAGCAAAAGCCGAGATGGCAAGGCTTCAAGGCATTCCCTTCTGGCTTCTGCAGCCAACCAGAACTATCAAAAGTGCTACAACTCACTGCAGCAGGTTCAGTTGTACTGGGGGGGTGTCACATACATTCTCACGGCTTTGGATCAAAAGGCCAAGGGAATCTGGGACTGTGAGACATACACGACTGAAGAATACGAGAGCACCAAGTTGCCTCGTAGGGGAAGCAGCGCTGCTCTGAGCAACCCATTCCCAAGGTTCGAAAATCAGGCGTCACCAAAGATGTCTGGGCCACCCATAGCGTGGAGCCTGGCAGGAACAGCCAACTCTCCCAACTCGAGCCTCACATTGATGTATCAGAATATTGATCCAACCACCACGTCGAGCGCGCAATCAATGCAAACCATGAAGGCACCCAGCACTCCTCCAGGCAATATGGTCTATGACCCCATCCGCCAGAGCCTACCAGACCCGACAAGTTTGCTGGCACCGGCTTATCCTCAACCCAACATTTCAGCGGTGAGACAGACATCTCGACCGTCAGTGCCCCGACGACATTCGAACATGTCAGCAACAAGTGGGCACAGTCGACCGACTGTCAAGTTTGACGGGTTACCCGAGGGCGACGGGAGCGAGCTTTATGCAGGCCCAAAGTTCACACCCACGAGCCAGCAATCGAATGGTTTCGATACATACAGTGTCTCTCCACCAGCCGCGATGAGGGAAAATGGCGGAGTGAGTGTGGCCACAACGCTCTCAGGGGTAACGAACATGGCAAATGGCACGAGCAACATGTACTTTGGCCAAGGCAACTTTCCCTATCAAATGCCTTGGGCTGCCCCAATGGGTAACATGGATGCTATTACGTTTGACAGTCAGGACATTGATATTGGGGTTTTGGGGTTGCAGCAACCAGAGCTAATGGGTCCTTGGTTGGGATATGTTCCAGGGGATGTGCTAGGATTTTTCGAGAACCCTGATATGAGCCAGGGCCATCAATGATGAGGGCAATGCATGGCACGATGTTCTTTGCGAGGCGCAAATAGGGCCCAGGTAACGGCGTTTGTGATGGTTATGACAAAAACGACTGCTACGACGTTTAGAGATATCCCGAGTTTGAGCTTGGTACAGGGTGTACACGGGGCATGCATATGGACTTTGCTCGCGGCGTCTGTATCTATATATGATGTTTTTCCTTGAGGATTTCTCAGGGGCCATGTCTGCAATAGGGTACCGGATTGGACATGGAGTAGCTTGGAGCTTGGGTTATGACAGGTTGTAGAAAAGGATGAGCCATCACAAATCATGAAGTCACGACCTGCATTCTTGAGACGGCGTTATTGCGGGTAGTCTTGTGGTAATCAAGCTTGTTGGTCAAAAGATCTGGTTTATCTTCGTTCTTTCTCAAAGGTCGAGTTGCTGGCGGTATGTTTAAGCCATAGACGTGTTCCGAAGTTTTGAGGGAACAATCCCATGGTTATATGGCGATGTAGGAGTTTAGACACCGATATCACGACTTGGCCTTTGGGTTAATAATCCTTAATGTTTCCTCTTCCGTGAGAAACATGACCACCTTATTGGGACTCTTCCGTAGAGTACATCGGTCCGAGTTGGGGTGGGTGTTCTTGTCTTATCTTGGTCGTGTATTCTCTTTTCCCTCGAGGCTTGGACCAAGGGTAGCCGATGCTCTCATGCAGGTTGAGTATGGCTCTGTCAATGACGTCTGCCGTCTCTCGCCAACGTGCCTTGGGGCTGGCCTCGCTCGCGACCTTGCCTGGCATGTTTGTCCGGTGCCGCGTGTCTGTGTGTGGTGTTGTGTGTGGTGTAGGTTGCCCCGATGAGGAGCAGGGGTGGATGAGGGACTGCCTCGAGGAGCGCGAAGACATACTCAAAGGAAAAAAGAGACAGAAACCTACCTAGGACCAATCCCGAAAACTATCCCAAACGACGTGATAGACCTAGAACATAAACTATTCCCATGCGACCTATATATCAAGGGCGCATCTAACGAAATCACACTTAGGTACGTGAGATTTAACGCTCGCTCGAAGGTGACAGAGGGCGGCACCAGCAGGGAGACGACGCCCTGGCCGGGAATCAGTGCCTCATGGTCCACCAACATTATGAGGTGAATAGAAGAAGCAGGCGGTTATTGTGATTAGCCCGGGGACGGGGATTTGGGTGATTCAGCGACTGCGCAGTGAATCGTCGGTTCCAGACCACCCTTCCTTCATTTGAGGCGCGTTGGTTTCCGGTCAGCGCGTTGTCGCCTTCCCGCCGTGGTCGTCTCGGCAGCTGATGATGAGGGCTGAACACCCACCGGGGGAAACCCCTGGCCCCCAGACAGTCGCCGGATTCATCTCTGGGAGAACATGAGTGTGGACGAGCTGGGGGGAACAGGTCGACCGGGAGATCGACCTAATGGTTGAATAAAGCACTCCCAGGGGTGGTACCTGGTGTTGGTAATGGGTGTCCTTTCCATCCTTCAGTCTGTAAAACTTTCCCATGTTTGGCCGGTGGTCCCTCTCAGCCCCAACCTTTCGATTCGCGATTTGGATGACGGCTCGACCATGATGAAGAACTGGGCGAAGTACACCACGCCGCCTGCTCCCAGTCACGACCATGTCCAGGGCCACTTGGTCCTCCCTGGCGACCAACAGATCCATCAATCAGTTTAGAAACGGAAATCAGCCTCCGCCGCTACTCTTCCGCCAATCCAGCCGCCCCTTTTGACGTGTTAGGCTTAGAGGTAAATCCTCTGCTCATTGCGATTATTAATGTCTCCCCTGAGCGGAGCAGACTCGTGATGCTTGGTAAGAGGTGATCGACATAAGTGTTCACGTCTAAAGCATTCTGTGATAGTAGGTGAGACAGGTCGGCAGTGATCCCGTCTCGAAAAGGGAGTCTAATAACCTCATAGAAAAGAATCCTCCTTAAAGAGTTTGATATTGCCATGTCCACAAGATAGGTTCAAGTAGTTAAATACTACTATCCATAAAGTCGTAGGAGATAAATCCAGGTCTTTTACGTATACGTTTTATGACAATACTAGTGACCAAATAATCATGTCTATGAAGTTATAGTGATGTCCATCTACTAGTTCTATACTTTGACAGTCCCCATCTATCTCCTCAATGCCTCCCGTAACGACGGTATTTCCCGAATAGAAATCACCCTTGCACCACTGTCCACGAAAATTGCGCCCCTTATGGGGGAGTGTTTCGTAAGTGTCCATATCTAGGCCTGTCGCCAGTATCGTCGAGCAGAATACGTCACCAGCGGTGAACCAGCCAGAGTCGCCGTGACCTAGATGACAGCATCTCAAAGGTCTCGTTACTTCCATGGGCACCCTGGAAGCCACTCGCCAGAACCGGCACACGACGCGCAGCAGATGCGATCTGCGGCTTGAATAACCTGGCTGCTCCAACAGTGTGTTGAGTCTCGTTGGGACCAGCCTGATACTCGTCCCTCGAGCCACAAAGCTGGTATCTTCTGGATCTGGTTCTGAAACAGTCCTGGCTGTTGTTCAAAGGCCATACGTGTTCGAGGAGATCCTTCCTATGTGAACCGTTGGTGTAATGGAGCCTGGAGTTATCATGATCTGGTGTGTGACAGCCTCAATAACATAAGGGTGCCCATCTCGCCAGGATCATCACAATGGCGCCACCCGTAGCCACGAGCTTCAGACTCTCGCACGGATGATTCCTCGATCAGGATGTCTGCGAGCTCTCACCTCCCCACGAGTCATTGGATCCGACTACGAGCAGTAGCGTCGATGTCATTGGGCGATGACGGCGACCTTGCCATCATTTCTTTCCGGGGCTGGCGGCTCCATCTCAGACTCCCAGCTGTTCACATCAACAAGCAACATCGAACGGCGTGTGGGATGTTCAACCTTGAAAGCCCCAGGGTCTTTGCATCGTCTAGGAGGCATCACAGGGGCCATCCATCGTCCAGTGAGAACTTTCGCCACACTCCCAGGAGAGCCCCCCAAATCGACATTGCTGGCATCCCACCTATCCTTCACATCTTTGGCCGGCGCAAAGATGTTGGAGGGCAATGTACTTTATAGCGGGAGCGTGGAAATGCTCCAACGACCACAGCAAGAGCAACCAACCAAGTAGTCCAGAGGGGCTCTGAGATGATCGACAGCCCCGCTATATTGTTTTATTGGCATTCTACGATGAGTAAGGCTACCTGTGATCTAATACTTTATGTACCATGGTTTCCTTTCCGACGTCTATTGTGGTGTCTTTTCTATAGTAACCAACCGTCATTTTTCTATACATCAAACAGAACTGAGTCGACATACAATCCCAAAGTCGACATCCTTATGGAAACAACTCTTCTCTTGGGACCAAACGACGCGCCACAGACGTCGCCATGAACCCTCCCCCCCGCCCCATCTGAATGAGCTTCAGTTTCTCTGGCTAAAGGGCCCCTTCTTTGCATACTTTAGGCCTCTGTTGATCTCGAACCCTCTGATAACTGGCAGCCTTGACGGGCTGACTATCACGACATGTGAACAACTTCTCCAGTCTGGTCAAGTTTTTACTATATCTTCTTCTGATCCTATGCCGTACTCTAAAGGTCCGGGCCTTCAAAGGAGGACTTTGCGACTATGCACCCTCAGGGTACGCATGAGCCTCGTTGTCGGGGGTCACCCTCACCTAAAAGATCGCCCAAAGCGTGGTGGCGCCAGTTGTTCTTGAAGACATCGCTTTTCCCGTTCGGGCGAGGAGGCACATGGTTCTATGAGGTCCTCTCTTTGTTCCCAATCTCTGCAGTCAACGCTCATTCTTTACCTTATTTCCCAGGACTCCCCTTCTACCAGGGGATATGGGTCCATCTCATGCTCAGGACGCTGATGGCGCCCTAATTCCTCGAGCCAGAGTTTCCATCAAAGGGGCGAGGTGTTAGCTGAAGCATAGTGAGAGCAGACATGATTGATTTGGTTCCTTGTAACTTTGAAGTGTTTCATGGACCCTGGGTAATTCTCCATTTGTAAATGCCACAGCAAATACGGATTTTTGTGAGTAATCCCAATGTTAGCAGAATGCAGCTTGGGGCATGGTCCAGGGTAAATCTGTTGAAACTACCTAACCCAGACCAACCATCCCTTTTTATTTTTATTGCCAGAAGCAACAGAATATGCCTTATTGTAACCAAAACTTTTTGTCAATTCAAGATTAAGAAGCATAGATTTCTGGAGGGGTTATTTAGCGAACCCTTTGGACTCTCGTTGCGAACCCGGTTTAGAGGGTAGGGCATTTCTTATCACACTCATGTGACATCCATCCCTGGCTGAACACTCGACAACACTCCTTCAACAAAGCTATTTAAGAACCCCCATCTACAACAATGGTCCTCTACTGGTCATACATGGGGATCACAGTTTTCAACGTTCAAGTTAAGGTCATCCAAACTCGAGCCAAAAAGGTTGATACAACTACGAGGCATCTATCCAATTCCCAACCCATTCATCCATTCATTCCTCACCTCTGATCACACGAGACCAAAAATTCGCCATGCAAATCAACGAAAAAAAAATCCAATCCTTTACTATTTTTTTTTATATCTGTTTCCCTCACTTTTTATTCCTTTACCGTCTGAGAATATTGTTACCCATCTGTCTGGCATGCTGCGCCATGACAGCATCAGCAATAACAAGAGCAGCCATCCCCTCAACAATAGGAACAGCACGCGGCACAACACAAGGGTCATGTCTACCCTTTGCAGCAAGTACACCCTCGCCTGTAGCATCGTAGCGGGCGGTTGTCTGGTCCTGGCTGATGGTGGCAGGAGGCTTGAAGCCGACCTTGAAGAAGATGGGCATTCCGTTGCTGATTCCGCCCTGGATACCGCCAGAGTGGTTCGTCTTTGTCTGGAGCTTGGACTTGGGAATTCCCGTCTTTTCGGCTGCTGCTTCGAGAGCTGGGGCGGGAACGAAGGGGTCGTTGTGTTTGCTACCCGTCATCTCAGTGCCCGAGAATCCTGAGCCAAACTCAAAGGCCTTGACAGCGGGGATGGACAGCATGGCATGCGCCAGAACAGCCTGCAGCTTATCAAAGCAAGGCTCTCCAAGTCCAGAGGGCGCATTACGAATGACACAAGTAACAGTACCACCAGTGCTATCGTGCTGGTCTCGTAGCTCAGCGATGCGCGCCTCCATGGCTCGGCCGGCGGCGTCGTCGGGGCATCGCACGGGGAGGTTCTCGTCCACCTCTGCGCGGGTGATTGTCTCTGCAAGACTAAGAAAAGCCGGATCGGCGCTCATGGAATCGGCGTCGCCAAAGAGCTTAATGTTACCGACCGAGGTAACAAAGGCGACAATCTCAATACCGTATGCCTCGCGGAGCCACTTCTCAGCTACAGCACCAGCAGCGACTCGGGCAATGGTCTCACGAGCAGAGCTGCGTCCACCGCCAGAAGAAGCCTTGACGCCATACTTCTCCAGGTATGTCCAGTCAGCATGGCTGGGTCGGGGGTAGAGATCGATGGTCTTGTCTCCGTAGTCCTTGGGCCGCTGATCCTCGTTGGGGACGGTGAGCAAAATCGGAGTACCGAGGGTGACGCCGTTCTCGGTGCCCGAGTGGATGGTGACGCGATCCTTCTCGTTGCGGGGCGTCGTGATAGCAGACTGGCCCGGACGGCGACGGTTGAGCTGGGGCTGAATGTCGGACTCTGTGAGGGCAATGTTGGGTGGGCAGTTGTCGATGATGCAAGACACTGACTTGCCGTGGGATTCACCCGCGCTGTAGTCAAATTAGTCAGTTCAATCGTTCCTTTGAAGCTATCCATATTTCATATCGCGGGAGTGAGAAAAGCAAAGAGGAACCTACGTAGTCACGCGGAAAAAGTTTCCAAAGGACGACATGATTAGTGTAAACGTGGTGATGAGAAACTTTTTTGGTGTTTTGGCACCTTTTTTTTTTTTTTTACTTTTGACAAAGGAGAAGAAGAAGCAAGCGCGGGGGAGGGGGAGGGGCAGAAAGAAGCAGCGTAATCGGCCCCCGTTAATTGAGATTCTCCAATGTAAATCAATTGAGACACGATTAATTAACGAAAATCAATTAAAAATCGTCTCAATTAAAAATTTACATTTCCTTCTTTATATACCTTCATTCCCCTTCCCCCCCTAGAAACCCGACATCGGTTCTTGTTGTGTGACTCAACTGAACCTGGATAATTTCTCTTCCCTTACAGTTTACAGGGGGACCCTCAACAGGCGTCATGGAATACGAGGCGAAGAATAGCATCCATACAATACAAAAGAAAGAGGTGACGAGTCTGGCGTTTAATGATGATTTTAACCTTTTATCAGGACACCTACGCTTCTCTATACTAGGTTCCAGTGGAGGTTCCCAACTGTTACTGCCCGTTATTTTGGTCCAGGTTAGCCCTGTGGGTTCTAGCCGGAGGGAGTTTCCCGCCTGCAAGGCTGACGACGTTGCACTTCAATTTTTTCCCCATTCTCGCTCATTGGATAGCCTCAACAACAACTCATCATCATCCCGCCAACCAAACGCCTCTTGCCGTTTAACCTTGTCATCGGTAAATGATAAAAAAAAAAAATAGACTTTTTACACTAAAGCAATTGGGATTGAGAGCTTGATTGAAAAATGTTATCTCTTACCCGTTCATCAGCTTCTCGCCAGCTATCTCGAAATATCCTCACATCTATATCAAGACGTCAATTCACAGATGCAGCCTCTCACCCCTCAAACAAGATCCAAGTTTATACCTCAAAGTCGAGGAATCCCTTCCTTAACCTCTCGGTAGAGCATCATCTCTTGCAAAACACTCCCCCGGATTCCACCATCCTCATCCTCTACACCAACGACCCCTGCATTGTCTTTGGTCGTAACCAGAACCCGTGGACAGAAGTCAACCTTCCTCGACTCGCTCAGCTCCGTAACCGTCCTGAGAGTGTAGGGTGGACTGCTGGTCCTGTGCAGCTGGTGCGTCGTCGCTCAGGAGGCGGCACTGTCTTTCACGATGAGGGAAATGTCAACTTCAGCGTTATTTGTCCGCCTGCCGTGTTCGACCGCAACAAGCACGCCGAGATGGTTGTCCGCGCGCTCTCCTCTCTAGGGAGACCAAACACACGGGTCAATGAGAGGCACGACATTGTCATGGACGTAGCCGATGATCCCATTGGCACCTACAAGATCTCTGGGTCAGCATACAAACTCACACGCCTCCGCTCTCTTCACCACGGCACCTGTCTCCTCCGCAGCCCGAACCTCGCCAACATATCAGGCATGCTACGCTCACCAGGAGAGCCATTCATCAAGGGCCGCGGCGTAGACAGTGTCCGCAGTCCCGTCAAGAACGTCGACGTTGAAAACGCCCCCTTCGAAGCTGCCGTCGTTGAGCAGTTTTCTCGCATGTACGGCGACTTCCACGTTCAAGATGTCATCGATGACAAGTTCCTCGAGATTGAAAACATCCGCAAGGGCTATGAGGAGCTTCAGTCTCGCAGCTGGATATATGGTCAGACACCGAGATTCACATTCTCCACCTTCTCATACGCAGAGGATCCTCGCCCGAGACCACAACTGCCCTTTGATGTGAGCACACCACCAGAAGAACAATGTCTTGGGAAATGAGCTAACACAATCAACCTAGCTGAAATTTCGCTTCGAAGCCAGACATGGCCTTGTTGAGAAATTCGCTGTAGAGGGTGCATCATTCCCTCCAACAGATGTCGACATGTCAGCACTGGTAGCCAGCTCCATCTACCATGTCCCAACCTGGACCGACCAGCTTGCCCAGGCTGGCATGGCTGAGGGTGACGCCGCAAAGGTCGGATCATGGATGGACGATGTTCTCGGTACTGAGTTTACGAAGCCTGCGCAATAATGTCGCCGCCTCCACCAGGCTGCGACGTGATACGAGGTCAGAGAGAGGCATCCATCTACTACACGCGCAATCACACTTCGCCTCTCACCTCTCTCTCACACCCCTTCGTGCCAGGCATTCCGGTGTCGTCCTTGGTCGCCGTGTTTCACTCAGCCCAGCCCAGTCCAGCCCAGCCCGAACAGACCCGGTGACTGCCTGGACTGTCCACCAACAAGAACATGTGAACTGGCACACACTCTAACCATAGAGAATCCCCACACACATTCATCCATTTGCCTCACGGCAGGGCAAGGCTGGCTGAGCCTCGCGCGCGTCGTCGCGTTCCAGCACGACCCGACGCGTCGACACCTCTTGATGGTGAAAAAGATCTCCCGCTCTTCATTCTGGGTGGCTTAAGGAATGGGCACGGCACCCTTTTGCGCGAGTGCCGGGTGAGATAGGGGGCATCACATGGCTTGTCAGCCGACCTGCTGCTGGCGTCCCTCACGCATGCCCAAAATGTCCAACCCCTTTGATTACCTTTTGATACCACACCTCTTCATCGCCCCGCTCCGCGATGGCCTCTCCCTTTCCTTGCTTCAAATCTAGCGCACTGTCTGGACGGTGCAACATGACTGGTCGTCCGGCATCCGGGAATATCAAGGTGTGGCTATTGAGCCAAGAGGTGTGCCCACGGTGAGGAAAGTATTCTAAGACATTGGGAGCAGGAATTGGGAGCGAGATATCCAGCATCCATCACATCCAACAACCCCAAGCAGAAGTTGCCTCGCCCAGGACAGGTTAGGGGCTCGTGGGTCAAGGAAAAAACGAGACACCAGGACAGAGATCAATCCTAGCTCATCCTTCCCTCAAGGTAGCTACCAATAACAAGAATAATAAGATAATAAATAAGGAATTAGATCTTCATTGCCTTTTTGGTGTCTCGTTTATTTCTTGACCTATGCGAGGGTCTGCGGGGTCCAGGAGGTTGCAGCATTGCCATCCTCCAATATCCAGATTGTGAAAAAGACCAACAAACGAGGTGGAGTGTCGGGGGATGCAAGCCCCGAGACATGCGTCGTCGATCACTTTGCAACCTCTGCAATCCGGTCTCGGCAACCATGGTATGGTCGGTCATCAAGTTCCCATGGTGATCAGGGCCCGGGAGTCAAAAGAGGGAGGTGGTACAGAAAGGTCCCCCCCGGCTTCAAGTTCGAAAACAGGTAGACGGAACCAAAATCCCCGACGCGGGCGCTAGATGGCGGCCAGAGCCGAATGAATAAAGACTCTGTCGGACTGGAACAGGTGTAAGTCAATGTAAGCAATGATGGCTTGAATGTTACCCTGAGACAGACGTGGTTGGCTGCTGATATGAGAACTCACTCATCATTCTCGTCCTGCTCAGCCCGACTCGTCTTACTGTCACATCCATCCATCCATTCAAGGCCGCTCTGAACATCCGTAACTCATCCGCCATTCCCGAAACTCTTGGCCGATCCGATGGTTGATCCAGGGTAGGCAATAGTCCTTGGTCAAAGGCTCTCAAAAGACATCATCCTGACGTGGGACCGAGACAAACCCTCCCCTCCCCACACCACCAACACGAACGGGTCAGAATTGCCCATGCCTGCCCATGCCTATGCCCATCCTTGGAACTCTCAGTCCCCATCTGTGATCCGCAAGGCGGGCATGACGTGCATGAGTCTACCCCAGGGCCCAACAACAAATGAAATTCCCTCGTCTCTCGACATCCTTTGTAGCAACAGACTGCCCTTCACCGCTGTGGCGCTCCCTCTTTGTCACCTTGACTCTCTAGTGCAGCCTTTTCGGGACGGGTCATTCGAAGAAAAGGGCAGGACCCTTTGTTGCAAGTCGTGATTCTGAGTGCTGACCCAGGCTCGGCTTCAACGGGAGGCTGGCTGACTTTGCCAAACACGGACCCAAGAACTCAACCTCCAGCTGGATCCGAAGTTGCAGATTGACTGATTAATTGGTGGGTGATGATGCAGTCACAAGCGCTCGACATGTCGGTCCTCATTCTCCACATTGCAAGCTGGGTCCATCTTCCGCGGGAAGCCGTGAAACATTTCTTTGCTTTTTCCACAGGAACGCTGTTCCCCATCTGGTAACCTCTCACACCTCCTGAGCCTGGTGGTTCCCGGGATTATCGAGGATATGATGAATCATGACAGTACAGAGTGGCATTCTCCATGCCATGATGGACAATATTAGAGTTGCCAACGGTTGAATGACTCAGTTCAAGTGGCCGTTGAGAGGAGTGCCACGGCTCTCCAAGGCGTCCATATTTGTCAAACGAGTACGGCTGGCTCATGGACCATGTGTCCGTACCCATCCTGTTGGTTCAGCCGTACCCAAAAACTTGCGCTCATGCAGTGTAGCTCGTCATGATTGGACGAGTCATCGATATTCTGCAAGCCAGCCAAGACACATCCCCAATCTCAAACCGCCAATACCTCGCCTCGCGAGTACGGTATTGCACTCAACTCAATATCGCGAGACCTCGAAACCTTTTCTTTTCCTTCCCGCCAGTGGCGGCAGCTCCTGGTGTCAATCCAAAGTGGCATGATGGTTCCCGTCTCTGCATCCACGTTGAAAAGAACCGGCGTCGAGTTTAATCTTTGGCGCCTGATTTATGGAACACCACCTCCGGGCTGTAGTGGCTCCCGGTGGCCTAGTTACGGCACTGCTGCATCTCGAGATCCATTTGCAGCTGCCCAGATTCTGGGGGAGGGGACGTTCGGGGATCAACTTGGACCTGAGAGCAGGGGTTGAGCTCGCATTGAGGTGTAGACGCAAACGTGTGTCGACATCGGCCCTGGGAACAGTACTCCGTGCGGTACTTTGTATCCAAGTCTCTCCCACAGTGTATTGAAACAGCCCTGATCGTGTCGGAACTCCGCGGCCTTTGGCCTCTATCTCCTGAGCGGCACAGTCATCGCCTCTAGGGCTGCCATCTTGACAAATCTCAAGCAGGGATTGCGGAAGAAGTGTCAGCAAGACATGCCCGAAATCAGGACTTCCAGCTTCTCTTACGCCGTCATCACCGTCAAGGTCCCGGTCGCAGGGCGTCCTCATTGTCTGTCGCCCCCTAACAAGACAAGGCAAACAAAGGCCTCGACCCTCCTTTGAGCGCGAACACTTGTGACGAATCATATTCTACGCCACCTGAGCGGCATAGAGATGAAGTAAAATGCAACCGGCCTGGCTGAGCTGTGTTACAGCAGATTGCCGTTTCCAGAGCGAGCAACATGCGATCCGGCAACTGTTGGGAGCCTCGTATCCAATGAGGTCGTCGAGCACGAGCGCAGCTGGTCCGAAATAGTCCAAGGTCAACGCCCTGATGCTGCGTCTTGCATGTCGGCTGGGTTGTACCATTCTTTGTGTGACGGCCGTTGACGCTGACGAAACGGGCGCCGCTTGTAAGATTGCCGAGCAAGTCAGTGAGGCTTGTCAGATGCAACTACATGAACGCCCTGAATTGGAAATCTGTGAATCCGTTTCCGAGATAAGCATCAAGAGAAGGAAAGCGCATCTTTCGACCTCGGCCAAATACTTTGACTGACCGAACGAACGTTCAACTCTCTTTGCACCGCAGTTGGTTGTCAGCCACATGAGCGGCAATCACGGATGTTTCTGTTCTTACTGTACCTTCGTCGTCCCCAATGTGACACACCTTGAATCTAAGGAATCATGACGAAACGGATGCAACCGTGTGCTGGAATGGAAAAGAAATGCCATACCGTCGCTTACGGCGGGACAGCGTTTCAATCGGGACTCAACCCAACGGCCAGCGGCAAGGAGCGGGCCACCAAACGTACGCATCACTTGCATAGGCTTTTTTCTTCTCATATGTAGCAGGGTCCAGGGCTCTTTGCTCGAGCCCCCCTGAAGATTGCGTCCGTCTGGGCTAGTTCCTCCATCCTGGGAACACGTTGGTCGTTGCTTTTTCAACTCTCTCTTGTCTGGCAGCCTGATTCAATGAGACTCGATCGGCATCGAGAGAGTGTGTGGGCAGCAAAAGCAACTGTTGATGAGCGAGCTCCTTATCCCTGCCTAATCCTGACCCCTGCCATACTGCCATGCTCCATGCAATGCAGGCAGGGTCGGTCTCGACTTGGACCTGGATCATTCGTCTGCCGATTCTGTGCTGGTTCTTCGATGGCCAGGCTTAGATCAGTGAGCAGCCGCCACGTTGGATGCAGGAACTCGGGTCGCTGTGCTGGGCCGTGGTGCAGCTGTGGAACACACATCACAGCACATCACAGCACAGCAACAAGCAAATCTCGAACAGTACGGGGAGCAGGACTGGACGTCCTGTGTCGCCAATCGATGCGTTAGAGACTGAGTTGTCGTCTTCTGCCGCTTCATGCACCAAGGGCTTCCACCCACGACCAAACCCGAATCGCTGCCCTCCGTCATTAGACTGCGCTGCTGCATCGTGACGGGTCGCTTGATGCTGGGAGCTCCATCAGTAGCGCAAGCGAACAAGAGTTGGTCCGTGGCCTCGATCAACGGCTCTGATGGGACGGAACGAGAGACGCACGGGCATTCATACAGGGATGAAGGGTGCGGGCTGCGACTCCATCAAGCCACCGTCAAAGCGGACCACCACCCCACTGTCGAGCATTCATCCCGCACTAGGAGTTACTATCGTGAGCCAGCGCGGTGAGTGTACGTACGCAATACTAAGTCGAGCCAAGGTATTTGTGCATGTGCCCTTGTTGTCGAGTCCCGATCGAGTTGAACCGAGGACATGGCGTTGATGATCATCGACAAAGAACTGCTCTGCTTGCTTGCCGCGATGCTGAGGCCAACTGGTGATCCAGGATCGCTCACCGATTAGACGAGGCTTGAGGTATTGTAGTTAGGGGGCAACACAGAGAGCACATGGCCAAAACCTGGGGCATCAGATCTCCATCCGCCCTCTAGTCTGGAGGGCTAACACGCTAGAGAAGATCTCTGTACCCATCTCGAGTTTCGCTGCAGACTCGGATGCAAAGCGATGCAATGCGACGAAGTCGAAACGGACCGAGACCGATAGCCACAGTCGGCGGCGTCTGCATCATCATCATCCAGTCCAGGATCGTGAAGTGAACGGGAGCCAACGGGATCCCGACGACGGCCGACGAACAGCGCCATCGTGGTCTGCGATCTCTGTTGATGAGTGACGGTAATCATACCATGGCGCAAAGGCCTCGCAACAAGGTTCGTAGCTGCGGTGATGGCCCGGCCAAGAGGCACCGGAGCCGGCTAACACTGGACGGTGTTGACGGCGTCAGGGGATAGAGGCAATGGCTGATGCTCCAACCCAACAGTTAGTTGTTGGCTTTCCGTCGATAACGGTATGAATGCAGATCCCAAGGAGCAGAGGAATCCGCTACGTATTCCCCATCCCTGCCTCTACTCCCTGTCAAGCTGTCGGGCAGACCCCTGACTGATCTCCACCCACAGATGATCTCGTCCAGACAGCGTCAACCTGCAGCAGCGGGCCCGCTCGGTGCTCCGCTCATTATCCGAGCCGGGCCGGTGCTGGACATGGGCTTCATGCTGGTGGCCGCGATGGGTGGTGTCAGAGCTGGAGCCACGCAGCTCCCCTACCGCAGGCCAGGGTTGGGGACTTTGCCGCAATCAGTTTCCTGTCTCTGTTCGTCTGGGGCAATTGTGCTGATTATTTCGGAAGGAATTGCCCAATCGATGAAGGCTCGAGACATTTGCTTCGTCTGGGACCCTGTAAAAAGGGTCCTGGGGTTGAGTGAGGCCAGAAGTTGTACGATGATGCGGCGGCTACGAAACAGTCCGTCCATGGACTGGCATGCTGGGCAAACATGTCGGTGGTTTGGTTTGTTATCGAGAGTGAGCCTCGCCTCGGATGGAGGCGTTCAATGAGTGACGTAGCGAGAGGATTCGCCTCTGATTTGTGAAAGAGGCTTGAGGCAGTGTGAGATCCATTTCCGGTCAAGACAGAGCCAAGAGAGCGCTAACTAGTTGAAGACGGCGTTTGAGAGAGCTCCCTATCGTGGACTGTTTTCATGGCGTTCCAAGACACGACCTCAAGTTGATTGAGCAGGGACTGGCTCCTCGATATGCATTGGCAATGTCCACTCAGAAGCGGAATTAGTACTTCACGATGCTGCCGGCTCTTTATCGTTGATTCAGTTGGTTCTGGCTCTCTTCACCTAAGCCAACCCAGCCTAGCCTGATCAATGTCTCGCTTGTTGGTCGTGCCCTCTCCGTCACAGAGGCGTGAGAGGCTTCCCATGTCCAAGGAGGTGTTGAAATCACTAGCCGCTCCGTCATGGCTGGCGGCGTCGGGCGAGACCGCCGCTGGGGTCAAGAAGCGAAGCTTGGATCTGCCGGTTGGGCCATCTCGGTAGTGAGCATCTGGCGATGGGAATTCCCACCTACGCTTGTTTGGTTTGGCCGTTGGGCAGTATCATGACAGGACGAGATGCTTGGGAGCTAGGTATCGAAAAGCTTGGGGAGGCTTATCGACTCCTGAGCCAGTCAGTCTGGAAGATTGAGAAGAAAAAAGTGGGCGAAGATGCCAGTGAGTTTCCAGTTGGCGTGGCGGGGAAGTTGCAGAGAGCGATGGGGTGAATGGAAGGCGCCAAAGCAGACGTGGAGGACCGGCGGGGACCGGAGGCAGGGCTTGTGCAGCTGCATGCAGATAGCTGCAGGAAGGTGCAGACAAGATGAAGGCGCTAGGATGGATGGTCCATGGCACAGCGTGTTTGGCTCTGAAACTGGAAGGGACGAGCGATCGTGGCGAGTCAGCTAGTCAGACCAAGACGGCGATTACCACGATCAGTTGATGCCGTGTTTATTGTGCAGGCTACATATCTTGAGATGAGATGATAGAATACCAAGTTGGTCATTGAAGAGGTCAATGAAGAGCGAATACGACATCCAAGGAATCAAACTCGAAACTCAACCGGGCACAAGGAATCCTTCAAGACGGAGAAAAAAAGGGGCAAAGCTGGAGAATTGCCGAATTTGATCGACACAACGAACCAGCTAGCTCACCCATGTGCATACGGTCTAAGTGAAGTCTATCTCCGTCCATGCCGTTGAATCCTCACGAAACAGGGGGTTTGGTGGTATCACAATGTCAATGGATCAAATGTGCTCACTATCCATACGTATTCGAACCTCTCACCAGATGATTGCCCAACAATAACAACCTAAGCCTGGAGGACGGAGTTGCCAGCCCGTCACTGGAATTGCGAGACTAAAAAATTGGTTCATCCGGGCGGGCACATGAACGGCTGCAAGCTGTTGGACGTGATGGTCTTGGGAGCAATCTCATGACGAAGGCACGCGAGCAGACTCCGTTTCCGTTCAAAGCGGAAACCGACAATGTACACGAAGCGAGCCTCGTCTGCAAGAGTTATGCTGGGTCCGGAGAGCAAAGAAACGTTTACGGGCAAAAACAAAGACAAGCCAAGCCAAGCTATGGATGTCGCAGCCCAGGCGAGCATCATAGCCAAACGAGAGCGAAAAACAAATGTCTGGAGCCGCACCCTTGCAGGCGCCCGGAATTGAATACACTGCAATTCTCATGCACAGCAGAGACGGAGGCGCAGAAGCGTGTCCGTGTCTGGTGGGCATGGACAAGTTCCGTTTAGGCAACCCGCTGGAACGAGGCTCAAGGATTCCAATCTGTTGGTTCCAGGTCAGACAAGAGCCACAAGCCAAGATGTCACAAATACCAAAAAGCAAAAAAAAAAAAAAAACCTGCGTGCGTTCGAAAGACGCGAATCTTATCGGGGCTGGCTGGAGACAGGGGAAAAACGGCCCCAGCAAAAATTGGGTCATCATCAAAGACAAAAACAAGTCAAGACAAGACTGGGGCCCAGCCCAGAAGCCACCAAGCCCAACGGGAGCGAGTGATGGATTCTGGTGAGGGTGAGAAATCGAACACACACATGAAAAATACAAATGGTGAGATGCCATTGGCTGGCTGGCTAGGTCGGCCGTCCATTCGCCCATTTGCGGTGTCTCATCGGCCATCACTCATCATCCATGAAAAGATCATCCATGAACCACGCTGGCTCGGCTGTTGTTGACAGATTAGGTGTCAAAGGCGGGTTCCATGGATGGAGACTCATCATGGGTTTATCCAAGGCGGCTGCAGGAGCCATCATGGCCTGGCAAGGTAGGTTCCCGTCTTGAAGGAAACGCTGCTCCACTGAGAGCTGTTGACGCACGGTATGATGAGCACAGTGAATCTCAGCCAGAGCAGATGCTCCAGACAGGACGTGTCCAGGGCCTGTTGTGCTGCTGCAGGGCACAGCATCCAAGAACGAATCAAACGACGACGATAAGGCAAGGGTAGGTGTTTGAGTGTCCACATCTGTTACAACATCACCGCCTCCCGCACCATGGCCCGCAGCCGCTCACTGGTTCGCTCGAGCTCCTTGACTCTCCCCATTGCGTCAGCTATCGACGACGCTTTGGAGATATCGTTTTCAGCGCCCAAGTGTGAGTGCCCAGAAGGTGAGGTGCCGAACATCATGTTGAATTCAACCATTGACGAACATCCCCAATATTGACATGTCGCGTCGCCACGCTCCCCGAGTCGTCATAGTCGCGGCTAGGATCTTGTTGGACAAACCGGGTTATTTCTTCCCATGTCAATCTCTCTGTGACACTCACCAGACGCCGCGCTGCAAATCACATCGCCAAGCCCATCCCAGCCCGAGCGTTGCCAAGGCTCTCGCCGGGCAGGGCCAGGACTTGCTCAGTGCTTGTGCGAGCCCTTGTGCTCTGCTGTGCTCCCTTGTCTGTTGAGCTCGTTGTTGGTGCCCATAGCTCTCACCTTTCGCAAGCATTGATCTGACGGTGAGAGATGATATCGAATGATGGGCCTGATCGAGAACTGTGGTTTCAAGGTAATCTCATGTCGTCCTCTGGAGAAGCGCCAGGGCATCAAAGGCGCGTTGAGTACAGAGGCATTGCACAGTGCCCAGCATCTTTTGAGGCCCGAGGCTGTAGTTGCAGTGCCTCTGCAGGTGAACGGGTCAAGAATAAACGAGACACTGGGCGCAAGAACAGCAAAGCACTCCAAGTCCCCTCAAAGGCTATGGCTATGGGAGAAGGGTATTGTCATAAAAAGACGTAAAATTATGTAAAACAAACCATCATGAGAAGAGACAATATCTCCAAAAGTTTCATATTATTTCCTAATTCTTACCACACTTCTATTGCCATCCTTTGAAAAGCATACACTACTTTTGTCCGAATCAGTGTCTCGTTTTTTCTCGCAGGCTCCTACGGTGCAGTGGCAACACGGCGCTGCCAGTGGCCACCTCAGACGGCTACCAAGATGGAAAGTCTCTACCGTGCGAGGACCGATCTCAGGGAAAACGGGTCTGTGCTTCGACGCCATGGCGCCATGCTTCCCATTCCCATCCCGACCCTGCTCGCAAGTCGCCCTCACCATCTCCCTCAACCCTGTCCTTTCCTGTCCTGTCTGCAGATGGAGCGTAGTGCGCACAGAGGATGCCTCCTCATGCACACACACCGTCCTAAACACCACGACCTTCACGCCCTGCCTTATCCACACCACCATCTTCAACCTCCAGCTCCTTTAGCGCGCACCCGTCTTCCACTACCAAGCATCTCGCGACTTGGGCTGCTTCCGCTCCCCGGCCGTCCGCAGGGCAAGGCAGAGGGGAGAAAACTCTACTGTCTCGACGACAAACCAGCAGCCCGCGCTGACACCTGATTTTGTGCTTGACATTGCGGTCCCAGCCAGCCCAGCACTGTAAGGTACCGCCCTGTTAGTACCACGCATCTTATCTCTCGTCTTGTCTCTCTTCCCAGTTGGACTCGCCTTGCCTCGACTCGCTAGGTCCCTCGCCTGCCTATGCCCAGGGGAGGAGGGGGTGGTTGCATCTCGCCAACCCCCCCTGGCTTGGCCTGGCCTCTCTCTCTGTGACTCTCGACTGTCTGCACCGCGCTGCTTCTGCTCCTGTGCTGCGGAGTCGGCCGGCCGCCCAAGGGCTGGTTCTCTTTCGTTCGCCCGCCCGCTCCGTTCCTCGCTCGCTCTCACACGCCGTCGTCGCCGCCGCCGCTGCCCCATCCACGCCCAGAAGAATCCACCTCCATACATCACCGACCCGGTCCCAACCCACCAGCTAACTAAAAAATCCACCCCCCAAAACACACGACCTGTTCTCTCTCGCTCTTTACTGCTCCACTTCCCTCGACTCTTTTGTCCAGGTTGTTTGACCCGTTCTCCATCTCAACTTCCCTCATCAAATCTCTCGTCCCTCTCACTTCTCCTACATTTCCAACGTCCGTCGGTCCTCCGATCCTCTACCTCGATCCTCCTTGCGCTCTATACCCGACAATGGCACTATAGGCTTCTAGTCACAGACGTTGTGACTTTAACGACTCCTTGGCCCGCCTCTGCGAGCCCTCTACGCACCAGCATGTCGAGTCGACCAAAGTCGATACAATCTCGCCCACCATGGATTCCACTCAGCAGCATCACGTCCCATCACCACCATCACCACCACCACGCCCATCGCCACCATCACAAGTCGCTGTCGCAACAGCAGTCGTCCACCTCCCTCTCGACGGCGAACCGCGGAACCCCGCCGTTGCACACGCACCTCCCTTCCTCCTCCTCCATGCCGCTGAGGACCGCCAACAGCACTCCCATGTCTTCTCCTGGACTTTTCAGCCCCTCGGCTTCGCGACAAAACCTCGTCACGTCCGTTTCCGAGAACAACACACCTCCTGGGTATACCCAGAGCCCTCTGTTGCATCCGTTACAAATGCACAAAGTTCGAGAGTAAGCATCGTGAACCACCACGGATTTTTGTTTCACAGTCATGCTCAATTCCACCCCTCCCGCTCTCGCTTGGGCTGTTCGCCTGCAGCGGGGTGGGACAGGCAGGGAGCTTATCGTGGGGTCTTAATTTGCGAGATACTAACGCATTTGCCAATCATAGGACGCACAAAGCTCTTATCGACTCGGATACCATCACAGGCCGAAAGCTCATCAACCAATATGAAGTAATCGAAGAAATTGGTCGTGGGATGCACGGCAAAGTCAAGTTGGCTCGCAACTTGGAAACAAACGAGAATGTGGCCATCAAGATCATCCCGCGCTTTTCGAAGAAGCGCCGCCTCGGCAAAGTCACGGCCATGTCGCATCAAGACAAGACCAAAAAGGAAATCGCCATCCTCAAGAAGATTCGTCACCCGAACGTGGTAGCCCTGCTCGAGGTCATCGATGATCCGGAGCTCAAGAAGATCTACATGGTTCTGGAGCATGTGGAGCTGGGTGAAGTAGTCTGGCGTAAGAAGGGTCTCCCTCACATCTGCTTGTACGAACGACGGCGCATCGAGCGAGAAATGCGAGGCGAACCCCCGACTCCCGAGCAGGAACGTTATGAACAATTCCTCGAGAACCGTCAAGCCCTCAAGCAAATAAAGCGAGCCAAGGCGGCGCTTGGTTATCATGGCCATACCAACTATTGGAGTTTCGAGCACGGCGACGTCGACGAGCCCAGCACCAGCCTGGGTGCCCAGTCTCGCGTATCATCGAGGGACGACTTCGCAGTTAGCGACGAACCGCCATCAAGACCCATCTCTCGCCAAGCCTCTTGCACCGAATCAAGAACTCACTCACGATCTCGTTCCGTCGTATCCTCAACCCGAGCCGTGGAGGATCCTGACGAGTTCCTTCAGTGGGAGGACGATAACGAGACACCAGGCGCTCTTCGATCCAACCACACATCGAGCGTCGCTCTGGACGGAACCATGTATGGCCCCTACGTCGACGAAGGCTTCCGTGGCCGCTCTCCCAGCATGGCCGACTCTATCATCTCGCATATGTCGTCTCTTGACTTTAACCCTCAATCACACGACCCCTTCTCAGACGACTTTTCTTACGTACCTTGCTTCACCTTCGACCAAGCCCGCTCTACCTTTAGAGATACCGTTTTGGGTCTAGAATATTTGCATTATCAGGGCGTTGTTCATCGAGATATCAAGCCGGCAAACCTTCTGTGGAGCAAGGAGCACCGCGTCAAGATCTCCGACTTTGGCGTGTCCTACTTTGGTCGTCCCATCCGTGATGGCGAGCCCGACGACACCGTTTCCGAATCAGAGGCAAAGGATTTCGATGACGATCTCGAACTCGCCAAGACGGTTGGCACTCCAGCCTTCTTTGCCCCTGAGCTTTGCTATACGGATTTGGACAAGGAACAACCCAAGGTTTCGGAGCAGATTGATGTTTGGTCTCTTGGAGTCACCCTCTACTGCCTGATCTACGCCCGGATTCCCTTTCTGGCAGAAGACGAATTCCAGATGTTCCGAAAGATTGCGACAGAGGAGGTGAATATTCCCAGGAAGCGTCTTATGCCGGTCCATCCGTCGACATCGCCGAATGCTACATCCCTTTACAAACGTCAGAATAGGCACCCTTATCGAGACGACAACGACTTGGCATATGAGGAAGTCGACAATCTCCTCATTGACCTCTTGCGCCAGATGCTCACCAAGAACCCCGAGAAGCGTATTCGACTACGAGACATCAAGCGACATCCCTGGGTAGTCCAGGACCTGTTCGATCCCATCGGCTGGCTCGATGACACGGACCCTGCACGGCCCTCATCCGGTCGACGAATCCAGGTCGACGAGAGGGATGTGTCGGCTGCGGTTGTACCGCTCACATTCCTTGAGCGAGCGCGCTCTGTGGTCAAGAAGGCCGTTGGAAAGGTAATACACCCCCTGGTGGAGCGGAGTGATAGCAAGACTCGACGAAGAGCCGACAGTAGTGCCGCTAGCTCCGCCGGTGACAGTATGAGCATGTACAACAACGTGCCACCGGCGACTCCGCATCAGCAGTATCGCGACAACCGACGCAAAAGCATCCGCGCCGATGACTACTTTGCCAACGCTGTTCGGGAAGCTACTGCGAATCCGGACCACCCTCTCTCGGTCAGCCAGTCGATCAGCCCTCAGCCAGAGTCCGTCGTCTATGATCCCCTAGCCACGGTGCTTCCCTCAAACGAGGCCCCTCGAGGACATGCCCATGCGCATAGCGAAAGTGAGTCTCAGAAGGAACCTGAGAAATCCAACTCGGCGGCATCTCTATGGCCATTCCATCGTCATGCCCATAGTCACGGACACAGTGGTCATCACCACAGCAGGTCCAGCCATCACTTCCTTCACTTCGGCCCTCCGATGCCCATCTCTCAGACTACGCCTACCACTCCCAACTTTGCCCCATTCGATCACCCTGATGATTCTGGAGCTGAGACGATTCGAAAAACGCGGGATATAGACTCTGCTGATGAGAGCTCTCGATCACGTTCAGTCGACCGTGGACTCTTTGCCAGCAATGACAAGCGCGCCGAAGCCAAGGTTGGTGTGAGCACAGCTGTCGCTCCAGGCAGCGTTCACAAGCCATCCCGTCATGGGCGACCCATCAAATCCGTCGACCTGGGCAAGGGTGCACAGAGCAAGCGGCTGGAGGCATCACTGCTTTCTGCATCGCTTGTGGCTGCCACTGGGTTTCAACATGGCCAACCCTTGATTGACCCGAGCTATTACGGTGAAGCCCGACCTTCGACCAAGACAAGGCCCCCAGCAGCCCAGAGGGTCGACAGTGCGCCGGTAACTCGATCGTCACCGCCTCGCCACTCAGAGGAACTCTGCATGCGACGAACTGAGCGGCCCAAGGCCGACCCTGTCAGCTTCTCGTGCCCACCTTCGCCTATTCAGGAAGAATGGATCCGGAATCAGTCCCTGCCCCGCGCAGAGACTATGCCCACGACCAAATCGTCGAGTGTAGACTCGATGGAAGCTCTCGGTACCCCTTCGACTAGCCCAAGCGAGGTGACCAGCCCGGTGTCAGCGCAACCTTCGACCGCCAGCACATCAGAGCGGATGCTGGTGTTCCAGTCCGACCCCTCGCTGCCAGCCCTGCTCAGTGGAGCTAGCTCCGTGTCGGCAGATATGGAGGCAGAACTCCTTGGCAAGCCAGGTATCGTGAGCGCTCACCCTAACCTACTCGAGACAACCGATAGCCTCACACCACCGGCTCTTAACAAGGAGCCCGCGGCTGGCTTCCCGATCGACCATGTTTTTGGTAACGCTCCTGCTATGGAGAGCGGCCCACTGGCTGTTCACCTGGATGGAAGCACCCGAGACTCGGTGACAAGCACCCCTGTCGCCCGACCTGTGGAAGACGACTTTGACGACGATGGCAGTGATGATGGAATCCTATTGATGGCCAAGACCAAGAAGAAGCCAGCAGCATCGTCGTCTCGTCCTCCAGCCTTCAACCCTCGGAGACGAGACACCAACATCAGTATTGCTAGCACCGAGACTGCCAAAAAGGTACCAACCTCTATGCACGGCGACGAGTGGATGTCGCACTACGAATGATGATACCCTTCCCCACTCTGTAACGAGATTTGTCAAGTTTTTCTTGTCGCCATACATACTCTATCAGACGGCGGATGAGCGTTGCAAGACGTTCTCATCCGCCAAGTTGCACCTGTGGCCTTTGGTTCCTGAAAACATGGAAGCATGCAACAACACCCACATACATACACTGGGACTGCGATCGCATCAAGTGTTTTTTTCTTATTCTTCTTCTTATTGTTACTAGACCATGGTTGCTATCCCAGAGAGGGACTGCTGCATATTTCTTTTTTTCTTGTTCCTTTTTTGACATATCACGGGCGGTTCGGTTGCTCTCGACATATTACCCCCTTTTTGTACTGGGTCTGGAGAAGTCTTCTGGTGGATTGAAGGCAATGGACGGATACGTGGATGAAGCTTCGATGAGAATAATGATGGGTCACGAGCTGGGTTCAACGACGGAGATGAGCAGATGATGGCATGTGTCCAACGGGGAACCTAAGTTCAAGCTTGATGCGATGCGAGGTCATTCACGGGATGGGGGCGGCTTTTACTTTGTTATAAACGGGATTACAAAGAATGATAGCATTTCTTTGCTGGGGCTAGCTAGGTATTCATTAGTTAGTGGCTTTGGGCGTTGGCCTGCCTTTTCCTACGGGATTGGCAAGGAGCTCTTGGGTGCATTTGCATAGGAACTGGGAGGAGTAGCGTCTCTTTACTGATTACTCTCCTGTCCCCTTTTGGTGGGATGGGATGGAGGTGATCACTACGAAGATGAATCAAGAAGCGACAGCGAGTTGACTGTCAACAAAAGTAGTCCCCAGTATGATGTGAAGTGAAGCGAAGTGAAGTAAAATTCTCTTTTATACCAAGTCAATGATCTGTGAAATGTCTCTATGTGTTGTTGAGGCATTTGAACCTCTTCCATACTTGTCTAAATGCTAGATCAAGGCAACTCAGTAAGAGGAGGACAGTTATCAACATGACCAAACCATCGTGCCCAATGCAGTATTTAACATTAAACAGGCTCTATAAACGCATTTACATTCACGCTGACACTCTACCTCGAAAGGTTTTATGTATACTTGTATTATTACTTGGGTCAAGTTTTGACTTGACACTGAAAGCGTTGGTATCCAAGAGAAACGATTACTTGCTGAGTACTGACAAGACACCCGCCACAGCAAAAGCCAAAGAACACACGAAGAAAGCCCCAACGATGTTGACGGCTCCTGTAGGGGGAGCGGGCTGCTTCTTCGAGACAATGTCACCCACAATGTCATCAAGTCGCTGGGCCATCTGCTCCCTTCCAAAAAGTTCCTTAACCCTCACAGCACCCTTTTCACCCATAACCTCCACCTCATCATCACCCATGCTCAAAACCTCACGTACAACCTCTGCCCAAGCATCCACATCCTCTGGCGAACGCAACCAGCCCGTCTCACCATCAACGACAGTCTCAACGGGACCACCCGAGTTGGCAGCCAAAACAGGTGTTTTCGACAACATGGCCTCGAGGGGGACGATGCCAAAGTGTTCGTTGGCGGGTGTGTAGAGGAGAACGCGGGCGGAGCGGAGGAGGGCGTTCTTGAGGGAGCTTGGGATGGAGAGGAGGAAGAGAACTGGGATGTCGGCTGGTGCTGAGAGGGCTGTGATGAGGGTCTTTGCTGTGAGGTGTTGAAGTGAGAGGGATGTTGCTAGGGTTTCGAGTTCGGCGTGGTATTGAACGTTTTCAGAGACGCGGTGATCGTAGCCACCTGAGATTATCAGCATTGGACATAGTAAAGGGTAGTAGTGTGACTGTACCTGCTAGAATGAGCCTGCAACCCTTTCGCTCAGCCTTAGGAATGGCAGCGAAAGCCTTGATAGCAAGTCCAATGTCCTTCTTCCTCTCAAAGCGATTAATACTCAGAATAATCTTTTCACCCTTGAAAAACAACACCCTCATCATCACCGACGTCCTCCTTTGCTTCAACGTCGACGCAAGGGTAGACCACAACAGTCTCGACATGCTTCTTAAGATCCGGCCAAGTCCTTTCAACAATACCCTTAGTAAAACCAGAGTTAACAGCCACAGCGCTAGAATAACCCATAGACCACTCTTCAATCCAATCGAAGGGTCGTCTGTATAGACGTTTGATGATGGACTCGCGGCCTCGGGCGAGGAGGAGATCGGGAAAGTGACAGTAGAAGAGGATGGGGACTGTTGGATCGAGGTAACGGAGGAGTGGAAGGCCGGCCGAGAGTTGATCGACGATAAAGGTTTGAGGTTTTAGATCTCGTAGTTCGCCCGAGAGTGTGATTTGAAAGATTAGGTGGACGTGACGAAGGATTGCGCAGAGGATTGTAAGGCGGGAGAGGATTGACATTGGGATAAGCCAATTGCCCCGTACACGAATATCGAGGGTTCCTAGAAATTATTAGCTCCTGTGACCAAGTGCGAGGTGAAGGTTATGATACCATCGCGACACTCTTCAAAGCAATGCTTAGGATCACAGTGATTCGTAAAGATGACAACACAATGTCCTCGTTCCTGAAGTCCAACCGCAGCATCGACTACAAGACGCTCAGCGCCTCCGATACCAAGATCAGGATGGAAAAAGACGATGGCGGGCTTCTTCTCTGCCATCTTTTTAACGAGTGTGTATGTGTGTGTGTGTTGATGGTGGGGGACGGACACGCTATTCAGGAGCTTTGGAGGTGGGAAGAAGAGAGCTGTGGGGGAGGAAGAAGGTGATTGGTTGGAAAGTTTAGAGGTACGTATTCTGCTCATGGGAAGTGGGGCGGGGGGATTTCTCATCATGAGCATGCAGCAGGTTCGTTTAAACCCCAGGATCCATCTTGGCAGCTGATGATGGCCTTGCCGCCTTCATCACATGCAAAAAACTAGCTAAACACCACAAGAAAAGAAGGACAAGGGGTAGACAGCCCGACGACAATAATAGTTGCTGATTAGCAAATACACACACATGGCTTAATAACACACTTAATTCTTAGCCAAGTCTGGCACATGACCCACATCAAACCGAGATCAAAAACCCAACCACCGGTCCATACCCCCAACCTCGAGCCGAGGTTCCCCATGTTCCATCCCAAGCCTCATATAGAACCAAGAACTTCTCACCTCTCACAACTCAAACATCAACATCATCAATCTTTAAAAAATGTCCCTCTTCACACTCCAAATCCCAAAATGCGGTCCTCACGTAGGCGGAACCCTAACATGCACCCAACCCGAACCAAAAGTGTACCTCCTAACTCTGACGTCGCCGCCTGATAACCGTCTCACTGAGCCAGTTCTCAAGGCGTTTCTTAACGCTCTTGATATCCTCGAGTTTGGATATCCTCACGGCGTCGTTATTACTACCTCTGGAATTCCGAAATTTTATAGTAATGGGCTTGATTTGGAACATGCTGTTGCTACGGATGGGTTTTGGCATCTTCTTTATGATGTTTGGAGACGGTTCCTAACGTATAACCTCCACCTCTTCTTCTCATCAACACATGACTAACAAAAATTTAGATATCCAATGCCAACTGTAGCTTTTCTTAACGGCCACGCCTTCGCAGGTGGCCTAATGCTAGCAACAGCCCAAGACTACCGTCTAGCCCCAACCCCAAGAGGTTTCCTCTGCCTAAACGAGCTCCTCTTCGGAGCCCCCCTCAAACCAGCAATGTCAGCACTCTTCCGCCACAAAGTCCCCTCAACAACCTACCGAAGCCTAGTCCTCGAAGCAAAGCGCTTCACAGGAGAAGAAGCAGTTGCCGCTGGATTAGCTGACGGTGTGGTGACAAAGTTGGAGGATGTGTTGAAGTTTGTTAAAGAGAAGGAGTTGGTGGAAAAGTGCAAGTCGGGTGTTTATGGTGTTCTCAAGGCAGAGATGCATAGTGAGCTTCTAGAGTTTCTCAAGAGTCCTGGTAGGGAGGCTCATGAGAAGAGGTTTGATGATGCTCAGACAAGTGAAGATGAGAGAAAGGAGTTTGGAAAGGTTTGGTATGAGCAGTGGCTCAAGGAGACCAAGGCAAAGCTGTAGACAAGATATTGTAACTATAGAGTTGAATCTTTTTATCATTTTTTGTATTCCTCTGCTCTAAAGGATGCATAGTATCTCTCTGGTGTATACCTTTCGTGTATGCCCGCTAAGAAACGACATCGCTTTTATTCAAGCCAAAAAAAAGAGACAACCTCGCTTCAAGCAGGAAAAAACGCCTTTCCCTTCCTTTCAAAAACCAGACCCTGCCTGCCTGTCAGACCAAATTGACAAAAATATGTAAACGCCGCAATGCTTCAACTCCCCTGTCGAGATGTGCTTGGAGCACCTCGTCCAGTGGGTGGGTATCATGGCCCTATGAGACGCAAACTCCAAATCCTTGTCCTTTGTCCAATCCAATGTTTCCAACTTCCTTTATTCCCCTCTTCACGCCTGTTCTTCATTCGGCTGCGTCTCTACCGCCGTCTCGCTCCCAGTCTCACCGAGTGATGCTGTAGTAGGCTTGCTTCGCCCTGAATCACCGTCTCTCGCCGCCAACATATCCTTCTCTGCTTGGATCGCCTTCTCTCTTCGCTGCTCCACATCATCTCGTCGAACTACCTTTCGCAACGCTTCGCTGGCTTGGATCAAGCCGTCAATGCTGATAGCATGCTCCGTCATCTGGTGGCTGATGTACGTGTACACTCCAGCAGGCGTGTTACACTGCAAAAGATTCCCTTCGTTGAGCTTGAGTAGTGCCAAGGCCACCTGGAAGAGGAATGTGCTGCCGTCGTTAGTGCAGAGAACTACATCCCACAGGCGAAACAGGGCCTCGGCGCTCAGGCAATCTGTAAACACGGAAAGGAACCACTGGAATGTCAACGCCTCGAGCTCAATAGACAACGAGTCGAGATGCGCCGAGAGCTTGGGAAGCACTGACGCAACGTACTGTCGCAGAACCTGCTGATCCGCACGTGAAGCCAGAAGCGAGTGGTCGTAGTATCCATGCGGCAGAATGTTCTCAATGATGGACGCCAGAATCCAGAACGCATCCTCGGCAGACGGCATCATGAGCAAAAGGTTGGCGGCAATGAGGTTCATGCCTTGGCAGTAACCGACATCCTTGTTTCGCCTGGCATACGCGAGAAGAACCTCGTTAAGCTTCTTAACTCCTGGGCCCTTGCGGAAGAAGATGTTGTCCGTCAATGTTCGGTTGATGTCCATCTTGATCTGACTGACAACAACAGCGTCGTCATCCTCGCCACTTTGGCCTACCAGGTCTTCGTAGTAGCCAGGAACACGTAGAGCCGCAGCCCCCGAGCACTCGGACCACACTTTGGCTCGATAGGCAACGGGAATGCCACCTAGCACCAGATTCTTGAATTCGTTCCACTTGGCTCTTCCGACCTTGCCCTTGTTGCCCAGGTCTGAGACGCCAATCATTTCACCGTCGGCAACGCGCGTCTCGGGCAAAATCATGGCGGGCTGTTCATAGCGAGCCTCGGCAGCAGATTTGGCGGCAGCGATAGCAGCTTCACCGTCGCGACGACGCTCAGCGCGTACTTTTCGGAGAAAGTCGTTCCATCGAACCGTCTTTTCGCGCTGGAGAGAATCATGCAATTCGCTGAGTTGCTGTAGCAAAAGCTTGACAGGTTCGGTATCGTCCTTGGCGAGGGCAACTGACGACTCAGGTTGTGACACCTGTGGCGTTTCGTTGTCAACAGCCGTTGTCGTGCTAGCCGAAGGAATGAGTCCAGAGTTGGTAGAGACAATGGCTGGCTTGGTCGGTTCGCTTGTCTGAGACTGTGGCTCAGGCGTCTGGGTTCCCTCCATCACCTCTAGTGATACGGCGATGCTTGGCGTATGGCTCAGTAGCTCAGTGGGAAACGTCGCGATCTTGAGGTAATCTTGCCATCTCTTCGACTTGCCATCCTCTGCATTCCGCTCCTCCAGACTGCTCGGGCTCTCTGGGCGACCGTCGCTTGAAACACTATGCTTGGGGCTAGGAAGGTCCTCGAAAGAGCTGGGAGAAATGCCGGTGCGACCATTGTGTAGCATCTCAGTGCGGCTACCCTTGCGCAAGTGCCGCGCCGTCTGAGCTGCCTCACGCTGTCGCTTCTTGCGCCGTTGGTCGTAGATGAAGCCGAATCGATCTGTTAAATATTCGCTGTTTGGAAAGTTGTTGTAAATATGCGTAAGGGTTGGGGGCTGCGACTCCGGGGATCGAATGGCGTCCATCTCGACAGGTCCATAACTCTCTTGTCGCGAAGATAGGTTAGTTGGGGGACTACCACGCAAGCTATCCCATCCATCCTGTGCCTGCCCCCTCGCTCCCTGAGCAGATGGTGCAGGAGTAGCTCGTCGCATCGCCATCAACGCTTTGGGGCCTCCAGCGACCGACACTGCTCGGGGCTGACCAGTCCGGTTGCTAGCACTAGAAGCAGCTCGGAGTGATCCTGCATTGGTAGAAGTGCTCACAGCGCGACCTCGAGACTCAGCCTCACGCCCGCTTATGGCACCGCCAGCTACCAGCCGCAGGGCCATGCTTGCCAACGAAGATGATGCTTTGCGCTCGCCGGGTGTGCCAGACTGGATGCTCGATGCCCTGCTAGGGGTCCGCACAGATTGCGCCTCGGGTGGGCTGAAGAGATCATCCTGAAGTGTTGGTCGTCGGTCCATGCTAGAGTGTGATCGTATCACAGTTGCCGGGTTGACTCCCTCGCCATTAACGCTGTTGGTCCGACTCGCTCGTTTCGCGGTCCCCGAGCCCCAGATATATTCCTTCCACCCCCTCAACGTGCCTTTTCCGCCCTCGGTGTTGCTGCTGATCGACTGGCTGCTGGCCCGGATGGTGGAGCTCTTGGTGCCTGTCTCGCCGTAGGCAGTAGCGACAACTGTATCCTGCATCGCGTCGCTCATGAGTTCGCTCAAGCCACTATCTTCCTTCTCCAGACCTTTTCCGGGGCCGCGCAGGTCAGCTTCGACGGCTCGTAGCCGCGTCTCGAGATCCAGGTTAGAGAGGCCGCATTCTCTGATTATCTTGCGCAGAGCACGTTCTCGCTCATCGGCGCGTCGTCGCATGGAAGAAATCTGTGCATCTCTTTGAGCAAGATCCTCCGAAATCTGCCTAATCAGACCAATGGCGCCGTGTCTTGAAATCAAACGTTGAATGTGTTCGTCATCGGCCTGGTGGAGGGAACCGGGGACCTTGCGCATCAGCGGGGCATCTTCGAATAAAGCGCTCCTCGCACGTGAGTCTGAAGTGAGGTTGTCAACGATGGAGGTGCGGCCAGAGGCAGGCACGGCCTTTGGGGCAAGCGTGTCGTCAGTGCTGGGCGGCTTGCTGTTAGACTTGGCCCAGGTCGGCTCCTCGAAGCGTTCGTTGCTTGGTGTCTCGGGCGAGAAGCTGGGGAAGCTTGTGAGTGACTTGTCACTAGCAGCAACACTGCTAGCAGAGCTACCAGCCTGGCTGAGACGCTTGCGGCCGCGAGGACCTCGAACGGTGGCACTGCGATTGCTGCGGGAGCTGCGATGGGATGCGTGCGAGGTGCTACTATGCTGGGAGACGGACCGCTGGAGGGGCGACGGCGGTGATGCGTCGGCCGCTTCCATGGCCGTCGCCATAGCTAGGCCGGGGGGTCAGCGGTATCTGACGGTGAATTTGTGTCGATGTAGAGTTGTATCGATCGATTGCGATTTGCTGCTGGTAAACAAGGTTGAGTAAAGTTGAAGGAGAAGAAGGGGAAGAGAAGGAAGCGAGAGAGAACGAGCGAGGGCAAGCAAGCAAGCAATCAATCAATCAAAGGGTGTGAGGCTTGAGGGGGTGTGCGATCGGAGGGAGAGCTCCCTACCCACCAACCGAGGGGCAAGTACCGAAAGTAGAAAGTACAGCAGGTACCTCCTGTTTGTGTTGGAGTGGACGTCAGCCTGTGACTGATATGACTTCGATTTGATAGCGCAACGTAGGCGAGCGGGATAGAAGAAGCGATGGGGTTTCAGGTCCGATGAGATGGAAGTTGAATCAAGAAAAAGAATATTTCTTACAAACAGATGCAGCAGCAAAATCTCTCATCAATACTTCTCTGTTGGGTTTGCTCATGTCGTAAAATTACCCCAAGATGAAGCAAGAGTCAGTCACGACAAACCCCGGTCCGTCAAGGTATGTACCTCTTAAAGTGCGTTTGTGCCCTAGCGATTGGCCCTCGTCTAGGTTGTTTTTTTTTTTTTTCACTGCTTAGGCATGGGGGTGATGCGTTGGCCCGTGACGACCTCTCCTGCGACGGACGGCTCCGTAATGGAAGAGAGAATGCGATTAGCGACCCCTGCCAGAACCTGTGAAATTGCCCGCCCTGAGCTATTACCGTACCTAACCTACCTACCTACCTGTACCGCTCGCCTGGCGCCGGCTCCACGTTAGGTTGGGTTTCTACTTGGGGACACGCGCCCAACGGGGGGGGTTACCCCCAAAGCCAAGCCCCAAGCCCCAAGTCCCAGGGCCCTAGAAGCTTGATGAAGAAGCTCCGTCACCGTTCAAAGAAGGGGACAAGTTGCTGGGTAGGGCTAGCAGCATCTCCCGTCTCCTATCCCGCCCAAATTACTCCAGCCTTATGACCGAGATGCTCATCTCTTGCGAAATGTTGTCCCCCTGGGTTACGCCTGGCCAACTAAAAGAGAATTCCATCCTTAAAAAGAAACGTCGACTTTTTCTTCTTACGGCGAGATTCCAGAACTTTTTCTCTATACACGCCCCCCTCTAAATAGTTGCTTTTTCCTTCTCTTCTTTTTGTTTCCTGTCTCACCTAGTGCCGAAGGATAACGATGAAAAAAAAAACTTTTTTCACGAAAATTCTTACAAGGGATAAAAAAGAAAAAGAAACACAATTTTTTCCTTCAATTTTTTTTTTCGTGGTCACACGATAAATTTTCGTGATGCTGTCCAAGCCGTGAATACAACCCATTGACACCAGTCAATCCATGGGGATCCAATCTCATGCAAAAAAGACTTCAGCTTTCAACAAATGATCGACTGCGTATCTCTGACGTCGGTGCGGCTACGACGTGATCAGCGTGACTTCATCCTGCAGCCAGAAGACGCGCTTGCACATGGTACCCTTGAGTCTCACCTCACGGGCTGTCGTCGTCCATGGACCATGTCCATCCATGTTCATCCATGTCCTGCCTATCGTCGCCCTGGCCATCATCCGCATAACACACATCCCTTGTCAATGCGACTAATTACAGACAGCATTAGAGTCAGAATCAATGGAATGAATGCTCTCTCTCATGTCTGTTGTATTCATACAACTCAGGTATGCAGCATAATTACTCGTAATAATCAAAACCATTTATCCGTGTCCTTTCCTTTCATTTCCTTTCCTTTCCTTACTCCAGCCAGAAACCTTTCTGGGGATGCCGTGTCCGTTCCTGTTCGCCAATTTCCTCTCCCTTTCTCAAACCCTTGCTCGACACTCTTTGGTTCGCTTCATTATCATCTATCAAAAAAAGACCACAAAATTCCACAAACGCCATAAATATGCATAACTCAGGACACGTCCTCCTCATCATGCGCACTCATACATTGCAATGAATACTCATGCATGCACTTGCTCTGCCTCACGCAAAGCTGTCTTCTGCGTTCCACTGGCTGCTTCTCAACGTGTCAATCCCGTGATTCGTCTCAGGTTCACCCGCCGCATCCTTGCAGCTTGGAGCCTCGTCGCCGACAAGTGTCTCGTCTGGTAGCAGACCCTCGGCCACCAGCGTCTGAAACACCCCATCCTTGGCCAGAACCACCTCTCGGTTGATGGCAAGGCCATCCAGCTTTCGTAATCTCTTGCAGCTTGCCACAAGCACGATTTGGTGCAACCTTCGCCTCAACTTGGTCATCTCGTCCAGTCGCTTAGCAAAGAGCTCGTCCCGCTCAACATCAGCGTCAGGGAGCACGAACGGATCTACGGCTTCGTTGCGATCCCTGGAAACCATCACCTGCATTGTGGGGTAGAAGCCGATTGTTACCGGGTTGTCCCTCAGGTCGAGTTGCGTGAGATGGGGAAACTCGATGAGCAGCTCCGTCACCATAGTAGAGTCGGCAAGTCTGTTGCCAGCCACCAAGAGCTTCTTCAACCGGGGAATGAAGCGCAGCGGCTCCAGGTCACGGATCGCGTTGAAGTTGATGTTCAGCGTCCGGAGATTAGGCATCAGCTGGCCCAGGTTGTCTGGCAGTGCTTGGAGGCCGCAGTTTGCCAACTCCAAAAGTTGAAGGTTGAGAAAGTCGACCGTCGGCTCAAACGAGCCCAGGTAGTTCCCAGAAAGGAAGAGCTTTCGGACCTCATAGGCCTCCGACAAGAAGCTGAGGTCGAGCGATTGTTCACCATATTGCTCTCTGAGACTCAGGCTGTCAAGTCGTCGAGCTCGGTTGAAGCCCGCCAGATCGACAAGGCGGTTACGATCAGCATGCAGTGAGTGCAGGTTGGGCAGGTTGCTTATATCCAGAGAAGTGAGCCTGTTGTCGCTGAGATCCAATTGACGAAGCCCCTTGACGTCGACCGCCACCGTGAAGTTTTCGAGCCTGTTCTTGGAGAGCCTAAGTCGCACCAGCGCCGGTGCAAGCTCCAGGTTCCGTACAGACGAGATTTGGTTACCACCCAAATCAAGCTCAGTAAGGCGCTCCATCTTAACTCGCGCAAAGTCAACTTCCTCAATCAGGTTATCCCGAGCTCGAAGACTAAGAAGTCCATCGTGGGTATCAAGTCCATCGAGGCTTGTCAGTTGGTTGTTGTCAGCCTTGATGCTTCGCAAGTGTACCAGACCCTTGAGTGCCGACAGGCTCTTGACCTCGTTGCCGGAAATATCCACGTATTGAAGGTTCATCAAGTGATCCCACGATGTCAACTCAGTGAGCAAGTTTTGTGACACCTTGAGCTGACGCACGCTTGACGGTACCCCGTCCAGATGTCCCAGCGTGTTCTTGGACGCATCCAAAGTCACCAGCTTGCCGCAGAATTGATCAAGCATGTGTAGGCTCCCCAGGCGCTTCTCATGCAAATCCAAGTCTGTAATGTCCTCCCAGTACGGCTCGTAAGGCTCAACCTCACTAAGCTTGTCCACAAGTTCCCGTATCGTCATGGACATGACCTTCTTAGAGCCATCACCGGTTGCCATATGTCGACGTCCCATAACATAGCTGACCTCGAAGCCAAACGACTGATCCGAGTTGTTGAGAGTAAATTCAGACAAGGGGCTGAGGGAGAGCTTTCCAACGTTTTGCCCGACAAGGGCGCTATCATCCGGAGGAACTGAGAGAAGGTTGTTGCGCGGCGTGTGATTCACGATGAAGCTGAGACTAGCACGACGACCATCGGGTGTCTTGTGGCTAATAACGCTCGTCTCACCAATGATGCTGATCTGGCGTTGTTCGTCGGTTGGGACTTCGATCGTACTCTCTTCATCCTGCTCGTCGATGCGAGACACTGGTCTCGGGATGAAAGCTGGGCCGCTAGACGCAACACTTCGTGACACAACGCGGTTACTGCGCACCGACCCTTGGCCGCCGTTCTTGAGGGCTGACTTGCCAATGCTGGGATAACCTGGCGATTTCTTGGGTGTCGGGTTGGAGCTGAGATGTCCCTCGGGCATCTCTGGGTCGTCTTCTAGAGTGTCCAAGTCTTCTGCCACCACGTCCTGGATAACGGATGCCACTGGCGAGGAAAACGTGATAGTAAGATTGCGCCTCTTTGTGACCGTCGAGGGCGTGTTGCTGGCCTGGTCGTAATGAATGTCGGTCGAGCCTTCAACCGACTCGTTCAATTCCAGCTCAGAATCTTCCATAACACGAGCATCTAGCTTCTGAAACTCTTCTCGAGCGAGACTGGCCACATTCGGGCTGAGTTGTCCATCGGGAGATAAGGTCGTGTAGCCTCGGCTGGACCGAGGTCGTGGTGCCCTGGAAGGACTCACCGGTGATCTCGCCTGGCTCGGGCTGCCTGCTGCGTCCGTTTTCTTAGCTGTGGTCAACTGCAGGTTTTGCATCTCCCGTGTTAGGTCGACAGAGAGATCAGGAATGCTGGCGAATGGGTCATCCTCGCTGTCCGAGGGCAAGATGTTGCTAGACCGGCGACGAGTTGGGGTTTCCTTCTTCTTGATCCAAATGTTATTCTGCTTGTCCAGATACATGCTGCCAACTCGATCTGGGATCAGATGCGACACGCTTTCCGGCATTATGGTCTTGCGCGTGTCAGAGCCGCGAGAAGATCCTGTCGGATATGACCTGTTGGTAGAAGCCGCCGAGGAATGAGAATTGTAGTTTCGTGTTGGGCTTGGAGGCGTGCCATTGTGAGCAGGATTGAACGACAACCGAATGTTAGGCGGGTCGCTGATGGCCTCATCGTCGGTAGTATATGGAACATCCGATCTGGTGCGCGAGTTCTCGTCAATCTGGCGTTCAATCTCCAAAGCAGCGCGGATCGCATCCTGTGCGAGGCCCATAGATCGCATGGATGAAGAGATGATATCTCCCATGTCGCTCAGTTCCTGATACTTTTTCAATCGGTTAATGAGCTCAGGGTCTTCTTGACGCTGGGGAAGTCTCGACACAGGTCTGCCCTCACGGCTGGGGGGTCGGGACAGAGGCTCCCCCGTGGATTGGTATGAAGAGTCAGGGTCCTCAGCAGAGGGTGTACCCTCAGCTTCCGATTCCTCCACGCTTGACAAGACAGGCGGCTTCACCTGGTTGCGGATCATGGCCATGATCTGGGCAGCCTGGTCAACAAAGTCCTGAGTCCTAATCGACGGCTTCCGGTCTGTCTCGCCAAGAGCGTCACTAGCCATGCTCTCGTTCTGAAGTGCCCGGATTGGGGACTTCTTCGGCAGTTGGCGGGTATCGCCGTCCTCGGAATTGGCCACTGGGCTTTGATCGCTGCGTTGCGACGACCCGCGACTCGGTGTAGGGCTACGAGGTCGAAGAATGGTTCTCATAGCAAGAACGCTTGGGTTCGCCAATTGGAAGTCTCCAGGTCGAGCATCCTTGCGCTTCTTCCCCATGGCAGATTGCATGTCTCGAGATGCCGATTCTACGCCTTCCAACCAATCTTCACGACCAAAGGCGATGTCGGAACGGTGAAGTGTGCGTCGACGCTTGGGTGTAGGGTCTTTAGACGGTGAAGTCCGCGGCCTCTTGCCCTCTGAGCCAGAGTCACGTTTCGGAGTACCGGCATTGTCTGGACCACCCTTTGCCGGACTGAGATTCTTTCGAATCACGCTAGAAGTCGAAAATGTTCGGTGATGTTTGCTGCTAGACGAAGACATGGACTTGTTCCGTCGCCTGCGAACAAGGAGCTCAGAATCCTCTCCGGGAGACTCTGGGTACTGGAATAATGGCTCGATGGGGTGTGACGAGAGAGGGTGAGGAGCGGCGTTCTCTTTATCCGAGTAGGGTGACCCTGCTTGTGAGACATAGGAAATGTCCTCACTGAATTCGTATCCTTCGAGATCATCTCCACCAAACTGGCTAACCGACCTCAAACCAGGGGTCCGATGAGGCGGCACCGCAGGACTTGAGGCTGACACAGGACCTTGGTAAATTGGAGAGCTCTCCTGGTCTGCTTGAGGGGGCGAGCCAAGAGACTGTCGGGAAGGGGTTGCAGACATCCCTTCCTCGAATTGACTGATTCGTCGGAGGAGTGTCTGGTTAGTAAAGGTGTCGTAAGGTCCAAACAGCTTCAGAGGGCTTGTAGCCGACGACGGCCTGTGTCCAGAAGCGATCTCCCGCTTATCGGGACTGGGGAAAGGTGCCCGAGGCATGGAAGGGCTGAGATTAAAATAATCGGATTGGTATGGGTTGGTAACATTCGTCCGAACAGAGGGGAATTGCTTAGGAGTGCTGGCCTGCAGAGACTCTTCAGGAAGCATTCCACTTGTATCAACACCCAAGCCAGGGCTCAGGTCGCGATAACGGAAAGAGCCCTCCCCGGATCGACCTCCTCTCTGCAAATTCAGAAAGCCTCCCCTGCGTGCGTATTCCTCCGTGTTTTCCACAGAGCCAGATGCGTCATCATCAGTCTTGTCGAATCCTGTCTGGGGATCAACATTCGGATCCAGCAGCATCTGGTTGATGCGTAGAGCTTCCAGTTTCTGCTTCAATGTGTCGGCTGGCAATTCGATAGGCGCAAAGTCCATCTTGCCATCCTTGTCACTCTGCTTGCCGATGAGGATTGGGCTAAAGTCCTCATTGCGAATCACGCTCTGGCCGCTAATTTTTCGAACGCTGCCATCTGGATCCTGAGTGGCACTCAAGCAACTTTCGTCTCGGTAAATATCGTCTCGTGGTCGTGAAGGTGTCTCATCATCTCTTGGGCTTAGTTGGCTCGAAGCCATGGAATCCTCCACGTTGAGTTTGTACTTGATCTCTCTCTTCGCCCTCCTAGGGCTTGGGCTTGGCGTAACTTCGTTGGGGTATACTGGTACTTCGTCGTCCAGTTCGTCCAGCTCGTCCAAGGCGTCCAGTCCGGCGTTGACATCGTTGCTCGCGGTACGTTGAGGGTAGAAGGGTGGGCTAGACGGCATGATTGAAGTCTCAGGTTCGGGTTGCGACTCGTCATCTCCATGGTCTTCGGGGGCGGATGGTGGTTTGAACATGTCTTGAAGACCGGTCGCAGCAGAGCAAAACAGGTCGCGTTGCTCTCCGTACTGGACGTCCCCGTACACCAAACGTCGCTTCCACTCTGGTGTATCCTGGGGCTTTCCCGGCGACGACTTATGTTGCACCGTGTTATGAACAACAGAACCACTTGTAGAGGCAGAGACTGATCTGCTAGCGTATCTTCCACGCCCAAACTTGAACTCTTGCGACGGCTTGGTAATTCGAAGGCTGGAGACGTTGATATCATTCGGGGTTCGCTCGCTGAGGACATTGGCGCTGCTATCGTGGGGATGTGCCAATTGAGGTCGCGGACCAAACGTTCTACGTGGTATCCGACTCGGTGTCTCTTTTGGCTTGGTCTTGGGGGAGTCGGTGTCTTTGAGAGGAGGAAGTTGGACAGCTGAGGCGTCAGATCCGACCTGAGAGGGCCAGTCTTCGGACAAGGAGTCCAACCAAGCGTGCTCCATGGCGACGCCTAAACAAGTAGTTCGAGGCAGGAATTATCAATGCGACTCCATAAACTAAACAAGAAGAGATGCGATCGACTGCGGGGTCGCAAAGCTCAATGTTGTTTATGCGTCGCGACGTGTGTGTGCTCGACCAGGCGATAGGGTGGTAGCGGGATAGTGAAATGAAGATGTATTAAAACATGAGCGAATGGTAGGGATTCAAGAGGTAGCCATGAGGTCTGAACAAGTTATCAAACAGAAAGAACCATGTGGGAGTCAAGGTCGCGAGGTGATGTTGCGCGTATCCTAGAGTCTGGAATAAACGAATAAACAAGACAGGGGTGTTGATTGGGGTTCGATTGGTTGCCGTGTCAACACTCTTGCTCCAGCCCACAGTGTGTCATGAGATTTGCTTCACACTGGCAGGTCAACATTCTAGCCTCAGGATAAAACTTCAACACAACGCTATAAAAATAATAACAAAAATTAGAATACACTGATAGAGACCTAAAAGAGCTATATCATTATTGTAGTGGACTCAGATACATAGCAGATATTATTCCTTGACATTATGGATGCTATCTTCAACTTGCTGGCCTCGGTAGGCAATGATACAGTGCGAACGGACTGTCCTAGCTCCCCCGTCACACGCGTGGGTAGATCACGTGCTGGGTCACGATTTCTTTGCTTCTAGCTCTCTGCACGCATTCGGTCTGAACAAACGGTCGTCAAAAGTCTCAACGTCACCTTTTCGAGTGTTCGGGACATTTTCCACGACATATTCATCTTCATTCGACTTCTTTCGCCTGTCATCAAGGCAGTGCGCTGGCTTTCACAAAACCACTTTACGCGCTCTCACGTGAGAAACGCGGGGCGCGTCTCCCCTGGAGACGGCGTGAAATCAATCAACGGCCAAGCATACACCACAGCGCACTGTTGACGATAAATGCGGGCCGATCAACCGAGATAACGACGTTTTGCGCCTCCTGGAACCCTACCGACTTATTTATGTACCTGTTCAGGACGACGACCTTTGACATCGAGGGCGATACCCTCTGACGCCGACATCATGCAGCGCGTCGATCCATCAGCCGATGAGCTGTCGTTAGAATGGGGGGAGGATACAATCTACAGCGAAGCGACATGCGCCCCCGAGGATGTTTTGTACGAGGGATCAGACGACGAGGATTACGATGATCCAATCTCGCGGAAACTACGATACGAAGAAGCTGGACAGCGATACCTCGACGGAAAGACTCCTTTCCTCATCACAGCATCACTGAAGGGCCCGTTCGATTCAAAATCTAGACGATGGGTGAACCCATGGCGATCCAAACACCGCACATCCGGGACATCGCAAGGAATACGGACATCACCAGGCAAATTATTGAGGTCGGCACAAGTAAAGCGCAATGTGTCAATTCCAGAGACCATCCTCACAGCACCGGGCGACAGCCTGGAGTGTCATTTGCCAAGCCCTGAGAGTCTAAAGCAGGCTTCAGTTGCAGGAGGGCATGCGTACATGGAGGAAGATGATCTAGCAAAGGTCCAAGAGTGGAGGGCAGCGGTAGAACCTGGAGATGCAGCAAGAGATCGGTTCTGGACATCAACACCACAGTCATCATTGTCGGCGAGAAAGAGGAAAGCGAAGGGATCTTCATGGCTAAAGCATTTGGCTACCAAACGACGACGTACCGATATCATGGAATCCGGATCCGTCAACACTCCTGCCCCACGACGAGCACATCCCATCACCATTGTCGACGATCAGGATGACTATGGTGATGCGCCGACCACATCTTTCAACAGCGTTCCGGATCGATTACCTTCCTCGGCTCTTGCTGCCAACAGATTCTTTGCACCGTCCCAAACTAGTGACTGGGAGGGAGATACTCAAGCGGCAACGGATGTGGATGAACTAATAGAGCCAGATCGTCGGTCTTCTGCTGTGTCTTCCAACTCCTCAGTCAGGCGCATAACACCAGTTCGCGATCTTGGAAAATGCGCCCAAGACGAGGAGGCCAAGCATGCAGAAGATGAACTTTCTCGTGATAACATTGCGTCTATGCAGGCTGCCGCCACTCTATCATCGCCGATATCGCAAAGACAACACATGCCAGCCCCTGGTCGAAGTACTGAGTGCTCTCAACACAGCATGCAACAGCAAAGTCAAAACAAGCCAGCATCGCCCAGTCAACAGCGTTCACAAAACTATGATGCAGAGTCTTATCTGTCCTTATCCTCAGAAGACGACGAACTTTCGAGTCCCTCGCCAGCTTTCGAAACACAAGAAGATCGGAGTTTCTGTTTCAAGATGCGCCCGAAGCACATTGCAGTCACCGAAATTGTCGACACAAGTTCTCTCGTGCCGACATCAGTATCTGCTGAAGATCCTCAGGCCAGCGTCAGTGAAGAGGAATATTGGTCCGGCTTGTCGTCTATGGACGAAGACTCTGGAGTACTCGCCCAGGACGACAATACACCTCGAGTTAAGCCTAACGACGCCGAGAAGCCGGATGTCAGCCTGGCCGATGCCCCTGCGACCGAGCCGATGGACTTGGACAAACCTGGGATGTCAAGTGACCTGTCGTCAATTTCCAGTCAAGAGTTTACTGGGTTCGATCTCTCTGAAGAAGCGCCGGACGACCCCTGCGATGTAGATACCGCTAGCGATTCGTCAGAGAGTGGTTCGGATACAGCGATAATGTCGTCTCCTACACCAGCGGAAAAGGTGATCAAGGTTACCGAGGCCGAGTCTTCCAGTGACTCTGAAGAGCCAGACTCCGAACCACAAGGAGAGGAAATCCGCGTTGCAGTTGAAGGTGACAGTTCGAGCCGAGTTGAAGAGACCACGGATTCCGAGGACGAAACTACGGAAGAATCAACCGATCCCGAAGAAGACGACTCTGCGAATTCATTGAGGGCATCTGGTAACAAGTCTTCACAAGTTTCGCCACAAAAAGGAGCAGAGCAAGGCATCGCCAATTCAGTGTACACCACCTCAAGCCACTAGTTCTATCACCAGCCCTGCCCACGGATGTTCCCTCCTAAAGAGCTCTGTAAAGAAACACATTTCGCAGAGCTCTTGGTCGAAATTGGCTCGCATTACCCAAAGCCCTCTAGCATCACCCAGCGCTCGCCGTTTGCAGCGCAAGGAAAGCGATGTTTCGTCACCCAGCACCCCGGTTGCAAACAAAGTATTGAGCCGGATTGGGTCGAATACACGCCTTACCCCCTCACAAAGACCATTATCGAGCCCCATCAATGGAGATGAAAATGGCCATCAAATTGAGTCGAGTCCCAATCTTGAGCCCAAGGCTGCAGAATTGGAGCAAACGCCCTCTTCAATGATGCCATCCGCTAATATTCATGCCATTGGAGCTACGACACCCCAATTGGGAGTTCAGCAAACGCCTCGAGAGGCACATGATGGTATGGATATCGACCAGCAAGATCCCAAGGAAGACTTGCCAGTTCCCTTTTCACAACAAAGCCCATGGGCGGAAAGCAAGCTATCTCAATACGCATCAATGGCTATGGACCGACTGCCTATAATCGCTGACGCCCAGGAATCTACTCCGCTGATCAAGAAGCACGACTCCTTCGCGATGACATCTTCAGCACCCCAGACTCCCTGGACAGAGGAGACGACCCGAACCCCCATTATGGGACGGACGAATATACCTGCCATTGCCGAGGAAGATCACATGGTAGTGGATGTGCCAAATACTCCTGAGGTGGCATTGAATGCCAATATTCAATTGCAGAACGAGGCTCCGGTTATCACCCCAGCTCCAGTCGCTAAACCTGCTACGCCTGAACCACAGTTCTCTGTCAAGTCATTCGCTTCGTTCATGTCACCTTCTCCGGAACGCCGCCCTCGCAAAGCCAGACGGGCCAGCTGGAGAGACTCGGGTTCTCGCCTTCCTAGCACGCAAGGCATCTTGGCCTCGGCGACCAAGAACCCCTGGGAGCGAAGCAGTTCACAGCGTCGTGTGTCGTGGGCGCCTCTGCCTCATGAAACCAAGGGACAGGGCAGCATTCCGGCAACCCCAACGCCTTTGGCAGTCCCAGCCCGCGCAGCGTCCCCTCCACCAACAACCCCAATCGAGGACCTCCCTACCGACGCCAAGTTCCGCAAGCATTTCAACGCTGTGGCCCGCCGGAGCAACATGGCCCACGGAAACGTATACTACCAGCGTCTACTACCCTCGGAGTCGCAGCGCACAGTCGGAAGTCCCGAACCGGACGCCATGGCGGAGACATTCCTCACGGCCGATCAACTCCGACAGAAGCAGCAGCACGACGACAACCAGCACCACTTGGCGGATCACACTAAGAGTGACCGCGAGACGGATGAGTCACAGGATCCTCTGGACATGGTGGAGGACGTTTTCCGTGAGATGGGCGACTTTCTACAGAAGTGGGATGTGGACAACACCAAGACACCCCAACCCGCTCAGGGGCCACAGAGCCCTTGGTGAATGGTCGACCAACAAATGCACGTTTTTAAGGCGCTATGGAAAGCCTTGTTTTTTCTCGGAAGCTACGGCAAAGCACAGATATTAGGAGGGAAAGGATTTGAAATGGTTATTTTGGTTTTGTGAATGAATTATTATTCACGTATACGTACATCGGTCGGGACAAAGCATGTCAAGGAGTTCAGGGGGCGAAAAAGGACAAGGCAAAACGAAACGACACGATTGCATGACACGAGGATGGGTGTTTAACCCAACAATTGGGCGTTTGTGTGCAAAAGATACCTCGAGTAGAACAATTTCTTGTTTCATATTCAAAAAATAAGCTGCATAAGATTAAAAACACTCTGTCTATGCCTTTTCACGTGGTTGAATAATCGAAGCTCTAAGGTCGTGATACTAAATGCCTACGATTCATCTTGAAACTACGTAAAAAGAAACCTTTGGACACCGCTTCCTCGTAATATCAATGATGACGAAGAAGCAAAAACCCTATTCTTGTCTCAGGGGGGAGCCATCAGAAACGTGCATCCCCTACGTTGCCTGTCAGAGCCCATGAGTGCGCGGTGCCGGAGCTGATTCGCCAGATTGCTCTCCCGGGTATTATTTCCAACAGAACCTACACCGCGAGACAATATGCCAGGAACTGAATGAGCCGAGTACGCTTTCTTCCAACACATCTCCCCGAGATGCCAAGACAGGGGGAGAAAAAGGTACAAGAACAGTTGTCGGAGTACCTCTCAGCCCTGGACACACGCCCCCCATGGTGACCACGACTACTAGGCGCGCAGGGCCGCCGCCATCTGGGGTCCCGGGGAGCACATGGCTGCGAGGTAGGCCTTCTGTGGCCGGGTCGCGGATCGACGATGGTGCTCGATCGAGGGTGCGGTGAAGCTCAGCGGACGTTCCGGGTGGCAGGGAGATTAAACCGGTCGGTGAGGAAGGAAAGCCTAGAGTATTCCCAGTCCCAAGTCTCCGGGAAGGACAGGTACATACCCTGGAGATGATCCTGTTCAGGGGGGAAACTCGAACCTCCGTGTTGAAAGGTATGAGGCCAAGTGGTTGACGAAACGTTTCAGGGCTGAATATCTCGGGGCGATGCCGGCGGAGCGACGGGTGGAGCAACTCTGCCCGTCCAGTCCGGTCCCGGGACGGGATGCCTGCGCTGGAGGAGACAGCTTATTAGTCGGATCCGAGAGGGTCGTGGCCCACGCGGCATCTGGTAGCAATCCTGCTGTTCCTTTTGCCAGTATGTAACTAGGGTTGTCATCTCTTGTCTCCTCTCCGTCACCAACTCCGACTAGGGTGGCCGCTGCAAGAAGCAAGCCCCATCTTCTAGAGTCAGACGACATTGAGCTTTGTGGGTTTTGTACCCATCTGTTCCACCTTCATCTGGCTCATGGAGGGCAGTCCGTGTGTGTGCTGGATCAGATAGAGGAGAGGTTGAGGGTGGGGGGAACGTTGGGACTCGAGCATGATCGAGACCTTGCCCCTACTCCCGCGGATATCCAGATTTGAATCTCTGGGCGTTGGGCTGCGAGAGATGTGGTTAAACTTTCCCATATGGTGAACATGGCTGTCAGACCAGGCTAGCTTCGAGAAGAGGTAGCACACGACAACCTCGTGTGATCATCGTTCCAAAGTGCTTCTCGCTTCCCCCTTCCCCTGAATTGGCGTTGGCCCAACGATCAAGAGCGTGTCTCACTGGAGACAATTTAGCTTCGCCTCGTCATTCTAGATGCAACGGAGGGATTCGCGCCTCCAAAACAATCAAGGCCGGCCGGGGGTTTGAGGTTGAGTTTGCAGCGTCATGGAGCGGGCAGTCGAGGCACGTTGTCGATAGGCGAGCGACGATTGGCCGGTTGCGGCTGAGTGGGCGATATGCACATCTCCAAGCCAAGGAGGCGAACATGCCTCTGACAAGATAGGGAATGTCTCGCTAAATGTCGGGGTAGATCAGCGGCTCGACTTATTGGACAATGGCAGCCGGGATGGAGCAGGGAAGGTCGGGCGGAACTGCCTTGGTTCGCTGGAGTCTTGGAAGATGGATGTTGAAGAGGAGACGGCGGGATGGGACGTGCCGCCAGTAGCTGGGTTGTTGGACTTGGTGGTGGAGAGGTGTTGGATGGCTTATCAAAAGCCCGCTTCCACCGCAACCAAGCAAGTTGAGGCCTTGGTTGTTTCGCGCACAAATTTCTGCAATGAATTTGTGTGCGTGAAACGAAACAAAGTTCATCTTGTTCCATTCTCATTCTCTTCTGCAACCCTTGCACCGTCCGGGCCGCCGGGGAAGTCGGACCAACAAAGTAGCATTGAATCGATGCGGCGGTCATGTCCATGCCATGCCATGTATGCGCTCTGTCCTAGGGTAAGGTCAATGCCTGCGCCCCCTCTGTCGAGATCAAGGGCATCAATCATGAGACGGTCAACTCAATTCCACCGTTCACAGGTTGCAGCATCCTCATGGTCTTGCTGCAGAGCACTTGCAGGGCCGTTGACAGCCGCGCTGTGCTGGGATAAATTCCCAATGTACTGTTTTGGTCCGGCTGTTTCTTGCGGATCATCTCGCAGCACGCGCATGGTCGCATATCTGAGCGGGGCCAGGGCATGGCATGGCATGGCATTCTGCCTGAGCATATCGATGGTTGCTTCGTGGATTCCCGCATCTAAGAACACGCCCCTAAATCAAAAAGAAGGTTATGCAGAATAGGAAAAAGAAAGGAAGAGAGATAGCGTCCCGCGCCAATCAACCCTACCCTGGGATGGATACCGTGCAGTACCGGGTACCTACCCTACCTACCTCATCCAAAGCTTGAGGCCATGGCAAGTAGCAAGATATGGATGGATCATGGATCGACAGCCAAGCGGAAGTTGCCAGAGGACTGTCTAGGCGGTCTCAATACACGATCCAGGGGGGCATGAGCCCGAGATCAAGCGCGCACGAGGTCGGTGCGGAGGCGTATGAGATGGGTGAGGGTTGGAAAAGAAAAAGGGTGTCGCATTTCCCGTCTCACGCCAGCCAGCCAGCCCTGAACTGAACCGAACCATTCAACAGGGTCGGAGAGAAAACGTGTCTCGAGGGTTTCATTGTGTCATAACACAGAGCTGATGAGCGATGAGTTGGCTATGATGATGGAATGAGATGACGAGGCTCAGAGCGATTCGATTCGATTTGTGGGCAGAAGCTTCAAGCTCGGTCAGCGACTGAAAGCTTTGGACGTGGCAAGGCGACACCGGGCGAGACTTCTAATGGTCGCAAGTGACATGTTGTGCGAACGTGTAAGCTCCAGACCGGGAGAGATGAACCAATCCAAGCCATGTGCGTCCCAGGAAATGCCACCAAAGAATGCCACGGGGGTCATGGTGCCATGGTGCCACGAGAGAGGGTGAGAGATATCCGTCCGTCCTCCGGAGACGGCAGCCGGGCGATCACTTTCTTCGGCAGCAGGTCGCAACGACATGATTGTTGTTGTTGGGTGTTGGACGATACCCTCAAGTGCACAAAGGAAAACTCACACTGTTGGGCCGACTGACCAAAGAGCCGCCCCAAGATGTCATGATCTTGGCGGGCGGCCGGGGCATCACATGACACCCCCCAGCTTCAAAGTTGCCCGCCAAACGGAGAAAGAGCCCCGCACTAGATCGAATCGAGACACCGTTTTGAATCGCGCATACAGACACACATCCATCCATCCAATCTCACAGACCACCAAGATGCAACAGACTGGGGTCGAGATTCGAGCCAGCACCAGCTTGAGGGCGAGGACCCTGGTGGGTACGGTGCGATAACGGGGGAAAATGACGAGATGCGTTGATAGTGGTCCGTCTCTTGCAGCGCGTCTGCTCGTTTCGTGGCGCGAAAACGGAGCAGTCCGAGGGAGAGAGGGACGTTTTTTTAGGCGCGGCTAGCTCAGAGCTGAAAGGGAGAAAATGGATACAGTATCGAGGGAGCCGGCAATTTGATGGATCGAAGGGAAGGGGCCTGAAACCCTGCGCCACCCGTCGTCGCTTGTTTGTTCCCCGTGGCCCCTTGTTGAAGCTTTTTGCGCCGTCCGTCATGAAAACAAGCTATTATCCCGGGGTCATGACCTCTCGGATTGCGCCCCTCAACCAAGTCAGCAGCTCAGAAAAAAGAAGACTACTAAAAAAACATTCTAGCCAATCATGACAACCAATTGATCAGATCAATCTCGTAAATCGCCACCGTATTCCCTTGCCCGTCGTGTCCGGTGAACAAATCCATAGCCCCAGGCTTGGGTATAGGGATGGGGCCGTTCCCTGCTGTTGGGCAGCGTGACCAGAGGAGGGACCTTGCCTTGGGGCCCAAGGGAAAATCCAGAAAAAATGACCAAAGAATGACCCAGAGATGATCCTAGCGAAGCCGAAGACGGGGACCGGGTCCGCCAAGAGGTGACAAAATACGTCAGCCTCGGCCTTCTCAGTCAGTTCCATTCCATGAGGCACTCAATGGAACTCTATATCGATTTCCCGCGCCCTGTCTGAACTGTGTCTTTGATCAGGAACTCGGAAATAACTGCGGGTAGCCGTAACAATGCATTGGTCAGAGTTGCTGAGTCTGTCTCTCTCAGCAAGATCGCGGCGTGAGTCTCGTCTTATTCCTTCACCCTCTGACAGGGCAGCCCAGTAGCCTCCACAACGCTCCAGCCTCTTGTTCACGCCTGCAGCCGCGGACTGGGAGCCAAGGCGGGTCCCGGAAGATTCGAGACAGGGGACCAGAGGCGTTGTGAGGGCGTCCAATGGCTGCCACCTGGGACTGGATGATAAGGTCATGCATGGGGGATCTGACGCTTCATGGAGGACCTACGGTATGACAGCGGAGTGTCCTATTACAGCGGGACTCTTGGACGGTAGGCGGTGCAGATTGGAGAAGCAATTAGCATTGCCTGATTGGCATTGGCATGATATTGGCAAATATTGGCAAACTGCGGTCATGGACTGATGTATGCGCGTGTTGTCGATTATGGGAAGAGTTGGACGGCGAATGGGATGAGATGCGATAGGACGACCAGTCACGGGGACAATCCAGTTCAAACTCCCATGTGAATCACGCTGGCAAAGGTACAAAGAGATGACAATCGCTGCTCAACATGCAAGTAATTCGCATCTCTGATTAGGTCCCTGACGTTGGGGTAGCACTCTATTTTTGATGAGACGGATGTGATGAGATGGTGCTGTTGCTTGATAGAGGCCATCCACACACCCTTTTGGCTCTCCCGCGATGGACGTTGTCATTCAACCAACACTCCCCCCTCATCAATGCCGTCCATGACACCCGCCCTGCTTTCAAAACTGCCAACCGTCACAGAGATAACGGAGCGCTTTCAGTCTCTACACGTGGTGGAGAGCCAGGCTCCCTGCAACTCTGGGCTGCATTAACAGACGCCTCGGCCGCCGCCCCGGTGCAGACTTGGAGACGACAGTACATACATACAGTAGCCGGGACCCCACAGGCGTGACCGCTATCCAGCGGCCTGGAATCCTGCTCTGCAACAGAGCTACCGGGCTGCCTCTATGGATCATTGGGAAAAAAGCACGGACTGCTGGTGGCATTGGATCTCAGCTTTACCGGGGGCCGCTGGTGTTTGCTTGACAGGCAAACCTGGGAGGTTTGGACGCGGTGTGGCCTTCGAGTTCGGACAGGCGGCCACTAGGAGGCCGGAACCCCGCGAAATGGCTCAGGGCTGGCTCGGGAATGGAAGCTTTGTTTCGAGACGGTCTGGATGGGCTGGCATGGAAATGGACGTCACCCCGCCAGAGATGGACGTATGTCGTCGACTTTGTGTTCCCCCAGTCGCAGCCAAATCTCGGCGCATCTGCCGGGCTGAGTTCTGGGACAGAGGGTCAGGTACTTGTCAGACAAAAGGGTACCTCGCCTGGGGCGGGCCCTTTCAAGTTTCTCTCGGTGCACCCTCCCCCTCCCTCCAGGCATGGGCATGGAGGGCGGGCAGGGCAGGCGCGGGGCCTTCCATTCAGTTCAGTGCTTCTGCTTCTCATCCACATCCATTACAAGGGCCTGACGACTGACGCCCGGGCCATCCCCTCGCTATTTCTACCGGGTCTCAGATACCACTTACCGCCCCCCGGGCTCCGTATCTACGAATCATTCCTCCACGCCCACATCCTCGTCCCTCTCCCTCGCTCTCCCATCTTCAAACTCACAACTCTTCCCTCTTTTTCCCCCTTCGCCAACCATACGAGCGTGTTGCGCCAGATGTCCTCCTCATGTCCAGTCCGCATCCCACGTCCGAAAATGCCGCACGCGCCGTACCGGTGAGCGAGCCTGAGCCCTGTCGTTCGCCCGAGGTCCTGCTAGATGCTGCTCCAGGTGCTGCCGCGGGCGCTGCGCCTGATGCTCATGTCGCTTCTGGCAGTCCTGGCCTTGATCATGACCATGATGATGATGCTGTCCGTCTCGGCCGCCGTGCTCAACCCCCCCGGCTGATCGCTGCTGCTACTGCTGCTCCCACATCCTCTAACACTACTCCCACTCCCTCTGCTGCCATCTCTCCCTTCATGCCGCCACCCTCCTCCGCAGACAAGGTGCCCGACAACGTGCCTGATTCTGTTCCTGATTACGTGCCCTGTGGTGATGCCAATGCCAGGGACGCCGTCCAAGGCCCCGTCTCCCCCGTCAACGGCCATGCCCCCGGTGCTTCCAGTAATAAGAAGGCCCGTGGCCCCGGGCCCCTGCCGAGGCAGTCTGGTCCTTCCTTGTTGACCCAGGCCTTGGCTTCTGCCCGTGGAATCACAAACCCCAAGAGCTCTAGGCTCTCACCCCAGTCTACTTCTACTACAACTACAGCCACCATCTCTCCCCCGACTGTCACCTCCCCCAGCTACTCGCCTATTACAACCCTGCCGACAACCATCCGATCGTCTAAGTCGGACCACAACGCTGCAACCTCTCCCGCGAACACCTCGACTCCTACTACTCCCATACCGCATTCGACTCCTTCTCCTACACTCGACGGCCCTCTTACAGAACCTGCGAACTCGACATCGCGACCCGACCGAGACAGCGCTGCCATCTTTATCGATCCCTTTCACCAAAATGTCTCCACGAAATGCGCCGCTCCTAGGCCATTAACGAGAGCCACATCCGAGTCTTCCAACATGGCAGCCTCCACCGTCACAACAATGACCTCACTCGCTGCCCGAGAGGCCGCGAGCGTTCCCTCGTCTTTTAGCCATTCGGCCCTCGCCACCCTTCGCGATGTCATTGCTGATCCCCGTGAGGCGAGGGATGTCCCCCGAGGCAGGGCCTCGACCTCGCTGGATCTAGACAGAAGCACCATTGATTACTACCAACCCCGAACGACCACCTACACGACATCTTTCAATGATTCGCCTTCGCCATTCGAAGACGATAGCCCGGGGACCAAAACACCACCTGCGACCTCGCGACGGGAGGATGCTAGGAACACCGATCAGAGACCAGCGCCATGGGTCAAGGCCCCCCCACATTGGGTGGCAATGGGACCTGAGAAGACGGAAAAGATTTGGTCCATTGGCTCAGTTGAAGGCCAGGAGGAGGATGGCCTGGTCGAAAAAGTCCATCACCGAGGCGATGGCTGGCGTGGAGCCCAATGCACGAAGTCGCAAGTCGAGCTACAGTTTGCGGTTCTTCAAGGAAGGCCTCCCACCAGAGGACAAGTCTCGTCGCAGAGAACCGAGGCACACCCCAAAAGAAAAATTGGCGCCAACACTGGAAGAGGATCACGAATTGGGCTCGAATGTAAAGCCGCACGCCACTCCCTCTAAGGAATCAACCGCCATTCGCTTGCGACACGATGATGGAGGGGTCCCTCTACATATACCAAAGGCCCCCTACTCCGAATACGTCCTCGAAGAGCAACCAATTCTTAGCACGTCGCCCGATGGGGATTATTTTTCGCTGCCCGTCGATGGCTCGCTCACCTCGGGAGGCAAGACTCCGTTGCGAGTGCAACAGTCCGCATCTCGACCCGTGAACGGGCATGAAGAGGGCAAGTCGGTGGAGACAGCTGAGCTTGTGGGGCCGACCCCGGCCGCTGATGCCGACGGCGAAGCCGAAAGAGTGGAGGCGAGACGGAAATCAGGCGACAGCGTCAATACCGAGGTCGGATCTCACGATGATGGAGATGCCGATGAATCCGGGGAAGAGAAGATCTCATCTGCCGTCTTCTTGCCCCACCAGGAGCTGCAAGAACCTTGCATAGGTGAGCCCCAGGACCGCACCGCGGCCCGTAGTATCCGGGTGCGGTCTCTCTCCCAGAGTAAACAACATCCGTGGCTCGTCAAAGCGGATGAGCCTGAGCCTGAATGCATTCAGGAGAAGGATGAGCCTCCCTACGGCCTCGCTCGCCTCCCTTCCCGCGAGCGCCTTGCTGTGAAGCGCACTGAGCTCGTGCCTGACAAGTTCGAGGACGGCGCTGTCGTTGAAGAAGACACTACAGTGACGGCCGACGCTCCTCTTAAACCACCCCAAGCCGTGAGCCAGTATGAGGACCATATCCATGACCACCAGCACGATCCTCAAGAGCCCCTTGAGGCCATTGAGCTCATTCCGTATAAACATCAAGTCGGTGGTCATACCACTCTCTGGCGGTTCTCTCGAAGAGCCGTCTGTAAGCAACTCAACAATAGGGAAAATGAGTTTTACGAGACTATTGAGAGATACCACCGTGATCTGTTACCTTTCCTTCCTCGGTATGTTCCACCGCATTTGTCATTTCCTGATTGAATGGCGGATTGTTCCGTTGACGCGAATTGCTTTGAAACTGGAGGCTAACTATTATGCAGCTACATTGGCGTCTTGAATGTGACTTTCCGCAAGCAAAGTCGCCGGAAGAGTACCTCTAAGAAGGATGAGGCTGCAGCGGCTGAGCGTAAGAAGGCCCAGGAGCAGCTTGAGGCGAACCGCCAGGAGAATGGGCAGAATGGACACAAGGACCACATCAAGGCTGAACCACCAATGGGTCGTGTTATTAGCCAATCTCTGGCCAACTCCAACGTCCCTATCCCCACGGTGACATTTGACGACAACAAGCACATCCTACCCCGAAATCTGCTTCAACCGATGCCCTTGCCAAAGGAGTTCCGACGGCAGAGCATCTCAACATCGACGGTATCAGATCCCGCGGTGCCAACATCAAAAACCGCGACCCGTCCACCACTCGATGAGCGGCCTAACAGTTGGGGCGCTACCATGATCAACAAACGGCTGCGGAACGAGGTATTCAACGATGCGTTCCTGAAAGAGCCTGTCAAGGTTCATCGTCACCGTCGACCCCATCAACGATCGATCCCGCGTCCCACTCTTCAGCGCCTGCTTCGATCTACAAACTCGGACCCTTCCTTGATCAAGCCCGACTCACCTTTTGTCAATGTAGACGACAACCCGACCAATCATGGTCAGTCTCAGAGAAAGCTTGCGCACCACCACTACTCGCATAGTGATCTCGGCCCTGAGCGGGCTGTACCTGATATGGACGAGTATGTGCAGTCTGAGCCTGAGCAAGCACCAGGCGAGATGAAGGATGTGACGGGAACAAGTGCACCAGAGCCCGAAACCCTCAAGGACAACCCACTTGCCGCCAAGAAGAAGCGCAGATATTCTGCTGGTGGACTCCGTCGAAAACCCGAAGACGTGAGAGAATCTAGAGGAGACTTGAAGTACTTTGAGGAGGCCGACGATGCTGGATACAAGGGAGACAATGAGGAAAAGACAAAGCGACATTCGAAGAACTGCTCCACGGTTAATGGACACAGCACTCCGATAACTAATGGGAACAAGGAGCATGCGTCAAACATCGTTCATCAACAATCCGAAGATGACTCTGCCGTCAGTTCGACTCTTGCCACACCAGCGCCTGAGAACATGCTCGATCTTGCGCCCGAGCCTGCAGCCGAATACAAAAAGATCCCCCGGCCTGTCAACCCCAAGGAAGCCAAGACGCAAAAGGATCGAGTCGAATACTTTTTGCTGCTAGAAGACTTGACTTCAGGCATGAAGAGACCCTGCATGATGGATCTCAAGATGGGTACCCGCCAATACGGCGTGGAGGCTACACCAAAGAAGCAAAAGTCCCAGACGGAAAAGTGCCGGACCACGACGTCTGCGGAACTGGGGGTGCGTATTTGCGGTCTGCAAGTGTGGAATGCCAGATCGCAGACGTACGACTTTCAGGACAAATACTACGGGCGCAAGCTAAAAGTCGGTGAAGAGTTCCAAGGCGCTCTCCAGAAGTTCCTTTACAACGGCCTCGACCTGCACAGTATCCTTCGGCACATCCCGGTAGTCCTGAAGAAGCTTGGGCAGCTGGAACAGATTGTCAGCAAGTTGCATGGTTACCGATTCTATGCAGCAAGTCTGCTCATGTTTTATGATGGTGATACGTCGGAGGACCCCGACTACGAAACGATGTACGAATCCACTACCGACTTCGCGACAGACACGGAAGAGACGACACGGAGGAAGAAGAAGAACAAGAGAGAGATTGATTTCAAGATTGCCGACTTTGCCAACAGTCTCACGCCGCTCGACGATATCACGGACAAGCCCTGCCCGCCGCAGCATCCCGATGAACCTGATGGTGGATTCCTCAAGGGTCTGCGGAGCCTGAGGAGGTATTTCCTCCAGATCCAAAGGGATGTGAGGCAGGAATTGGGTCTGGACCCCAATGGCCGATTCTCGGGCTCCGTGGACTATCCGAGGGAGTGCGATTATGACGACGACGGAATGGTCAGCATCTGATGGACTCAATGGTTGTTCATTAGCTGGCAGCGGCGGTGTAAGTTGACATGGGGAGTCTGATACCCACACCTTTGTCCTTGGGCAGCTTTGCAGCAAGGATTGTTTTTATTGTAGCCTTTTTCTTTTTCTTCTACGAACCTTTCTTGTTTCTTTTTCATTCGTCTGTTATGGACTGTCGATTCGGCGTTCACATGGGCCTGCCCCTGGAATCATGGGACAGAGAGGATGCCAAAAAGGGCAAAAGGAACAGGATGTGCGTCTCATGACAGGTTCACTTTTTTTCTGAAAAACATACCCTGCATCGGTTCTGGCGTAATGCGACAAGGAAGGGGGGGAGGGAGCTGGAGTTTCAAAAAGCCCAACTTTTTATTCTTTTGACTGTTTTTTCTTCACCTGGGCTGGAGGACAACGAACAACGGATGGGTATAGGCAATGGTCTATGATGAGGAAGGTGTGTTTCTTTTTTTTTATTCCTTTGAAATTGGCGGTGTTTATCGGGGGGCGGGCATTGGGAAACCAGAATGATGACGGTCTTGTTTGTTTCACTGCGGTTTGTGCTATTCTTCATCTTTAACGGCAGATAATGGACAGGAAGGACTGGGGAAATTGGGGAAGGGATTCTTAGAGCGTTAGAGAAAATGCCAACTAGAAGGATCGCTGATCCAGCATTCATGTCTTTTATCATTGAATTGCCAAGATGATTTTGCAGTTGACTTGTGGTGTTTTGAAGTGATTCTCCGAATGTGTCTTTGTCTCATAAATGTGCTCGAGACATGCATTATCTTGATAAGAGGAATGTAAACCACTCGGTTACTGAACCCATGCTTGCCGATCGAGATAGTGTCTCAGTGTCTCACCCTCAACATTTCTCCCAACTGATCTTGTCTAACCACATCTTAGCCTTAACCGCACTCTCTTGAATCATGGGCGCCATCATATCCACGATCCAGTCAACTGTCTCAACCGTATCATCGGTCCTGAAAACCCTCTCATCTCTGCACACTCAATTCTCATCCCTACTCGTCAGGGCCTCATCCCCGCCTAGTCTGCCTGTCCCCGCACCAACCCGCTCATACTGGCTTGACGACCCGCCGTTTCCTAAGCTATGCGACATTCAAAGTGAGTTGCCTCCAGAAGCAGATGTCGTAATTATTGGAAGCGGCATAACGGGTGCAGCGGTTGCCAAGTCACTGCTGGAGCTGTCAGGAGAGTTGAGGGTTGTCGTATGCGAGGCCAGAGAACTGTGTAGCGGTGCTACGGGTAGGAATGGCGGACACATCAAGGCCACGCCGTATGAAGTTCTTGCAATGTTTCGCGCCAAGATGGGACCAGAGAAGGCGGTCAGGCTGGCGAGGTTTCAGAGGAGTCATCTCGAGATATTGAAACAAGTCGGAGACAAGGTGCCGCAGGGTGAGGTAAGAGAGGTAGAGACGGTGGATCTGTTTACTGAGAAGGAGGATTTTGAAAAGGCTCAACGAGAGGTTGAGGAGATGAAAGTGTGGATGCCAGAGGAGAAAGCCCTTGTCTGGGAGGCGGATGAAGCCAGAAAAGAGGTGAGCTGGACTGATTCATTCCTGTGAGACGAGTTTGCTGATCAGTACAGTTTGGTGTCAACGATCTCATCGTAGGGGGGATCTCTTATTCTGCCGGGGCTCTCTGGCCCTACCGTCTTGTTACGGGTGTGTGGAACGATCTGCTCGATCGATTTTCCACTCTGAGCATCCATACCAACACACCCGTCGAGAGTGTCTCGCATGAATTGGGATCGTCGCCGTACGCTTACACGGTCAAGACAATTCGCGGAACAATCAAGACTCGACACGTGATACATGCGACCAATGCATACGCTCCCCATCTCGTTCAATCGCTTCGAGGATATCTCACCGGTGCCTTGGCACATATGTCCGCTCAACGCCCAGGAGCATCATTCCCTTCGTCACACGGAGGACGATCATGGTCTATTGTCTACAACCCCGGTTTTGATTATGTGACGCAGCGACCGGATAAAGCAGATGGTTCGCCAGGGGATTTGATGATCGGAGGGGGGTTCTTTAGGAGTCGTGAGCAGGGATTGGATCAAGTTGGAGTTTGGGATGATAGTCAAGTGCACGCCCTCCCGTTGACGCACATCCGGGGTATTATGCCAGCTATATTTGAACCACAATGGGGAGAAGGAAGCAAGCTTGTCAAAGCCTGGACAGGTGTCCTGGGCTTTACGGGTGACTTGATGCCCTTTGTCGGCCGAGTTCATCCTTCAAAGGACAAGAACTCAGGAGAATGGGTTGCCGCTGGATTCAATGGCGAGGGTATGGTTTGGGCTTGGCTCTGTGGAACAGCCCTGGCAGTTATGGTTCTTGGTATGGAGGAGGAGAATTTGGAGGAGGGTATTGGAAGGCCTGGGGGAAAGTTGGATGAGTGGTTTCCGAGGGAGATTCTGGGTGTTGATAGGGGGAGGTTGAGGAGGGCTGATGTGGCGAACCTGGCTGACTTTGTCAGTTGAAGTTATTACATATTTACAGAACGCTGAAATTATATATGGACCTATGGCAGATGCTAGTGTTCATTTGTATTGGTTGTAGTGAAATGTGGTTGGCACAGGTTGCCAGCTGTTGACAGCCGTCAACTGCCAACCCATAAATACCTTGCATGCATCACCACTGCCTACTTTCTTCTTCACAACAACAACATTTCATTTTCTCACTTCACCACATCCTCATTCACCTTCATCATCTCACTTCAGTCTTGTATCGTCTCATGCCAGCATCTTTGTCTCTTGCCACAAAAATGCCTTTGACTCCGATACAACCTAGTGAGCGCATCGACGCGTGGCGGGAGCGTGTGCCCAGTCGTCTGGAGCGACGAGATCCGTTCGAGGGTGACGGCTTTGAGGAGCGTCCTTCGACCCGTCTCGTGAGTCTTTCCCCAGCGACTTGTGTCTTCTTTTTCGCTCATGAGTATCCGTTAGACCTTCCGTGAGGCATCTCCTCCTGCACGTCGTCCATCGACTCGTCTCAGCTTCCTCCGCGCTGCCACACCTCTCTTTGGACGTCCTTCTACCTCATCTAGCCGACCGTCCTCGGGTCTTATCAAGCGACCCGTCGAGAAAAAGCGCAAGGGTATTTTTGGAATCTTCAACGGCAAGCGCAAACGTGATGACTCGGAGAGTATCCCGCGGGAACCTATCCACCTGAACTTTTTGTTTGTGGGCAGCAAGTCTGCTGGACAGACCTCTTTGCTATTGTGAGAGCTTCGTCATTCGTGTGTTGCCGTACTGACCTTTTGTAGCCGTGCTCGATATGGCTACTTTCCTGATGCAAGTTATAGGGAACTCGACGTGAATCATAAGCTAACATGTCACAGTCTGACGCTTTCTCGAACCCCTTGTATGAAACCTATGTCAATGAGCGCACCTATAACGACCACCCTGTACGCATTGAGCTGTAGGATACCTCTGGCGTACCAGACCTAAACACAGTCGAGAGATTGACGTACATTTCTTGGGACGCTGTGTTTCTCTGTTTCAACATTTCGGACAAGGTGTCCATGTATACCATTATGCAATGGGTGAGTGTCCACCGGGCCGTAGGGTTGGTTGTATGAAGCTGACGGATGTAGTGGCATCACGCATCTCACGATGCATTTGCAAAGACCGAGACTTTTCAGCCGTTGCTGTACCTTGTTGGGCTGAAGAAGGATCTCCGTGATCAGTGCTTTCTTGAGGATCATCGGACTGGTTCTGCACTTTCGCCGTCGGGGCTAATGGCGTATCCGACATGCTGTGTCTGTTCCTCTGAGGTTGGTCTTTCATTCTTGAATTGCATGTAAGCTCGAGATGAATAACTTGAAATAGGCAAACTGGCAAGCGAAGCGCATTGGTGCGCATCGATACATTGAGTGCTCGGCTGCTACTGGTCAAGGTATGAGGGAGGTGTTTGAAGATTCGACTAGAGAGGCGGCGAGACGAGCTCTTGGAGAGAATTGTCAGGAAGAAGAGGCTCCTGTGCCCAAGAAGAGAAGACGATTCTTTTGAGGCAGATGTTGGTCAAGTGTGCATGATCATGGGCAAGTTGGCTTTCACAATGTCCACTCACTCATCAATGATTGCTTGGAGCTTGGCATTGTTGGAGTATCACATCACCAGAGAATAATGCTTAGTGATTCACACACTAGCATTTACTTTTTGGGAGTTTTCTATGTACAGTAAATAGTCTGACTACCTGATTGAGAATCGATTCTTTCTGTTAATGGTCTCTTTAATCGAATAATTCAGGGTAGGTTTATTCAACCAGTCAAATATCCCTGAACTTGGCTTACATTTCCCATTTTGGCCCGTGCTTGAGCCACATGAATCCACTTTCAACCTCACTTTGTTCTCCTTCGTGGCACATGCTTTTTACTCAAGTCGGTAGAGATTGTGTCATTCTTGGAACAATGGAAACTTATTCTTGATTGTCCTTCTTTTTTGAGGATATTCATGCAGAGAAATTCGATGAGGTATAAACTTCCTACCCATGGACTTGTTGACTTTTTGTCCTTTTTTTCTTTCTTCCTTGATCCTTGTACTGACCACTTGTCCTCCGACAACAGCCGCATATAAGTCAACCTCACCACTCATCACCCACGCGACGACAGAGACATCTCGCCAAGATGATGTCTACCGAGTCTCTCAAGCTCCTGGCCTCCATCGTCGCAGCCCTCCTCGGCGTCAGCATCGGCCTCTTGATCTGCTTCCCAGCGGAGAATGTCCTGTTCCTCCTCCATCTGCTCTTTTTCGTCGGGCTCATCGTCTTCCTCACGGTGAGCCTCTCCTTGACCTTTTTCTGAACCCACGGAAGCGTTTTTTTCCCTGACTCCAAGTGAAATCAAGGTTCGCATCATTCAGCTCACCGCCCATCGCCGTGCCGCTGCTGCTGGTAAGCAGGTTGGACGTGGTCGACTTCGTCGTCGGGATGTCGATTATCATCTCTTTGTTCTCGGCTCTGGTGGACATACTAAGGAGATGCTCATGATGATGGATGATGGGTTCTGCAACTTTGCCAAATTTCACCGTCGCTACCTGATTACCGCCGGAGATCTCAACACCAGCTACCAAGTTGCCGAGTACGAGACTGATCTCGACGTCTTGTGTGCTCACGAGGGCAAGGACGCTGGAACCTACGACACCTGGTTCGTCGCACGCGCTCGTCGCGTTCACCAGTCTCTGTGGTCGACTCCCTTCTCCGCCCTGCGCAGCATGCTGGATATCATCCCCGCTCTTCTCACACCTCCCAAGAACGACGTCGGCGCCAAGCTGCAATACCCGACTTGCATCTTCTCTAACGGTCCCGCTACCGGCTTCTTTGTCGGACTGACTGTTTATCTGCTGAAGATGTTCTACGTCGTGCCTATGGACTCGATGAAGTTTGTATACATCGAGTCTTGGGCACGCATCTCAACCCTGAGCCTCACCGGGAAGCTCTTCTACTACACTGACATCGCTGATGTCCTGGTTGTGCAGCACGCCGAGGTTGCTGCCAAGTATGGGATTGAGAATGCCGGGGAGATGGTATTCAATGCCCGGCGCCCTGATATCTGAGATGGAAAGGGGCTGTACTCGGGAGGGTTCGAGATGGGAAGGTTTGATATGGAGAGGTATAAAAGGGAAGGGTTCGCACCTAGAGGTTCATGGAACATGCGTGAATCTTGATTCTCGTACATAGACGGTAATTTTTACATGGTTTGTGTACATGACGGGTATCATCCGCCCTCTCTGCATCATCAACCTCAAATCCCCACCTTGTTATCCGCCTCAGCGGCATCCACCTCAATAGCAATGTCATCCCCATCAGCACCCTCCTCCTCAAGGCCAAAGCTCTCAATCTCCGCATTGCGCTGGGCCTCGGAGCGTTCCGTCTCCTTGCCGGCCCAGAGCTTCCAGTTCTCAAACTCGCGGTCCTCGAGGCTGTGCGAGACGTCGATGCGAGTCTTGCCAAAGTAGGCGCCCACGTGTCGGGCCTCCTCGACGGCCACGCGCTTCTCGATCTCTTCCTCCTGGCGGAGACGGTAGAACTCACGGCGAGTGATGTCGTAGGCCTTGCGCTCGCTGACGTTTTTCGTTCTGCATGAGCCACATCTGGCGTTGAACGACACTATGGCGGGGTTAGCTGATGTACATGAGTTTTATACAGTCAGGTCGACTTGCCATTCTCCGCTCAAGGGGATGTGGGGTTGCCTCAAGCCCTTGCTCCAGTCACAGTGCTGATAATCCTTTCCATCCAACTCCATGATAATACGAGGCCTTGCGAGCTCCCAAGGGTGGTCTTTGTAGAAGGTGGTTCGTAGCGAATCCTCGAGGTACCTTATCCTCTGCGGGCGGAAGATGTTCTTGGGCTTGGTGGCTCTAGGGTTGGGTGTTCGGTGTCGGGGAGGGATGGTTCGGACGAGGGTCTCTGAGGGAGGAACCGTCTGCATGATGGTATACCATGGTGGTCTAGCGTTGGACTTTTGGCCGAGGAGGCTGTGGTTGAGCTCCTCAGTGACGGTCTGAAAGACCCTCGCGGGTCGGATCTGTCTGCCTCCCATGGCCAATTTCTGAGATATGGGTTAGCAGATGAAATAAAAGGTCATTGAATACATCATATCTAACTGACAGGGTCAATTGGCGCTCTACAACGGGAGTGGGTTGCGATGTCGCGGCTCTATGCTCAGCGTGGTGGTGTGGTGGTGGAAATTTTGGAGATCGGCCAATCTTAACGCCGATAATGCGGGATGCCGGCATGCTTGGCGCGAATCCGCCCCCGATCTGTTAGCAAAAAATCATCCCGGAAAAAGGTCCCGCTAAGAAACAAGCCTCTCATCCCACCACGACGAGAACGAGAGAGATTGGATTTTGCCGACATCCCTTCTCTCACTCCCCTTCTCTACTTCCAATTCTCTCCTCCTTGGCTTCCTCTGCCTCGAGTGCCGCGGCTACACACCGAGGTCGCAGCATCATGAGGAGGAGCTCATGAAAATCTCCAGTCGAGTAGACGGCTCCGTCTGTGCGGTGCTCTCGAACCGACCTTCGGCCAGGCTTGCCGCCACGACCGTGAGGAGGAGTTTCTGCGCCGTGAGAGATGGTGGCGGGGGGACGCACAGGAAGAGGCTTGCTGCCGATTTCTTTTGCGCGAGGAGCTCGTTATGGCTGCTCAGGACTTTTACACCGGCGACCGAACTTCGACGGACCCTCCCAATCCACCGACCCCGACATGCGGCAAAGAGCTACGGGACCGCCGCCGATGCTGCGCGACATTCGGGCCATAGCACCAATCCGACGCATAGACAAGATCCAGATCATCTCATGTCTTTTGTCCGACAAGAAGACTCGAGTACATTGGAGGAGCACCTGCAATACTACCAAGACCCATACCGTCGAGGGTATGCTCAACCCGATGGGCAAAAGCTGGAGGTGTCGGACAAGCGACGGGACTTTGAGCATCCGACAAAGGAAGAGACTTGCAAGGGCAATGATGAGACGAGACGAATAGTTGCCAAGCTCTGTTCTGCCGTCTCTCAAAAACTCCGTCGCCCCTACTACTCCTCGCTGGGGCCGATATACGACATCTATCTCCAACTCCCCGAACCCCGAATGCTTCACCTCACATGGCAGTGGCGAGACAAGTTTCTTAGGGTCATGGGATTGCCGCCGAAGCGCGATTCCGAGTCGATGCTGCGATACTTTAAACTGCTCGGTGACGTGAGAAACGTTGGCTTGACGCTGCGCCGGACCCATTGGAACCTCGCCATGGCGTTTGCTACCAAGTATGCGGGCCGTGCAACATCCACAGAGATGGAGACTGCATTGCGGATATGGAGGGAAATGGAGCGCGGTGCTGGTATCAAGGGGAACGAAGTGACGTTCAATATTTTGTTTGACGTCGCTTCCAAGGTTGGCAATTATACCCTCGCCGAGATGATTTACAGGGAGATGGAAAACCGGGGTATTCCGTACAACCGGTACCACCATGTCAGTGTGATACACTACTTTGGCCTGCAGATGGACTCGGCAGGGATCCGGGCCGCCTACAGGGACATGGTCGAGGCGGGTGAGATGATTGACACTGTTGTGCTCAACTGTGTCATATCGGGGCTTCTCAGGTGCGGCGAGGAGGTGGCGGCTGAAGAGACGTATCGGAAGATGAGGGATGTCCACTCAATGGCCCCGGATCTCCCTGATAGGAACTATGGGATGCCTCGGGTCGTGACCAAGGTGTTGATGATGTTCAGCAGAGTTGGACGGAAGCACCCTGAGCTTGGAAAATCGTTGCAGAAGCAGATTGAGCTCAGTCCGAACCTTCACACCTACAAGCTCTTTGTGGAACATTACTGCATCCGGATTGGGGACCTGGCAAAGGTTGCTCGGTACCTGGATGAGATGAAGTTTCTTCGGATCACAATCCACCCGACCATCTTCCTAGCCCTATTCAAGGGCTTCTACTCTCATGGAGGGTATTCGAGCTCAGAGTGGAGCGAGCAGCGCCTCGAGGGAGTCTTGAAGGCCATGTACCAGGCCAAGGACGAAGGAGTACGAGGTTTCCGCATTGACCGATGGCTGGTCATCTGGGCTCTGCGAGCAGTCAAGAAATGCTCCTCCAACGAGGCCGTCGTACGAGTCTACGATGAACTGGCCAAGCGCTGGGACATTGCCGAGGACCGGATCCCGTTTATCCAGTCTCTGTTTGACAACGTTCTCAATGGCAGCGATATGAAGTCGCCGATGGGTCGATGGGATGGCCCGTCGTACCGAAGATATAAAAAAGATGGAACTCGGTTATGATGTAACAGTATATTCTGTACCAACTTGTATATTACGCCAAAATTAGAGCATACCCCAGAGCTAGATAGCTCTGTGTACTTAGATGATTCTCGTATGAGACATGAGCACGAATTGAGCTGATCATGAGTATAAATCACAATTTCAAATGGCACGGAGACAATCATGTTATCCAGACAAATAAAATATTCGAGTACAAGGATCGAGAGTGACTGTTGTCTATTTCGGTTATGTACACAACGATCCATCCACAGGCTCCCTGATCTGTCAATGGACGAGCAGCATACCCAATCCGCTAACCACGGACTTAGGTAGGCTTGTAGGTCTGCCAGACTGCACGGCGAGTTAGCATCGATGCCTCCGGCCGGGAGAGCACGGGAGAGAAACCACGCACCGGAAATACCGAAGGGAGCGAAGAAGCCGGTGGCCATGAAGCCCCAGAAGCCAACGCCGAACCACTTGCTGCGGGGGTTGAAGGGGATGTTGCTGTAGGCGCCCTCGGGGTAGTGGTAAGGAGAGGAGAGGCGGGCGCGGGTGGTCTGGAAGCCTCGCTTGGTGACCAGAGAGGTCGTGGTACGGACGGCGGCGCGGGAGAGCATCTGCGCGAGGTCAATTCGGTTCGTTCGCGGCGGGAGGATAAAGTCGAGCGGCTCAATGGCTTCGGAATCGTAGACGGGAACGCACCTTGACGTTGTGGAGTGGCGATTGAGAATGGGAGCTTGGGTATGTGTCAAACGTCGTGATGGATAGCGCCGAGGTCAAGATTGGGTGGTCTGAGGTTGAAGGGAAAACGCTTAGCAAGGTCACGAGAAAAGTCACATGACACATACAAATTGTAAATGCTGACATCCCGAGTCGTACGTGACGTCGGCAGCAACCGGTGGATCTCGATCCCTCACCGCCCGCAGCTTGTTTCGCCAGGGGAGCCTTTTTTTCTGCCGCCAAGCCCACTTCCTGGTCAACCAACTTTTTTTAATCGCATGGCCCAGGTCCCACGAATTGGGAACCACCGATCGATTCCTTTGTGTTTGTTGTACGGGACGACAAGGTCACGCTCTTTTTTTTTTTCTGTTGAGGTGACTTAATTTTTGGTCTTGTTTGAGACCTTAGTTCCTTTGTTCTCGAATATCGCCCTTCTTCAACGCGCTGGGAATTGCAACCTTAAGCTACCTACTCCGATCTCGATCCCTTTCTCCAAAAAAAGCTAGCGATCACCCCGATCGCGGGTAAACACCATCGCCAAACATGGATGACATGTTTGATGTTTTCGAGGGCAAGGTGGAGGCCCCGAGTGCGAGCGAAGACGAGAGCGTCCCCCGCAAGCGCGACAAGACCAAGAAGAGAAAAAGCCGATGAGGCCATGAACGGCAACGCGGCCAAGGCGGCTGAGGACGTTGACATGGACGACAAGACCGAGACCTCCAAGGATGAGGATTCCGACGACGACGACACCTCGGATACTCCCAGCCAGCAGGACAAGAAGAGGAGGAAGAAGGAGGATGGCGCGGGTCCTGTCATGACGGATACTTTCCAGACGGCAGAATCGAGAGAGGTTGCTGGCGCATCGACCTTTGTGCCTCAGGATTCATCGCTGGTCCTGTCGCATAACATTCAGCATCAGGTTGCGCTGCCCCCGGACCTGGATTACGAGTATGTTCCGCTGTCCGAGCACAAGGCGCCCGACGAACCGGCGCGAACGTGGAACTTTAAGCTCGATCCTTTCCAGAGTCTTTCCGTGGCTTCCATTGAGCGGGAGGAGAGTGTTCTCGTGTCTGCGCACACCTCTGCCGGAAAGACAGTCGTTGCAGAGTACGCCGTCGCGCAGTGTCTGAAGCGCAACCAGAGAGTCATCTACACGAGTCCCATCAAGGCCCTGAGCAACCAAAAGTACCGAGATTTCGAGGCCATCTTTGGAGATGTGGGCTTGATGACTGGTGACGTGACCATCAACCCCACGGCCAGTTGTCTAGTCATGACGACAGAGATTTTGCGATCCATGTTGTATCGAGGTTCTGAGATTATGCGAGAAGTTGCGTGGGTTGTCTTTGACGAGATTCATTACATGCGCGACAAGACGAGAGGTGTCGTTTGGGAGGAGACCATCATCATGCTTCCCGACAAGGTCCGATACGTATTCCTCTCGGCCACAATCCCCAACGCTTTCCAGTTCGCCGAGTGGATTGCCAAGATCCATCACCAAGCCTGTCACGTTGTTTACACTGATTTCCGACCGACTCCTCTTCAGAACTACTTCTTCCCCGCTGGTGGCAGTGGTGCTAGACTTATTGTCGATGAGAAGAGCAACTTTAACGAGCAGAATTTCAACCTGGTTATGCAAGAAGTGGAGGAGAAGAAGGGAGCTGATCCCAACGATCCTACAGCACGACAAAAAGGAAAGGGAAAGAACAAGAAGACCAACAAGGGTGGTGCGGACAGCGGCTCAGATATCGCCAAGATCATCCGGATGACCATCAAGAAGAAGTTTAACCCCGTCATCGTCTTCAACTTTAGCAAGCGAGAGTGTGAGAACATGGCCATGAACATTTCTTCTCTCAGTTTCAACGACGATTCCGAAAAAGCAATGGTTAAAAAGGTCTTTCACAGCGCCATTGAGAGCTTGTCAGAGCAGGATAGGGAGCTGCCTCAGATTGTTAACCTTCTTCCTCTGTTGGAGCGAGGTATTGGTGTGCATCATTCAGGCCTGCTGCCTATTCTGAAGGAGACTATCGAGATTCTGTTCCAGGAGTCTCTCATCAAGGTTCTTTTTCGCGACTGAGACCTTTTCTATCGGCTTGAACATGCCTGCCAAGACTGTCGTCTTCACCCAGGTTACCAAGTGGGATGGTATCAAGAGACGTCCCCTCACCTCTTCCGAGTATATCCAAATGGCTGGTCGTGCTGGTCGTCGTGGTCTGGATGCTCGAGGTATTGTCATCATGATGATTGACGACAAGCTCGAGCCCGATACTGCCAAGGAGATTGTTACTGGTCATCAGGATCGCCTCAACTCGGCCTTCTACCTCGGCTACAACATGATTCTGAACCTGCTTCGAATTGAGGCCATCTCACCGGAGTTTATGCTTGAGCGATGTTTCCATCAGTTCCAAAACGCGGCTAGTGTCCCGTCTTTGGAGAAGGACTTGATGTCGCTACAGCAGGAGCGCGATACCATGAGCATCCCCGATGAGGCGACAGTAAAGGACTACTATCAGATTCGTCAACAGCTGAGCACATACACCAAGGACATGCGAACCGTGATTCAGCACCCCAACTACAGCATTTCTTACCTGCAGCCCGGCCGTCTGGTGCAGATCTACAACCCCAAGGACGATCAGGAGACTGTTGCTGGCAACGGCACTGACTTTGGATGGGGAGTCATTGTCAACCAGACTCCCCGCCGAGGGCCCAAGCTTGGCGAGCCCGAACATATCCCTCAAGAGTCCTACGTCATCGATGTCCTCCTGCCCATCTCGAGGAAGAGCGCCGAAATCGCCCCCGGCCAGCCAGCTGGGGAGATGCCCCCTGGCCTGAAGCCGTTCTCTGACGACGACGACATCAAGTTTGCCATTGTGCCATGCCTGCTCACCTGCATCAAGGCCATCAGCCAGATCCGACTTTTCCTCCCCAAGGACGGATTGAAGACGGATGGCGACAGGGAGACGCTCACCAAGTCTCTGATGGAGGTTAAGCGCCGATTCCCTGATGGTCTGCCTATTCTGGATCCTATTGAGAATATGGAGATCACCGACGAGTCATTCAAGAAGCTGCTGCGAAAGATTGAGGTTCTCGAGTCGAGGTTGTTGGCCAACCCATTACATCTCTCTCCTCTTTTGCCTTCACTATGGGAGCAATACCACACCAAGGTCAAGCTGACCGACAAGGTCAAGGAGACTAAGAAGGCTATCGCCAAGGCTTACAGCATTGCCCAGATGGACGAGCTCAAGTCGCGAAAGCGTGTCCTTCGTCGTCTTGGCTTCATCAACGACGCCGAGGTTGTTCAGCTCAAGGCCCGTGTCGCATGCGAGATCTCATCCACCGAAGGTCACGAGCTTCTCCTCTCGGAACTGCTCTTCGACAGATTCTTCAACGAGCAGACACCCGAGATGTGCGCCGCTGTCATGAGCATCTTCATCTTTGACGAAAAGGTGGAGGCTCCTGCTCTCAAGGAGGAGCTGCAGAAGCCCTTCCGGGAGGTTCAGGCTAAGGCGAGGATCGTTGCCAAGGTCAGCCAGGAGTGTAAGCTCGACGTCAATGAGGAGGAGTATGTGCAGAAACTCAAGTGGCAGCTGATGGAGACGGTCTACACGTGGGCCCAAGGACGTCCGTTTGTTGAGATTTGGTACGTATTGACGACACATTACAGGAGACTATCGCTAACGATTTATAGCAAAAATGACAAACGTGTACGAAGGCTCACTCATCCGCCTCTTCCGCCGCCTGGAAGAGCTCCTTCGACAGATGGCCCAGGCCGCCAAGGTTATGGGCAACGAAGACCTGACCAAGAAGTTTGAAGAGAGTCTGGCAAAGATTCGCAGAGACATTGTGGCCGCCCAGAGTCTGTACCTGTAAGGCCTTTGATGTTTCTGTTTCACGAGCAGTTCAAAAAAAAGGGGGGATTGTTGGCATGTTGCTGGGGCCATAATTTTGCTATACCATCCGCGGGATTGGGGGAGTTTGGGCGCGTCGGTAAAAAGATAGTTGTTGTCTTTTTTCGTTGTCGGGGCGGTTCGAGTTGTGCCCGACCAATGTTGGGAATGGAATCTATGCTAGCCCGTCTTGTTCGCCATCTGTAGTTGTAGTAGACTATATGTATGTAGTACGCTCCATGTAAAAAGAAAAACGCCCGACGCCAGAAATGCCGCTGTTCTCGATCATCTAGGGGTGGGCTCTACTAAGGCCTATCCCCCGATATCCCCATGATGAACCCAATGCAGAGACTAAACACGACGCCGAAGCCGACAAAGATCTGCCATCTCTTACTCCAGATCCCCTCTTCGCGCATCAGCCATGTCAGGCTCCCTAGCGGGAAGAAGAAGCCAACCATCATGGCTCTAAATAGTATTTCTAGTACTGAAGCCATGCCTGTGTACTCATCCTCTAGCGGGTTGGACTCGGACGGGATCCCACCAGCGTTATTGTCGATCCACGCGTCCTCCATGTTGCGCAAAGTGTCGGGTGATGGCATGGCATCTGGCGTGAAGCGCGAAGTGTGTATCGACGTGAACTGGGTTCTCAACGTCGAAATCTCGGACTGTGTGAATCCGGACTGAAGTAGTCGGTCAAATCCTCTTGGCCTCGGTCTCGTCGACGTTGTAGGCTTAGATCCCTCAGGCGTCACATCCTTGGGCGGCTTGGCAGCCTCTTCCTCCTCTTGCTTAAGTTCCTCACTCGTCAACTCATCACCAATGGAGCAGTTAACATAGACGCGCGACACGCCCTCAACTGCCTTCCCCTTCCCCTTGGGATCATCCTCCCTCGGCGGCGGAGGCGGCGGCGCTTTGAGTACGGAGCTGAGGGCTGACGAGTCGGGGAGAAGACGGCCCTGATGGATGAGGCGCAGGCGACTGCGGGAGGAGAGACGGGTGCGGAGGAGGTGCTTGAGGGCGAGGATGGTTGTTGTGTTTGGCGAGGGAATGTCGAGTTCGAGATCTGGCTGGGAGGTTGAGAATCGGATGGTTAGGTGGAGGGGTGGAGGGAGAGGAGGTCTTGAAGATGAGGGTGGAGTGGTCATGATGGCGGCATTGCAGTTTTTGTCTATTGCGCGATATGCAAGGAAGAAAGGCTCTTGCTGTTGGTTGGCAACGTGAATGCCTTTTGTTGTAGCGACGGAAATGTCAAAGATGAGGACGTCCTAATCTCCATTGGGTGTGACGTGACCTCCCGTAAATCTACAGGGACCTTGCAGGGGTACCTAACAGCGCAGCACGCCCCGCGGCAGGGGCTCAAGACTGCCGACCGCCCGGCAGAAACCCCAGAAAGTGGGCTTGTCATGTCAACCTTGGAATAAACATTCAAAAATTCCATCTCATTGTTTTTTTCTGTCTATCTTACTCTCTCGACAAACATCTCACTCGTTATTTTTGTTTGCAGGATTCTGGTTTAATGGTCATGGCATCATGCCGCGCTTGCGAGGGACGAGATATCTGAGTTGCTTCTACTGCGGCAAGAGGTCCAACACTAAATATGATGGCGTCACGAGGCAGTTTCTCTGCCTGTTTTGCGATGCGACCAACTATCTCGATGAAGTATGGGCGTTAAACCCCCGTTTTGAACCTCTAGCTGATCGAATTTTAGAATGGAGAGATTACGGATCCTCCAGTAGCTACCGAGCGTGAAGCTCCCGCAACGCAATACGCCGTCCCACGACAGTCGCCTCCCTCGTCCCCGAGGGACAGTATCTTTTGCTCGACATGTCTCAAGAATCAACGTCTATTTACGTCCTCACTCGCTCAATATCTCCCCGACGACCCGAATCATCCCGATTACCCTGAACTCGAGCGAAACTACTACCGATACCGAAAGGGGTTGGAGGAACGATATCCTCAGGTCTGTGATGAATGCGCCGAACGAGTGGAGGGTCAGATTCGTCAGGCAGGGTACACGGCCAAGACGGATCATCTACGGCGGATGATGGAGAAGAGTCGAGGGAGGAGGACTGATCCAGGGAGGAATACTGCGTTGGACTGGGCTAACAGCTTGGGGAGGGGATTGTGGTGGGGAGGATTGGTGATGCAGATGCTCTGGCACATGAAGACGCTGTCATATGTGTTGGAGCACCCAGATGAGGGAATGTATGACCCAGATGACAAGAGCTGGCCGACCATGGCGGTGGCCGCTCTATCATGGGCTGTCGCATTTCTTCCACCAGCCGACACTCTGATCAGCGGGGCGGTTACGGCGAGCATGTCATCTGCGTGGTGGAATCCTCAGTTTGTGCAGGTCAGCCGTGGCTTCACGAGGCATCTCCTTGGGTTTACGCAATGGTATTCCTTCCAGGGGTTGATCATCTTCTTCCGCATCCTCTTCCGCCGGGTGCTTGAGATGAACGGAGGCAGAGGACAGTCGAGAAGTGCTCAGCTAAGCGCTCATCTGGTCATGTCGGTTGTCATGATTATGGTATGTTTTACTGTGTGAGAAAGTGAACGAATGCTGACTTGGTTAGATCTACTCTTTTGCAAGGAGGTCCATCAGAGTTGATACCACGCCCCTTTTTGGTAACTCGAGTGCCACCATTTCACCGAAACCCAAGACTACGAGAAGGAAAAAGGAGGAATCAAAGACGTTTTCCGAATTGTTGAACGAGGCTCTGGACTCTCCGACTCCTGCGCCTCATCAGCGAGATCTATTCACTCAACCACTTGTTAATCCACTACCACGGCCATACCCTCCTAACAACCCCGTGAGGATACCACAGAGTCCTCATAGTCAGTTCAACAACCTGAACCTCTCTCCTCAGAGGAACCAGCCGGTTCAATACTCGGATGAGATGGACTGGACTCCTACCGAGTCTCCAGTTCCATCACAGCATCGAGCCTTTCGTGAGGCACCCCTCTCCAACGGCCCGAGACCGGGTTTTGGGGAGTCACCTGTCGGCAACGAGCAGAGCCCTTTTTGGTACAAGGTTCCCGCAGCACCGACGACTCCATCCCAACGATTGCGGAACCCGCCCAACGCGCCTATTATGAGGAGTAAGCCTGTGGAGCAGGAGAGCATCTTTTTCCGGGGAGCCGCCAAGGCCCAAGCACAAGAGCAACAGGAGGATGAGAGCGATGTTTCTTTCAAGCCGCCAAGTTTCTTTGCGCCTCAGCAGAGCTACGATGCGGCCAATAACTTGGCTGACATGTTGAGTCAGAGCTTCAGCTTGAGCCAGGAGAGTCAACAGAACGATGCCACCGCACGACGACCAGATGGGTGGATTGAGGAAAAGCCCCCTGTAGCTTTAGGGCCCAAGATGGACAAGTTGGGCGTCGAGTTTATGGCTCTCGCCGCGTTGCTTATCGTGTGGGGACTCACATTAGCTATCCATACCCCTTTCTGTCGAGAGGTTCAACTGGCATTGCTTTCTGCAGCTGGGACAATCGCACTTAGGGTAACAGGCGAAGCTAGTAAAGAAACAAAGGAAGAGAAAGGCCCAAGCACGGCGACGTATGTGGGTTCTGTGCTCAGCGTGATGGAACTGGCGGCTGTATGCTGGCTTGGATGGGAGGTCTGGCAGGGAAATGCAGATGCTGGAAAGTACGGGATCGGTGTTTTGACTGTCATGCTAGGACATCAGGTTTGGAGTAGCATGGTTTGAGGGTTTGTGCATAGAAGGTTGCTTTGGCAGGATACATGAGCATTGGCGTTGGGAGGGAGGACAGGGTGAAGAGCATTTACATACACACGAGTTGGTTTGTGAGAGTACATATAGAGGCAGGTCCTATAACCTGATAGTGTCAGAATCATTCAGGATTGTTGTGTTCAAGCCCATTGGGCCCCTATTCACAAGTTTCATCACATCGCTGCCTAAACATTCACCGTAGATGTTCACATTGACATATGAATTCCTTTATTCAGGTCCTCTGCTGGGATCTTTGCCCGCGGGACATTTAACCAAGACGCTATCATTATTCCTTAACCCTCAAAGGGAGTCTCATAAGGTCGCTCAGCCTGAGGCGTGATACGGGCAAGATGCCTTCGCTGACCAGACTTCCAGTCGACAAGGGCAGTGTGCTGAACGGATCGGTTGTCCCAGATGACAACGGTCTTTTCCTGCCACTTGACGCGAGCGTGGAAATCGGCTCCCCAGGCGATGTGCTCGTAGAGGAAGTTGAGGATTGCATCGGATTCTTCCTTCTTCAGGCCGACGATATCACGGGTGACTGTGGATGTAAGTATGTGTTTTATACTGGAGAGGAGATTGTGACTTACACTGGGGGTTGACAAATAGCGACTTTTCACCGGTGACGGGGTGTGTTCGTACAATGGGGTGCTCGTTAACGACAGGCTCACGACGCTTAATGCTACCCTTCTTGACGCTGGCGTTGACCTGCTCAATACCAGAGTGCGTAGCCTTGAGACCGTGGAGTATCTTCTGGAAAGCAGGAGACAAACGCTCATACGCCTCAACGGTGTTGGCAAAAAGAGTGTCACCACCAGTATCAGGGGTATCGAGGATGTACAAAAAGGTAGTTCCTGGAGGCTGCTGCTCGTAGGTAATATCCGAGTGCCACGCCACGGAGCTCACACGAGTCTTGAAAAAGGTCTCGTGGGATTTATCTCCCGCACCACGGTGCACGAGATGAATCTCTGGATGTCCCTCTGGAGAACCAGAAGTAGGATGAATATGATGACGACCAAAGTATCCTCCAAACTCGAGAGCCTCGGAGATGGGAAGATCGGCGAAATCTTGGTTTCGGAAGGCTACGACCTTTCGCTCGGCGACGTACCTGGCTAGCTCGTCCTTGCCAGCTTTGGAGAGCTGGCTCAGCTGTACGCCTTCGACTTCGGTGCCGATGGTGGGAGTAAGATGAGATACTTTGGCGTCCTTTGTGATGAGGTTGGGGAAAGTTGGGTCTGCGTCTCGCCCGTGGTCGTAGTGCTCGAAGGGTTCGAGGGGAGGGTAGACCTGGTCCTTGTTCCAGGTGGGGAGGTAGTTGGGATACTTGAATTGTGTTAGTTTTTATTTTTGAGTATATGAGACCATGAGAGGAGGGAGCTAACCTTGGCCGCAGCAAAGTCGTCAGTTCCCTTGAGCTCATCATCCTTCTTGTACACGACAGGAGACAACTCCTTGTAAACACCCTCGACGTGACCGGGGTACAGCTTGAGCTTGGAAGTGTCGGTGACCAAGTTGGCCGTGGTTGTAGTTGCTGAAGGAGCCATTTTGAAAGACAGTGATGAAAATCTACGAGTTTAGACTTTTTGTCTTGATTTAGACTTAGTCTTTGAGACAGATAAGTCGTCTCTTATATATGTATTACATAGCAAAACTCTTGTTCCCCTCATCGGATATCGCGATTCAGTACATGAATGCCGGCATCAACGCGGGGAAAAGCAACAAGCAGAGTACAAACGGAGTCTCATTCGTCACTCGTGATGTTGCAGGAAGCGATGGAAGCATTTGCTTTGAGCGACTTTGGACGGGGATATTGCGTAACAAGACCGGTCGATCAATGAGGCGCGAGTCGACGCTCGACAGGTTGGAGAGAAATCACGCAATATAGTTTTCTGCGATTGTTTCCAACATGACATTTTGCCAAGTGGTTTAGACTGTAACCGGGGCGATGGGATAAGGATTGCGCCATCACGAAACGCCCGCGCGGTGGTGGTGTCGCAATCTCTGGGGCAGTGTCACGCAATGTGATGGTACAAAAAGTACGAGATATCGCTCAGGAGGTTGATTACAGAAGTTTTTTTTTAATGAAGGAATTGAATTAACTCCCAGTTGTTGTATAAGAGTGAAATTTAAGAGTTGTAGTTGAGAGTTGTGACATTGTTAGTTAGTATTCTATGTCAGAATAGTACGTACTTGCAAGATATACTTAAACCCCAGCTTCACGATCATCTCCCCGACACCACCACCACCTCCGAGATTTTCTCCATCAAAAACCTCTAGCTTCACTCATATCAACGGCATCTCGGTCGGTCAACACAGCGATTGGACCGGGGACTCCCCGTCTCCGGGCACGTCATTCTCCTCTTCTAGACAAAGCTCCGCCAACACGAAGTCATGTTAGTTACAACTTTCCCAATGACGACCTCGCCAATTGCAACGTTCGCGAAAGGCCCCGACGCTTTTGCCCCTTCTCGGCCTGATGCATTGCTTATCAGGGGGTCTCGATTGGTCGGCGAACTACCGCTCCGTCGCCACGGACTCTCGGGGGTTCAATGCTTTAGCAGGAGGTTATTGAAAGTGACCCCCATCTTTTTTGTAAAGATATCCAAGCTTTTGGACAGCCCAGCGTAGCTTTTTCTATGGGCATATCCAGGGTACAATCGACGCTTGGAGGCAAAAAAGGTCGTCTCACCGAGTTTGAGGTGATTATCGAGGTTCATCGCGACATTGCTAGTGTCCCGCACTTGAGGTTCGTTGCGTATCATGGTTCGAACCCGAGGGCATGGGAGAGGGTGGTAGACCTTTATAAGCCAGGCCATGCATCCATCACAGGTAGCTTTCACTCTTGACATCTCCGCGGCCCCAAAGTCTTCCCTCACTTCTCCGCGGACTTTTTAACCACCATGGCTGCTAGTGACGCTCCCAACAAGGAGGTCTATGTCAAAGACAGGGACACTAAAGAAGTCCTTGTCAATGATAGATCTCCTAGTGATTCTCCTACTGACAGTGGTGACGAGACTGCTTCTTCGACTATTGAGCATGCCTTTTCTGATCCTCAAGTCGCTGATCGCTGGCGAAAGGTTTATGAGAATGCCAAGTATGAGAATCGTCATAGGTTTGATCCAAATTACACTTGGACTGCCGAAGAGGAAAAGAGGCTTGTGAGAAAGGTGTGTACTCTATGCAGCATGTGAAGAGTGTTTTACTGACCACGGTTCGTCCCGGTATAGATCGATTGGCGTATTACTCTTTGGGCATGGGTCATGTTCTGCTCCCTCGACTTTCACCGACGAAACATTAACCGCGCCATCTCGGATAATATGGCAAGTTTAATCCAATCACGACGGCCTCGAGTGTTTGCTAATTAGTAACAGCTTCCCGAGATTGGCATGGACACCAACGACTTTAACTACGGCCAAACCGTAAGCGACCTCGTGCCCTGTTCACATACCCCACGACTAACACGCGAGACACTAGATTTTCCTCGTCACTTTCCTCTCAGCTGAACTCCCTAGTGGCTTGATCAGCAAGAAGCTAGGAGCAGATAGATGGATCCCCTTCCTTATTTGCTCCTGGTCTCTTGTTGCTGGTTCGCAGGCTGCCCTGCAGAGCAAGTCTGCTTACTTTGCCCTCAAGGCCCTGCTGGGTCTTCTGATGGGTGGATTCATCCCGTGAGTTTTCTAGAAGCTTTTTTAGAGAACGTGTTCTAACTATTTTAGGGATATCGTTCTTTGGCTTACGTACTTTTACAAGTCTAATGAACTACCCATCAGACTGGCCTTTTTCTGGACGGCCCTGAGTACGAGTAACATTGTTGGTTCGCTTCTCGCTGCTGGTATCCTTCAAATGCGAGGCGTTGCCGGACTGGGAGGTTGGAGATGGCTGTAAGTCTAACACCTCAACTTTTATCGAATGAAGCTTACACCACGCAGGTTCATTCTTGAAGCCATCGGTACCTTTATCATCGGCCTCTTCTCTTGGGTTCTTATGCCTCCTGGTCCTTGTCAGACCAAGAGCTGGTTCCGTGGCAAGGATGGTTGGTTTACTGAGCATGAGGAGTATATCATGGTTAACCGACTTCTTCGTGATGACCCTAGCAAGGGCGACATGAACAACAGGTAGGTTTTGACATGCACGGTTCTACGATAAAGAAGCTAACACACTGGCAGACAAGCTGTCAATCTCCCCAGACTCTGGAAGGCTGTTAAGGACTGGGAGCAGTGGCCGCTCTACATCATCGGTCTCATGGTCTACATCCCACCTTCGCCCTTCAACACCTACCTATCCTACATTCTGCGTCAGATTGGTTTCTCCGTCTTCAAGGCCAACCTCCTCGCCATTCCTTCTCAGTTTCTCTACGCCGTCAACCTCCTCATCATCACATGGGTCTCTGAACGTGTCAAGGAACGAGGCATGCTCTCATCTCTTTCGAACATTTGGATCTTCCCCTGGGTTCTCGCCCTTGTCGTTCTTCCCGCCGACATGTCCCCCTGGGTACGATACGCACTCATCACAGGTCTTCTAAGCTACCCATACTGTCACGCCATCCTAGTAGGCTGGAACGCCAAGAACAGCAACAGCGTACGCACCCGAGCCATCAGCGCTGCACTCTACAACATGTTTGTGCAGACGGGTAACATTGCCGCCTCCAACATCTTTCGGGAAGACGACAAGCCTCTGTATCGTCGTGGTAACAGGGTTATCCTGGGTATTACCTGCGGTAATATTGTGTTGTTTTATCTTGTCAAGGCCTTTTACATCTGGAGGAACAAGGTGCGTGATAGGAGGTGGAATGCTCTTACTAAGGAGCAGCAGGAGGATTATATCCGAAATACTACGGATGAGGGTCAGCAGCGTATGGACTTTAGATTTGCTCACTAGAGGGGAATGTGAGAAGATTGGATAGACGGATACAAGTACAGCTTGGACTAAAGGTTGTTAGAAAAGACACATGAATATCCCTTGATCTATTGTTCGCCAGCTATAACAAGCTTAAAAAGTGTTTAAGATGTTGCTGAGAAACCTGGGGTAATTCAGCTCTCCTCCCGATTTATGCTTCTCCGCAAATCCTTTGACGCGGTAAAGCTTCCGTATTAGGCAAGTGTTGGAGATATTTCGCAGGGTTCCCCAACTTTTTGGCTCAATCACCTGACGTCAATAGCCGCTGAACCTCGGCATCTTGAACCTTTTATACCCTTTCTGCTGACGAGTTCAGTTCTACTCAGTAATAATCAGAAAGGAAACAATTCAAGATGGCGACTTATGAAACTGCAAAAGATCAATTTGTTACCGTCGATGGCATCAAGTTTGCCTATCGACGGTTTGGTAGGGATCATGGCGTTCCTCTTGCACTGCTCATGCACTTTAGGTGAGAACCCTTCCAAACTCACGCTTGAAGATGTACTTACTCTTGCAGAGGAACAATGGATCATTGGGATCCAGCGCTTGTAAACCCAATCGCTGCCAAGCGTCCCATCATTCTCATCGACAATGCCGGCGTAGGTCGCTCTGAAGGTGAAGTGCCCAAGGTCTTCTACAAGTGGGCGCAATACTACATCGACGTCCTCCGCGCAATTGGCGTCACCAAAGCCGATGTACTAGGCTTCTCAATGGGCGGTTGCGTCGCGCAGCTCGTTGCTCTTAATGCGCCGGATCTAGTCCGTCGACTCATCCTCTGCGGGACAACACCTAGCACAGGAGAAGGAGTTGTACCAGCTGCCTCACTAGAACCATTCAATCGTCTCAAAGCTGCCAAGACGGAAGAACAACACAAAGAAGCTTTCCTATTTAGCATGTTCCGTACATCAGAGAAGAGCAGAAAGGCAGGTGAAGCTGCTTGGAAGAGAATCACGACCGCACGAAAAAGACAGAATCAGCCACGTCGACCCAGCAAACGCTCACCGACAAGGTATTGCCTTTGCCAAATTCATGGATCGCAAGCAAGCCAAGGATGCATCGTACGACAGATTCGAAGAGCTCAAGATGCCAGTGTTGATTGCAAACGGTGAGTTCAGCAATGTGTTTGTGAGCTTGGTTTACTGACGTGTACACAGGAAGCGAGGATCTTCTCTTGCCGGAAGAGAACAGTTATGTTATGTGGAGGAAGTTGAGACATGCTGGGGCTCAGCTGCATTTGTTTCCTGATTCTGGACATGGGTTTTTGTGGCAGTATGCTGATGAGTTTTCTAAGCTTATCAATGATTTCTTGGATGATGAGCCCAAGATTTCGAGTCGGCTCTGATGACATTCAAAGCGGACGTAATTCTCAAGTTCCTGTCTCTGATATCAGAGGGCGTTGGGGCCGTCATGAGAGACCCCAGCTCGGAGTTTTCAGTCGCTGAGAAGTGTTTTCAACCGACCGGCAACTTGTAATTCTTAGATAGAACAAGACTCATTTCTGTCACTATATTTAGCAGGAATAGTGACAAGCAGGTGTTTCCTTCAGTCGTTCCGCTCTAGGCTTCCTATTGTAGCGCGCTCTAGAGCTTGAGGCTGCATTAGCTCAATGGCCAAGGCGGTCCTCCAGGCACCTTATCTGCCTACCTCCTCCATACCACGGAGACTTGGCCAAGTCGGATCCATTGCAGGAGGCCGCCTTTTAATGTATTAAAGAGTCCTACATAATACGAGCTCTCGATGCCACATCCCTACGTCACTGTGGCTCGTCCACGTAGACAAATCAGATCTCGTCCTGGTCTTTTCTTGAAATAGCACTATTATAGGCAACAATGTGACCTTGTTGAAAATCCCAGCTGAAGCTTCGGACTGGTGTTGGGAGATGGAAGTTGAAGTAGCAACGCCAACACACCTCCGTCATTGGGCGGAGCTGGACATCCAGACAACACAACCGTCAATAACATAACTATCACTACATTCAGTGCCAAGATGGATGTTAATATGAAAGAACAGTTCTACTCTCTTTGGATTTCTGCGTACAGTCAATCGTTAACCCGAGTCTCAACTCGGAAACCATCACAACATGACCACTCGCTACCTCTTCCTCCTCATCGCCATCAACATCCTACAAGTAGCCGCCTTCTTCCCAGCACAATGGAAAGAAGACTCTGCAGGAAACGGAGGAATCTCCCACGAAGACATGACACGAGTAGCCTTTGAAGATCGAGCCTACCTCTACTTTCCCTCCATCACCACAATCTCCAGCAAAATGCGCGCGGCATGCAAAGAGATTCAGCAGGCAAACATGGACGTCGACGATAATCAGGACCATGCTCATAAGCACTGTGATGGAGAATCGTTTGTGGAAGCTCAGTCAAGGATTCAGGAGCTTAAGAAGGAGGCTATCGGGGCTCTTTTTGGCTCTTCCTCCTGATGTTGCCAAGGCTAGGAAGGCTGTTGGCGAGGCGCTTCATACGATTCAGGATTTTTACTCGCATAGTAATTGGGTTGAGCTTGGGAATACAGAGCCCAACTCGGATCTCATTCGGAATAAACCTATGGGATCGTACATGGCTACGCCTGATCAACGAACTTGCAGGTCATGCAATACCTCTCCCAAACCTCCAGGTTGGGATTCGGATTGGCCTATTCCCTGTAAGGGTATTCACTGCGAGGAAAACACCAATGGATTTCCCAAACTCACGAGCGGTTACTATCCTGGCGAGGACGTTTTGATTCCAGGAGATTGGAAGTGTCGTCATGGTGGCTTCGCAGACAAGGCGTACCCGGGCATCAACAAGGATAGCAACAACTGCTGGTGGTCACCACATTCGGATCTACACTTCAAGGCTGCCGAGTTGGCGATGCAAGCCACGATGCAGTTCTTTGATGATATCAAGGATGACACGAGCGGTGCTCCGAAAGCGTTGCGTCTCCTCTTTGGTGTTCCGACTCTGGCTTTTGCTATCGACACGACTGGTAGTATGGACGATGTCATCGATGCTGTCCGTGTTCAAGCCCTTCAAATCGCTGAGAGTCTCTCGGGCACAGACAATGAGCCCGGTCTTTACGTTCTCTCTCCTTTCAACGACCCCAGCACGGGACCGTTGACCGTCACGACGGATCTAGCTGCCTTTGAAGATGCAATCAGCAACCTCGGTGCCGCTGGAGGCGGTGACTGTCCTGAGCTGGCATTTACAGGCATGCTTGCAGCTGTGGATGTCATGGATGTCGACTCAGGTCTTTTACTCTTTACGGACGCAGACGCCAAAGATTCAAATCTCATGCCACAGCTACTAGCCAAAGCTCAAGAGAAGCGAATCAGCATCAGTGTTTTTACATACGCCTCAGATTGTGAAGACACAGCCATGAAGCGATCAACCATCGTCAAGAGAGTAGACAATGCCTATGGTCAACTCTGTGCCGGTACAGGTGGGCTATATCGCACAGGCCCAAGATCAGAGGTTGCCAATTTCACTTCGTTTATTGAGAATGTCATTACGACGGATCTCGGTACCATCATTCGTGTTCAAGACAAGGTAGATGGTGCTGCCAAGGAGTTTGACGTCCCTGTTGATTCGTACATGACGAAAGTGACGTTTTTCTCTCCTGGGAGAGGGCGTCAAGTTGGAGATTACAACACCAGACGGGAAACCACTTCAACTTGAAGGAATAGGAATAACAAAGACTATTCTCGAAGATAGCACGTACCTATCCCTTTCTTCACCACCACCCGGTACATACAAAGTTACAATCTCAGGAAAAGGCACCTTTACCTTTCTCAGCTCTGGCGTTTCAACTCTTCAACTCTCATCCTTCAACTTTGCCAGTGTCCGCGGTCGACCAGGTCATAGAGGCTGGTATCCCATGGCCGGTCAACCACCATTCGGCAAGGACGTCGGAGCAATCGCCGAAGTAGACGGCAGCTTCAAAACAGCCGACTTCACATTCCGAGCCCCGGACTTTTCACTCGTATCCAACCTCAACGCTACAGCCGGCTCCGGAGAACGCGGTTCACCCCGTAACTCTTCCTTCTTTGCAACAGTAAAAGTCCAGCGCCGAAATCTTCTAGTGTATGTCTCGGGCGAGGATGATAAAGGTGTCGCGTATCAGAGGGCGCTGCCGGCTGTGGTGGTGGCTGAGAATTCTACTGTCAAGTTTCCTAACGCGACGGTTACGCATGTTGTCACGGCGACTGCTGTTCCTTCTGGACCTTCGTATGTTCCGCCTAGTACGTATCCGACGCCTGCTATCGTTACGGCTAGTGCTACTGTTCAGTCGGTGTCTTTTTGCTGTTGGCTTGGTTGCTGTGCTCTTTGCTCTTTTGCTATAGTTACCTGTCTTTCAAAGATTTATTTCAAGAAAGCGGTTTGAAGATGGGCAGTTCTATTACTACGATGTGTGTTTTTTCTTGTCATGGCTGGGTTTAAGTTTAGATGCTGTTGAGATTGAATGCCTCAAAACAATTGAGTTTACCATTGTTATGACCAGCCCCGAGGAACAGGTTGGCTAGAGGCTTGCAATTAGGACTTGAAATACACCATATGGTCATCTTGTAATTATCGTCACCAGTCGAGGCACTTGTGCTTGAGTTGACCGGCACAGGCTCGAGTGAGTACTCGTCCTGGTTGAGAAGGACAATACCAAACGCGATAGCAGCGTCACAAGTCGAGTAGGAGATCATTCCAAAAGCGCTCAAAGAAAGGTCTTGGCCCCTTGAGGAGATACGCGTATTTATCCACTTGCACATATCAGTCCAGACCTTCAGGTATGATGAAGCATCTTATACACGATGACTCTAGACCAACATATCTCTGCTGATCAAATATTTATCCAACACAAACAAATAACCGAGCTAAACACAACCTTTCCCCCCATTCCAGTCCTTGCTGATCGATCCTTTCTCCCCAGGGACGACCCACGGTCCTGGGCACGTCCATCATCTCGCAGTGGCGTTCACCGTGAGAGTGGCAATCACACCGCCCTCACCAATAACACCCTCCACCAAAAGGTGGCGTCGTAAATGATAAGAAAACTATTCAATGTGGCGTTGGGCGTTTCAGGGACGTGTTGGTACGGAGTACTCTTGGCGAGATAACCTTTGACTCACATTTCTCGTCAATGGCCAGATGCGTTTGGATCGCCGGATCAGGTCCATCACTTGGGGAAACAAGAAGAAGTATTGAGCAATATTTCATTTCGTATAGTCAAACCGCCAGAGGTCGAAAATCTCATCATCATACGCCATTATCTAGAATAGATAGAAATTCACAGAAAACCCAGATTTCCCACGTTCGTTAAAACTCCTTTTCATCCCGCAAGACATCCCAAGGAAAAAGTCGACAGACACCAACTCCAAGGCAAATCTCAGAGTGTGCTATCCATCTTACTTGCATTTACACTTGGGATTGAAAACAACAGGGCAGTCGCAGCAGATGCTTTCCTTGGACCAGGTGATGTGCGCTCCCCAGTTGTAAACCTGGTTGAGGGTGTTGTACTCGGAATAAGCCATGTTGACCTTGCCTGTCTTTGGGTTGAGAAAGACCATGTCGATTCCGTTTCCTCGGCCTCGGTTGTTACCTTTGGGAACTTGAAAGTTGCCCTTCCAGTAAAAAGTGAAGCTGTTGCAGCCAAAGGCCACGGGACCCTTGAGGAAGGCGCTGGGGTTGTTTTTCTTCTTAATGTTCCCGCGGATGAGTTCGGCCCGGTTATTGAATACAGGAGGAAAGTCGTCGGCCTGTAAATGTCAGTTTGATGTTTTCTCAAGAGAGAGTGAAGATTACTTACAGCTCCGTGCTTGGCAATCACATCTGGAGACGTAACCCACCAGATGGACTGAGAGTAAAGCTTAAAGTCATCATCAAAGACAGTCTTTGCAACAGCACCACCATCCGTGATGCCAGAAAAAGTAGCAATGTACTTGTCGACGAGAGGCTCAATCTTGGTACGAGGGATACAAGCAGATGACGAAGTGGTGGTCTTGGTGTTTGTGGCGGGCTTCTTGATGACGGGGTTGGTCTCTGGGTGCTCTGCGTTGCCTCCGTACTTGTTGTAGCCGTACTTGGGGAGGTCGGCGTAGCTGGGGTAGTCGGGCTGGTTCTTGTAGTCGTCGTTCTCCCGGCGGAGGAGGTGAGAGGCGTTGGCCGATAGGGCACAAGCCAGAATGGAGAGAACGGCAGTCGTCTTCATTTTTTGAAGGTGACCTTTTATAAAGGAGTGCAGATGTTTTTGTTCTTATAAACGAGAGCGTGCCGAAAAGTAAAGGATGGAAGTGGACTTTTATGCTTTGTTTGAACAAAGGACCAGTTCCTGAGGGAGGAACTCATCCTTCTCTTTATACACAAGCATCCAAAACTCAAATGACGATGGCTTCTTTCCAAAGTTTGAGCCATCCCCAGCCCAGACCCTGGTACCTTTCGACGGCCTCTGGGCAAAATTCCAGTCAAGACGATCGAGTGCCTGAGTCTAGAACGGCTGGACCGATGCTAATCGGCAACTTGATGTCGCCGGGTGCTACGCATTGTCATCATCATCGAGCATCAACTGGCTGTGGTGATACTACCACCTGACCCTGTAATCTATCTGTTTTGATATAAGAGGCTTGAGGCAAACATCATGAGGTTTCAAGTCGACTCACCTTATTTGGAGTCGTGAATGTTACCGCAGCTTTTTCTCAAGGACCGAGCTAAGGGACAGTCCCTTCTTGGCATCCTCCGTCCCTGGCTTAAACAATCTTGGCTCCAAAACGCCACCATTAGAGTCTTCCCTCCCACACCTCCCCATGCTCCCCAGGTCCATCGTAGCCCATCCCCATCGTAGGGCTGCTGCTTTTGCCGTGTAAGCGAATCCGAGGAGACCAATAGTTTCCCCAGCGCGGAATGCAATGACCCTCCCCCCCTCTCCCGAACTCGCGAAGTCCGGCGCGAGCACCCATCCGGCGTCCTTGATGGCGGACACTAGTTGAAAGCTTGGGCATCATTAAGCCAGTGATGAATCTACAGAACGACTCTGTCTGTGTTTTTGTTCCTCAGCCATGTCCCGAGCCAGCGGGACGTGGTGGTTGTTCCTGGAAACACACACACACACACACACACACACGGCTATGCGATGCCGTTGAGAACCACCCTGAAATTCAAAATCTTTTTTGCGGTCAGTGTGATATCATGGGGCTGGCGGTGAGTGTGCCATCCCCCATCGTTAATGTTGCACCTTTGCCCTGCATAGAGATGCAACTGCAGGCAGAAGTTGAAGCCATCGATGATGCCTCGCATGTTCTAGACTCAAGATCAAAAAAAAGCACAAAAAGAAATCCCTCGATAAGCAAAAGAGGATCGAACTCGTAGGTCACAAGATCCAAGCCATTGACGACAAGCAAGCCAATCGTCATCAGCTTTGCTTCTTTGAAGCTATGGTAAGCCACGTTCAGGTCGAAGATGACAGGGGTTTTTTGCTGTACGGTGACGTGGTGAGAAAGCTCGGAATAGAACATGGGGGGGGGTTTCCGGTTCAAACCACACACACCATGGGGAAGAGCTGTCTGTGCGGCTGAACTGCTAGATCAAGTGTCTAAGCTTGATTATCGAGTGCTTACAGAGTTTAGTTTCAGGCAACCAGCTTGGACACCGACTTGTGCTCTTGAAGCACAGCTGAGAAGCTCCCATCTTGTTCACTTATGAAAGACCTTCACATCAGGAGAGACATTATTTTATACAACTCAACTCGAACCGTTGCCGGCTCCCAGTTTTTTATTGCAATTACCAATTAAATCATTAATGAGAGTATAAGAAGTTTATCCCGTTATGCCCAACACCTTCGGATCCAAAATGATTAAAAAGCCAGCCAAAAAGTTTCCCCGCAATGCATTGCAAACAATGTGTCGTCTTAAAATTCTCTCGTTGAGATGTCGTAAGTCGTTCGTAGAACGTTTCGTGCGTCGTGCCGTCGTGTTCTGTAAAGAACTCAAGTTTGTGTTTCTTCACTTCATATTCACCCTCAAGCTGGAGGAGGAGCTCGCGCTTAGAACCAGGACTTGATCCAGTCGGTGGTGCGCTTGTAGGCGCCGTAGCTGCCGTACTTCTTGTAGCTGTAGCTTCCTGCAGAGTGTCTGTTAGTATTCTGCAAGTTTCACCGTGTTTTAGAACGACTTACCGTAGGTGGTGTACTTCTTGGGGGCAGGCTTCTTGGGAGCGGGCTTGGGCTTGGGCTTGGGCTTAGGCTTAGCACCGTAGGTACCGTAGCTGGGATAGCTAGGGAGGTTCTCGCCGGCGCCCTTGTAGTCGCCGTAGGTAGCGTAGCCGGGGGAAGCCTCTCTCTTCTCAACGTCAACCTCGACCTCTGGCTCAGCCTCTCGCTTCTCAACTTCGACTTCGACCTCGGGCTCGGCCTCTCTCTTCTCCACCTCCTCGCGCTTGTAGGAGCCGTAGCTGCCGTACTTCTTGTAGTTGTAGCTTCCTGAGAGGTTGTTAGTTTGATGTGTTCTGTGGTGGAATCTTGAGAATATGCGAGTTCTCAAGAGGTCAGGGGTAGCTTGTATGAGAGGTTCATACTCCAGAAGTAGAACTTGTAGATAAGATAGCCATCAAGGTATCCATCTCGACAAGTGACTCCCTAACTGAAGAGTGTCCCTCCCATCACCAAGCTATAAGACAGCCGACTTACCATAGTTGGTATACTTCTTAGGAGCAGGCTTCTTGGGAGCAGGCTTGGGCTTAGGCTTGGGCTTAGGCTTAGCACCATAAGTGCCATAGCTAGGATAGCTAGGCAAGTTCTCGCCAGCTCCCTTGTAGTCGCCGTAGCTCGCGTATCCAGGAGAAGCCTCTCGCTTCTCCTCCTGAGGAGCAACCTCAGCCTCAGGAGCCGGGGCAGGAGCAGCAATGGCACCCGCGGCGAGGGCGAGGAGGGTAATAGCGGACAGCTTCATGTTGGTGGTGGTGAGACCAAAGAATGTGTTGTTTTTCTTGTGTTGAGTGTAAGAGAGAGAGAGAGATGCTCGAGAGGTTGCTGAGTGAAGAGTGGTGAGACAGCAACCAAACCGAGGAGGGAGAAGACGCCTTTTAAACAACGACGATGCCTTCCAAGACCTTCACTCCCGGGAAGCCGGCACCTTCTCTGTCGCCATAACCCAGATCGAGACTCAAGAGGGCTGGTGACGGCGTCGACTGGGCAAAGATTATCCCCCTCGGTAGTTCTTGGCTTGAGCTAGTCATGCTTGAGACCCATCACAGCTCGCCATGATACTCATGTCAAAGAAGCGTGTAAGCATCCCGATTCGGGCATCGAGTGTGTGTCCCGGATCGTCGTGCCGGTAGGTTGTCATTGGTGTCGTTTACCGAGGCCATCACCAAAGCTTCCTTCCTCCTCTCCGCTTGTCTTGTCTGCCAGCGACGATCGCGTAGTTGGATCAAGGCGTTGCATCATTTCCCGCTGCAGAACTCCCACCAACGGAACAAGTGTAAGCCATGAGCCGGTGGATGGTGGCTTGAAAAAACTTGACCCTCACCTCGTTTCTTTTTTGGTCGCCGATAAGCCTAGCTCTAGAACGTGGTCGAGAGGGCTGAAAAGTGTCTAATCAACACTGACAATTTCCACATTGGGCTTCTTCTCCCCCTCCCTGATGCCATCGTGTCGACGTGAAGGAGGTGGTCAGCCTTTGAAGGAAGCAAAGTTCCTGCGGGGTTCCGTGATGTGTTTGCGAGCTTGGCGATGCCTTCAACAATAGCATATGTGTATCAATTGCGGGTCATCCGAGATGTTGGTGGAGGCAAAAGATCCGAGAAGCTTTGCATATCATGTCAGATGTGCATGAGTGAAGTTGTACTTTGATCCAATGGGGTATAGGTGATGGCTTCCACGAGCCGAATCTTGTCGGTCATGTCGAGAGCTACACTAGGTCAACGACTCCAAAATGTGGAGATGGTGATGTGATCGGCCGCCCTCAACCTCTCTACTCGGATAAAGCAACAACCTCTCAGACGCTTAGAAGTTCAAAAAACGCTTCTGCCCAGCCTCGTATAGCTCTGTTGAGGATCCGCGCCCATCCCGCCTTAGCAGCAACCTAATAAGGGAGCTATCGCCAAAAAGTGTCTATCCCGATGCTGTCAGCTGAGCTCGCAACCTCCAACCTCCCACCACCTTCAAGCCCCCGCAAAACGCCATGTAACCGTCCAGACCACGGCTGAACGGCGACCGAACCCTCCAAAGAAGCTTCCTTGAGGTGCATTAGCATGTCCTTTCAGCCCCCAGCCCTGCCAGAGATCGCGCATATACTCAGCCTCCCCATACTGTACTCAGCATCCTACTACTACGCCATCATGCAACAACATCTCGCACTCTTCATCTCGACGCCATTGGTGCCCGCTCCGTCACTCTTGTCGGCAATTGGAAAGGTGTGAATTGCTGCACCTCGCTCGGTTCAGCTACTCCCCGACAATACGATACGGGCTTCCCTGCTCCGGATCCAGACTATCGAAAGCCTTTTCTCCTTCCACGATCACCCCAAGATTGCGATGACATCTTTCCCTCTTGACTCATCGGTCACTCTGTAGAATCTGACCTTCGGAAGAGTCGGCCTCGTGGGAAAAGAAAGGGTAGGCAGCCATCAGCCCTCCCACCTCCCTTGCTTCAAACTTGCATCTTCTCAAGAATCTTGTCTCACGCCAGACTTGTCGACTGTCATCTCCCGTCCCTCCTCTTCTCTAGTTTCTTTTTCTTAGTCTTCTTGTGTCTTATTACCCCAGGCGCACGTACATTCGCCTTGTTTCCTTCATCACCCTTCTCTCTCAGTACACTCGCAATCATGTCTTCAAAGGAGCAAGAAGAAATCCCATTGAACCCTGATGCCGATGGAGATCTTTCTTCTGAGACAGATGGAGAATCCTTCACCTATGTTCCGCCGAGAAGACGGCGTCTCAGCCCATGCAGATGCTTTGGGTGGGCGCTCGCCTTGACGACACTCATTCTTGTCTCTGCCATTGCGGGGGCTTGGATCTCAATGGCCTTTCTCAACATTGACCAAAATTGTGCTGCCCATACAACTCAATGGTGTAAGTATAAAGTCGCCTTAAAAACATGATTGACCCTGTCTAACATTGATACAGCACCTCTCCTCGAAGACGTTGCGATCACATACAAGACGGTCGAGTTTGATGGCAAGTTTATGAATGAGAACGTCTTTAGAAGGAATGCCTCACCAGAGGTTGATGCTGCATGGGAATCATTAGGTGTTGATGGTATGTTGTTGTTAAAAACTCCCCTACAATTGCTAACTTGATACAGCCCGACCCGGTGTTATCTCTTACGAAGATGGCATTGCCAGTGGTCTGGATCGCTCTTTTGTCCAACGCAATCCCAAGTATGGGGGCGGCTTTATTGTCAATGTTGAGGGCATGCATCACCTCCATTGCCTGGTATGCCCAATGTTACCTTGAAGGATACAACGGCAGCTTACAATGACTAGAACCTTGTTCGTAAATCTCTGTGGTACAACTACGACTACTACAAGAAGATGAAGATGCACGCCTTCAAGAACGACGGCGAGATCTTCCGTCTACACGTCAGTAAGTCACATTCACACCCCTTGCCACACCCAAATACTAATCAGTTAGCCCACTGTCTCGACACCATCCGTCAAGTCCTCATGTGCAACGTCGACACTGGCGTTCTTGGCCAAGTCTGGACAAACCCTGAAGATCCCGTCGCCTTCCCCGACTTCAACACCAAGCACAAGTGCAAGAACTATGACCACATCAAGGACTGGGCTCTGAAGCTTCAGGTGAGACACGAATTGACGCAAAACTACGGTCCGGTACTAATAGTAAAGTTACAGGCTCCTCCGGAGGAAGGGCTACCGGATGACTTTTTGCTCATGCCCGAGCCAGAAGATATTCTAAAGTATACTCCTTAATATTAAACGGCCAATGATTATACGATTTATGGGAGTTTTTTGGTCTTGGTAATTTAGTCATGATAGACTACGGCGGTCATTAATGAAGCGGGATGGAGGTACTCTCATTTAGATGCATGCCAAATGGCACCACAGTACATACACATTACTACCAGGCCCAAAGCCATTCATTATGATATCATATTGGTCATGAGCCTTTTTTGATACAAGTCAGATCATGTTAGGTGAACCCGTGACATTAAAAAGGATTTGCCATCTCACTTTAACCCATTTACCCGGTCCATTGTGATGACTGACGTGAATAACAACGGCCAAGAACGCTGAACAACCTTATTCCCTAAAATCTGACATGATCTTCCTTTTTTACATTTAGGATTTATACTTTATCTAATAAACCTAGAATTCTTAATTAGGTAGTTGTTGAGAAGATGTGATCTGCAAGGCATTCTAGGTGCGGCTGACTTTGGCCACCCTATAGTTGAGAACATCAACAACAATTCAGTCAGCAATTCATTTACCAATGCATTTACAATTGTTCACGAGGTTCAAATGACGCAGGCCTTGATCCAGCAATTTAACTTGTTATTGATTTGGCAGAGCCAGGTTAAATGAGTGACCTATAACTTCCAGGTTCCTCCAGGACCAAAGAGTGTATCAGACAATATCTGGACTAGGTCCAACCATGATCCCTCAAACCATTCTCAGCCTCAAGGGCAGATCCCATACTCAAGCCTTGACCTCGGCATCCTGAAGCCGGTGGAAGCCGCCAGTAGCAGCAACATCCTTCTGAAGCTTGGCAATGCGCTTCTGATCTCCGATGGGGTCGCTAGACTCGCCGGAGAGAGCCCACTCGAGGTACGAGTTGGTGTAGTTGGGCTGGAAGCTCTCGTCCAAGACTCCAAGACGCTTGCCGTACTTGGTGACCTTGTCCCAGTCGCGCTTGACGTTCTTGAGGTCCTTGCTGAAGTAGGCAAAGCTGCGCTCAAAGATCTTGCGGTTCAGAGCCGTGCCCATGACGGGCTTGAAGTCGACGTACTCGGCCCAAGCCGCCTCGGGCTGAGCGAGGACGTAGTCGGTGGCACGCTTAACGGCCCGGAGGAAAGCCTTGACCTTGTCCGGGTTCTCGGCAAGGAAGGTCTCGTTGCCGATGTAGAGGATGGTGCAGAAGCAGCAGCAGCCGAGCTCGGCGAGCTCGTCGATGCGGAGCATCTGCACGTCGTCCTTGGGACGGCCCTGGGAGGCGAGCCACTCCTCGAGCTCAACCATCTGGACGTTCTCGAGGCCAATACCGGCGTCGATCTCGCCCTTGATGATGGCCTTGGACACGTTCATGCCGCAGCGGACGGCAGTGTAGTCGTCGGGGGTCATGCCGTAGTGCGAGGTGAGTTCGTCAATCTGGATCTTGCCAAACTCGCCCACGTAGCCGATTCGCTTACCCTTGAGGGTGCGGAAGTCGGTGGTGATGCCAGAGTCCTTGAGGTAGACGACACCAGTGAAGGGCTCGTCAAGAAGACTGCCGATGGACTGGACGGGAAAGTTGCGAGCCTTAGCAGCCAGGGTGTGAATCATGGCCTTGAAACCAAGGTCGACCTTGCCGGTGCCGATGATCTCGGTGACATCCTGAACAGAGTTAGCAATGAACAGAGTCAAGATATCGAGACAACATACACTAGGGTCGTTGGGCTCGAGCAGAGCAACCTTGATACCCTCCTCCTTGAAATATCCCTTGGCCTGAGCCAGGTACAGCGGGGCGTGGTACGGCGTCGCGTGCCTGAACTGCTGTTAACCAACATATTTCTCATCAACCTGCAGAGTTAGTCCAGTACCAGTTGGTAAGGAAAGTGATCTTGTCAGTCGACATGTTGAAAGATCAAGCGAGTTGCTGCCGGGGTTAGTTTCCCGGTCACACCGGACATGAGGGGGGAGGGGGATTCAAAGAAGCATGTCCTTTCGCTGGTATTATCCAGATCAAGTTCGCCGGTATTTCTCAGATCAACTGTCTAACTCTGCCCGTCCTCAAGTCCCAGATAAAGGCCGTCGTCCATGTATCAATGGCACGTTGGTGGTTCATCCATGTGGGACAAGAGGGGAGGAAAACAGAGTAGAAACAGCCAAACACCCGGATGCGTTCTTTTTAAACGTTACCTTGATACTTGGTGACCATTGCGAAGAGAGCCATTGCTCCTTCTCTATGCGGTTTTCACATCGTACCGAAAGATATATGTGATAGGAGTTGGTAAAGCTTGCAAAAGAGGTTCAATTCACAGAACTGAGTTGAAGAGGAAAGGTTTCAAGTCAAGGACAGCAGCGGAAGTCACGGCTTGATATAGAATTCCCAAACAACCCCGCTGAGGGGTTATCGGAATCCCATCGGCCGCTCAACGTCATGATGGTGGACATTGTGCGCGGTCATGGTCTATCTCATTGGTTGCCTGTTATCAGCGATGAGGGGAAGTTTTCTGAATTGTGAGCAACTTGAGCGGTTAACGGCTCAATTTTCTACGTAGCAGTGGGCAGTGGGGGGCTAACAGCAGTAGGGCGAGGGAAGCGGTCGTATCAGGAGCATTAGATGAATGTCGTGATGGAGGGCAAAAGCAATGGTGATGCATGATAACTTGATGTTGGAGCGCGCGGCACATCCATATGAGGAAATCAAGAGGAATCTTTTGCATAGACAAGAGGAGCCCTCGGCTAGAGTCGTCAACCCTCCGTCCAGTCTGGTGATTTCTGTACTTTATCTCGCGACCGCAGCTCAACAAGATCGGAATTCGGTTGGCAGATTTTTAAGTGGGTTCTTTACTTTGTCTGAGCAAGAAAACTCAGTTCGCAGATGATCTGATGTAGTGCGGCTAACAGCAAAGACAGGCATCACGAGCATGAACACTCGACGATAGCCGGAGGACCAGAGACTGCCGGGTTCTAGCTTTGAACTCGTCCAATACGAGAACCTAGCCATTGATGAATTCTATTAGTTGACGGTCGCCGTCATCCCTGGCCCCTCTACCGCCGCGGCTTCGGCTCCGGACGCGCGACACGTCCCCCACCGTCGAGACGACAGGGCTGAGTTGAACCTCACACAGCACTCAAGCTCTGTCTCGTGCCTAAAGGAGCATTGAACCTCTAGATGCCTGCCCCGACGAACCTCGATCCATGCTCGATTGGCCCGGGGAGACGTTCCCGGGATGCGAGGCAGAGATTCCCCCTGAAAAAAGCGTGGAGCTGAAGGACGGACCGTGGGATCTCGGTGTCTAGAATAGGCAATTTGGGGATCCCAAGATGGTCGCGGATGTTTCTCCCGTTGAGCTCTCGGTGTCGAAAAGCGTAGGTCTTCACGTGGGGATGAAGACGAACCAGTTTGTTATTCTTTTCATTGCCCGTTGGAGCCCAATGAGAGAGGTCGAGACGTTGATGTCTGAGACTTGTCGGCATATCCCAAACTGGTCGACCGAGACACCTCGGTGAAAGTTGAGCTGTTGGATTCCAGACCTCTTGCATCCCGCGGGCAGTACGGGGGACCATGTAAGACATGAAGCTATCCGCATAACTTTCCCCCAGACGGAGAACCATGACCGGGGGGTGACCACACGCCCATGGGATGGAAGCCTTTCTCCTGGGATCCATGCCGACAATGATCTTGCTGGTACGATCGACACGCGAGCACCTTCCAGTAAGGATGCAAAAACAATCATTGCCTAACCCACGGGCCGCAGAGGGGATTCAGTTGTGGCGCGATTGAAGTGCGGCAGGCTGGATCTGTGTGGGTAATACGCTTACATTCTGAGGCCGTCGTCGCGTGCGCGTGTGCGTTGCGTGTAAGCGGGAAATGACAACGCAGATTGTTGGTGATTCAACAATACAAAAACAAAACCGGGGAAAATCCTACCGGTTTCTGAATATAGCAACATTAGAGAAGAATGGAAGCACCAGTCGCGGCAAAGATCAGATCCAATTGCCCTGGAATTGAGGCTGATGCTTGAGGCTGAGACGAAACATGTCTCGCTCGTCGTCAGCAAAAAAGAATTCAGCCTCGAGGATGATGACGTCGGCAAAAAAGCCCCATGCATTCCCCAAGATGATGGGTGGGAAGTGCAGCATTGGGCCATCTCGTGACATTGGATGTCGGGGATAACGGAGGGTGAATTGGTAATACAATACCCAAGGGAACGGGAAGAAGAAAGAGACGAGATCCGATCTTGCTAAGGGACGGAGTTGCACAACAGCGAGCCCCGGTGTAACAAGAACAATATAGCGAACCCGGGAGATATCCGAGGCGGCCGTAATTACGCCCCGGTCGGTGGTTCGGTCGTACCCGCTATCCGCCACTATCCAAGAAACCGTCAGATCCCATTGAATGACCAAGCTGCTTTTGGAGAGAGCCTCTCGTGCCTCTCTCCCTGGCAACTCTGCCTCAAAGACGCACGCGGCGACGACGCAGGACAAACACGTCAGTCCAAGTTATGCGCATACAAATGCACGTACGTCTTACGCCTCGCTTCATACGTGTAGGTAGTCATCCATCTCCGCCGCAAACGCACGACTCTGCAGCAATTGACTGGAAGGACAAGAAGTATTCGACACTATGATGCGGAATGGAGAGGCTCTCCCCTCCCCGTGGCGGCCGAATCCACCGACCGACTGATGATCAGGGTGGCGGTAGCTCACGGTACAAGCGCCGAGGTAGGGTGACAGAATAACACCGACACCCCTTAGTTTATTGTGAGCTCGTGACACTTGCTCACTGCAAGACAACACCTGGAGACGTGCATCATTGGCTAGACTTCGTGGGGTTCTTTCTACAAGAAAGAAAGAAATATTCTTGGATCAAATGTTTTAGATTTCATTCCGAGACAGTCGGGATAGCTGCGTTTCGCCCTGTTTCATGGACGACATGTGTGTTGTACGGGGAAATGCAGGTCGGGGCATGACAAGATCGACAAGAGGCGACTCGTCTCCCTTTGTCACCAGGGACCTGAACTGACATCACTTTGAATCCTGCGAATATCCATCCAACAAAGAAAGGCCGAGGATGATTACTATTCCCAGAGTGAACTGAACCGTAAGCTTGGGCTGGTACTTGAATTACTCGTTGGTCGTCAGCTAGCCTTTTACCCCTCAGTTAGCTGTGTGCGATCAACACACCAACCCACGACGAAACGAGCAATCACCATCTCTATTCAAGAGAAAGACCAGAGCAGATGAAAATAGGGTCCTAGTCTGGTGCGTTGCTCACGGCTCACCCATTGGCCTCTATCCCCGTCCCCCGTCGGGAACGGGGGACAACACACACCAACCATAAGGCAACACCACCAGTCGATCTACACTAAGAGTGTGTGCCTTGCTTGGTGAGCATCATCTTGGGGACACCGTTGTGACAGACCTGTGGGAAACAAGTAAAAACTCAAAAAAAGGGAGAAAGCTGATCATCTTGTAATCCCGAATATCCGTCCGGTCGGCCCTCCAACCATGCGCCGAGGAAGTAAAAAAAAAAAAAGAGTGCGAGAAAGCGCACAAAGACGCATGCATGCGAAAGCATAAAAAAGAAGTCGGGGACCTCAGAAAAAAAAAGACAGGAGCTGATGCTGTCATTCCGCATTGGCCTCGCCCTTCGATTCGCCGCCTCATCCGGGGACGGTCCCCCCATCAACCCCCTTGTTTGCCCAGGAAGCCCCCTGCACAACGCATCCGTCATCCAACCCTCCTTTTTGGAGAAAGAGTGACCCTTTGACGGGGAGCCCAGCGTGCGGCTCGGGGTCTCCAACATGTGCCCAGACGCTCGAGACTCTGGCCCATTTTCTTCTGCCCGCCCCAGCTGAGCCGCCGGCCAACTGGGAGTCGGCCATTTGCGATTATCGTACCGACACCCGGGCCCTTTTTTCACAAAAAGTTGTCCAAGTTTTTTGTGGAATTCATGTGTGTATTTGGCCGGGAAACTCCCTGTAGAGGAAATGTTGAGACATAGGAGAGTGAGAGGGCTGTTTTTGGGTTTCCAGGTAGCCGGGTCGGCTACGTCTCTCCAGCGCGGAGGCGGCCGTCCTCCACGTTGTGGGCTTACTCGACTGAGTCGGTTCTTCCAACGACCATCTCGTTTGTAAGCTCTCCTGTGGGCTTTCATCAGCTAGTTGAACTGGAAAAGCTGGCGTTATTAGCGAGGGCTCGACAGGTTTCAACAAAACCTTCTAGTCAACCCCTCACGCGAAGACGCGAAGGGGGCAGGACTAATGTTAGTTGCCATGTGCAATGACAGATGGTCTTGTGAATATACTTTTTGACCGACTTTACAGCTGCTCCTACTGCACTGTCGAGATGGTTGCCAAACAGTTCGTCAAGGAACAATTCGCATCCCGTGAATAGATGCATGTCCCGTAGTCGAGGCTGTCTAGCGCCAGACCCTTCGGGCATCTTGCAGGCCACGTCTGCGGTGCAACCGAGAGACAAGCCCTGGGGGGCTTGGCTCTCTAGCCGGGACGAGTCTAGGCCATAAGATCGAACCCTAGGCCGTACATAACGCAGATTGACAATGCCACATGTACAATGTATGCTCAGTAAGAGGAAAAAGTGCCAGACTTGCATCAAAGCCGCAACTGGATGGTCGTCGAGGGATATCTCCGACGACCGAAGACCACACAGCGAGTCCGAGCCTCTCTCGCTTCTCGCTCTGAGTGGAGTTTGTTTAGCGGAGGCGCTGGCTGGTGAGGTTCTAGGCGGGGGTGCACCGTAAAGCTCCCCCGGCGCACATGGCTTCTGCCCGGTACGGTTTAGTTTGTTGAGCTCTTCCTTTTGTTGACTAGCTCATTATTAGCCGATCCAATCACTCAATATGCCCGTCATCTTCCTCCGCTGGTCCTCTTTATTTTGTCTCTCGGCCTCTTCCATGTCCCTCCCTCACCACATTTTTTCTTCTCGACCCTTGGCCGTCAAGTTGGTTGGCTAAATACACTCCTCTCTCTCTGTACCATTTCATCCACCTCTCCATTTTCCTTCCTCTCCCCTGGCCCTGTCCTGCCTCTCCAGTCTCTCCGCTCCGCCCGCTTCCAATAATCCCTGGTATCGCCGGGGCTTCCTGGTCTCAGTACATCACATCCGGCAGACCCTTACCTCTCTGCCTCTGTTACCTCACCTACTCCCGGACCTTTCAAACATCGTCCTTCTCGCCCCATTCTTCCCATTCCACCACCTTCGCCTTCTCTCGCCTTGTCCCTTCTCCTTCACCGAGCTCTGACGCTTGTCGATACATTCTACTGGGATCCCCCACGCTTTTGACTACTTCCTCTCCTGTTCTTCCACCCCCAGAAGCTGCACAGGTTGCCGGTTCAGCTCACTTGTCGCCAAGATGAATCCCACCACCTTGTAGCCTCTGCTTCCCACGCGCGAGCATTTGGGTCCTAGGTGCTTCTTGGACTAAAAGAACCACGATTCCGGTTTCCTCTCGACCCAATTCTTCTCTTCACGATAGCCTCGCTCCGACTCCTCAACGAGCCTCACCTTTTACTCTACCAGTACACGACTTGATACTAGGCATTCACCACCTAGTCATCCGACATCCTTCTTACCTTCGATCTCCTATACCAAACGTCAGGAGTATCCGACATCGAGCACATGGATCGTACACCACTCGATATGACTTCGAAGCGTAGTTCACGAGTATTCGTGGAAGACGAATCTACATCCAGTCAGGAGAAGCAGCAAAAGATCAACACACCATTCCGCTCGAACTCTCGCAACTCCGCCAAGGAGGACAATATGCAAGCCAAGGAAACCGAGGACAGTCTCACAAATGGGATATCCATTCGCGATGCTATAAATATTGCCCGCCCCCAGAGCGTCTCCGCCATTAGCGTCAAGAGCTCTGTCTCGACAGTATCGAGCGAATCGAGTGGTCAGTCGCAGCATCATCACTCGATCGAGTCATTGCTGACCTCATCCCAGTCTCATCAGTGTCGACGCAAAATACCGAGCACCCACCTGCGCCTCTCAATGGCAGACCTCACAACTTTGGTGTCGTCGTTCCCGGTGTCTATCGAAGCAGCTTCCCCAAGTCACATGACTTTGAGTACATCAAGGGATTGAAGCTCAAGACGATTGTGTAAGTGTCCTCGTTTTATCGTGCAATACTGTCGCTAACCTATCACAGCTCCCTTGTCAAAAAGGAGGAGTTTGATCATGACCTCGAGATGTTTGTCGCTCGGGAAGGCATCCGACAGGTGGTTTTTAACATGAAGGGTACCAAGAAGGAGGCCATCCCCCTCAAGACGATGAAGTCGATCCTCAGCATCGTTCTCAACAAGGAGAATTACCCTCTCCTGATCCACTGCAACCATGGCAAGCACCGAACTGGATGCGTCGTCGGAGTTGTCCGAAAGGTTGCTGGTTGGGACGTTGACAACGTCGTCGCTGAGTACAAGAGCTACGCCGAACCCAAGTCACGCGAGTGCGACATCGAGTATCTGAGCTCTTTTCAAACCTCGACTCTTTGTGCGTCAAATAATCTAGGGCCTAAGTACACCCGCTCTCAGATGACCACATTTTTTCGAACCCTCACCTTTTCAACATTCGTCCTCCTGCTCTGGCTTTTGTCCGGGACAAAACTGAGCATCGCCGCATCAAGACCCGACCACCTTCTCTTGTAGAAGGATGACCCGTCCCAAGAGTGGCATTGATTCCATACTCTCGCAAACGACCACTGCTGCTTTGGCCGACACCATAACAGGACACTTTACGACACTCGTGTCCATCGATAATTCTCAACCTTTTCCTTGCACAACTTTACGACCCTCGATTACTCCCAAGGACACGACGCACGAGATGTCGAGTACCTGCAACAACAGCACGCTCAAGCTTTAAAAACAAGTTTGACACCGAGATGATCAAGTCCTCACTGGCTTGAGGATTCACATTTTGACGACTCGCAACATGCACTTTTTTACGGGACGGCCGTATGGGATTTTGGAGACTCATCAAGGGCTGAGACCGTCTCCCGGATTGGCGTTTTATTTTCAAAGAGGTGATAAGGCAACTAGGTTGCCCGTTGAAGAAAAACCAGCTACTTCTTTTTCTTGATTTTACTTTCTTTTTTTGTCAGTGTATAGTGAGGTGTTCAGGAGAAAGGGGCCGTTGGAATACAGCGTTGAAAACTGTAGCATTAGAGCCAATCTTGATACCTGGAAAAAACAACAACAAAGGCGTTGGGTGAAAGTTGGCAGCGAGACCACACGAAAAACACAAAAAAGGGGGTTGTCTGTGAACTAAGGTTAGAACACGTGTAACAACATCTTTGTATCGAGCAACACATCATGTTTCAATTTGTGCGGTCTGTTTCACTTGGCGTGAATGTGTATGTAGATCTTGAACGGTGTGTAGTTCATATGGAGCCAATCACGTCTGACCAAGATGAGGCCTGCTCTGAGGCTGTTTTTGTTCGGGAAGCTACCCGATTTTGAACTGCACTATCACATTCCTAGCGCGATGCGAGGTGATGGACGGCGTCAGTCGGGAACGGCGGCTATCACGGCCGAGGAGGAGCATGTTGGATCAGACAAGAGCCCTGAACCTTGTTGAGGCCGGAAGAGGACAGTTGACAGATGGACACCCTTTCACTTTAGCTATTCACCTTGTCAATCAAGTCACTAAGGATAGACATCCTTTTGAGAAAGTCTCATGCTTCTTGGGGCCTGTATACTTCATCCATAGGGAGTATTCGTCAACAAGGCCCGCAAAAAGTGTCACATGAACGACGATCAATCTCGATCCAAGAATAAACGCCCTCAGCAACACCAGTAAACACCATAATGTGACACCGAAGATGACTTGGGGACGTGGGGGAAGCGATAGGTCGTGCATCATCCGCCTTACAATAAAACGTCTTGTCTCGTCCCGTGCCGACGTACCCGTGAATGCAGGTTGGTTTAACTGCTGAGGGATTTTTTCTAGTATCTGCAGCTTAAGTCGGGGTTCGTCTTGATACCTGCATTAAGGACACATAGTAGGTACTTGTGAGTGGGACTGTCATCTGTCATGTGTATGTGTCGTCGATGTTGGGGGACAGATGTAGATCGCGATGCTGATGGGATTCGGCATTGAGTTAAACGGTAACAGAGCTTATGTAAAGTTTTCGGTACTTATTTGATCAGTGTTTCTGGTACTATCTCGGCCTTTCACGGGTGTCATGTAGTTAACTTGCCTACATCAATATGGTCCTGAGAGCGAGAGCGTACGGCAGTACGCGCAATCCACGCCATATCGAATGCGTGACATAATACCCTGAGTGTACTTATTTGCGGTTTACTTCACCGTATAGATGTGCTTATCTATTCTCCGGCTTTCTCGTTATACATACTTGGTATAGTTTGATCTGAGGTAGAGTTGCTGTCCTAACCTGACGAGAGTGAAGGACACTGATCGACAAACAGCTGAGGGAGTATAAAAGACTGGCTCGTATTGAACGTTGGGAGTGTCAACTTCCATAGTGTTCTTAACCATGCTAGATCCAAAAAAGAAGCCATAATTAGGTCTCGCCTTTGATACAGAAACGCCCAATTGAGCACATATGAGACACAGAAATAGTCCCACGTCCACAATCCAAGCACCCATCTTCTTTCCTTATCTCGGCTATTTGTGAATACAGCTTTTGGACCAAATCATTTGTTTCCGTTGTGATGAGGTGTGGCATTGTACATTGTCTGGGGAGCTGAGACGTTAGGTTGGACAAACCCTCGAAACTACCTAGTCTTCAGAGTTCAACGTTTGTGATAGCGTTCTCTCCCCTTTCATGAAAATATAAATGAATCTGTTGAGCATTATCCAAGATTGTTACTTGGCAAACATAGCTCTCTCTCTCTCTCTCTCTCTCTCTGTGTGTGTGTGTGTGTGTGTGTGCGAGTGTGCGAGTGAGTCAGTGACAGGAACCCACCAGATTGCCCTCGAACATAGATGACACTCTCGTTGATCAAGCTAGTTGAGCGGAAACCCTTCATCTGTATTTGGTTGGAGATATCCGCCAAGTTCATACATGTCTGTTTTCCTCCGCTTCGGTTCTTCATCCTTGACTCCAACAAATGCCCATGCCTCATGACCGCTATCATACAGCATCCATATCATACACATCATACCAAGTGTCTCTAATCCTTGTTCCCCCAACGGTTCCGCCTCACCCTCTCCTCAGCATCCCTCTCAAAGTCACCATTAAAGTAAACCCACCCCCCAGCGACACAGTTCGCGGTGCCAAGACCAATGGCTGTGCCGCGCACTATCCCGCGGATCGAGAAGCGCCCGCGAAAGGGCTGACGACGACGCAGCGCGAGCAGCGCGTAGAGGCCCGACCAGGCAGCAGTTAATCCTGCGCTGCCCGTCGGGTAGCCGGAGAGGTTGAGGTAGGAGGAGAAGAGGAGGGGAGGGGTGAAGATGAAGAGGGGGAGGGATGGTGGGCGGGCGTGGAGGGCCGTTACTAGAGTTGCTAGGAGAGCAGGGGGTAGTGAGGCAGCTGGTATTTTTGTTAGTATTTTTTCCTTGCAGTATATATGTGTGAGATTGAGTAGAAAGCTCATGTGATTGGGAGATCAAGTGAGCCATGCAGTGAGAATGACGAGATAAAAGGGCACGCATATCAAGTGATTACTTACATCCCCAATCATTAAGATAGTCCAGCACGGACTTGGACTTTCCAGACTCTTGAGTAGCCATGGTTTCAGTCTCTTAAGTGGAGCGTGGCAGTCGCAATTGCAATCAATCAAATCCTTCTTCGAAAGGTCGTGATGCTCTCAAAAGATTTATCGGATACAACCGCCCGACTACCCCTGTCGACGGTGTGACGTCGTCGGGAACCTGTACAGGCACGGCCGGCGTGATTATAAAGTCACGTGATATATCTCAC